>CM065696.1:7482920-7495420 GCA_017654935.2 Phymorhynchus buccinoides | reverse complement strand
GAAGCAATGCGAGTCTTCTTCGGCTGGAGAGTGACGGATGGATGAATGATTGGATGGATAGATGGATGGATGGATAAATGGTTGGTTGGATGGTTGGATGGATGGATGGTTAATGGATGGTTGATAGATAGTTGGATGGATGGATGTTTGATGAATGGATAGATGGATGGGCGGATCATTGTCGGATGGATGGATGGATGAATGGATGGATGGTTGGTGAATGGATGGATGGATGGTTGTATGGATGGTTGGACTGATGGACTGGTTTCTTTGCTGGTTGACCAGCTGGTTGGCTGTTTGATTGATTGATTGATTGATTGATCACTGAGGAGATTTAAGAAATATGTAATCCCTGTCTCATTCCCCGAAGACGGATTTTATCCCTAGCTGATGCATTTGTACCATACTGTTCAAGTGCTTCGGCTGTTGGGATGATACCTGGAGTCGTTTAGACAGTGTACATAAACAAACAAACACCCCTGTCTTAATAACTGCTTCCAGCTTCTCTCCCCCCCCCCCCAATTGTGAAGTGAAACATGACCAGTGACTGTGTGCTTTCGTTGGTTTTCAGGTATTCCTCTTGGAGATACCTGCACCTATGACCCCAGCTGGTGTGAATCAGGATCCACGTGCGACTGTACAACAAACCAGTGCCGTAAGATATCTGTCTGTCTGAGAGAGAGAGAGAGAGAGAGAGAGAGAGAGAGAGAGAGAGAGAGAGAGAGAGAGAGAGAGAGAGAGTGAGAGAGAGAGAGAGAGAGAGAGAGAGAGTGAGAGAGAGAGAGAGAGAGAGAGAGAGAGAGAGAGTGAGAGAGAGAGAGAGAGAGAGAGAGAGAGAGAGAGAGAGAGAGAGAGAGAGAGAGAGAGAGAGAGAGAGAGAGAGAGAGAGAGAGAGAGAGAGAGAGAGAGAGAGAGAGAGAGAGAGAGAGTGAAAGATTTCTTACCACCGATAAGAGGGAAAGCACAAACACGCTGATTTTCACACGTGACGTGGTGGGTCTTTAAGACAGGGCTAGGATTAGAATAAACATGTAGACAGAGAGATATAGGACGGGGTCACCTGTCCCCGGTATCCATGTGTCCCCGTCTATTATTATGTCCCCGTCTCTATGTGTCCTCGATGTTTCCTTGCGGATTAGTGTGAGGGTTAGGGACAGAGTCAGGGGTTAAGCTTAGTGGTTGGGTTAGGGACAGGGTCAGGGATTAAGGTTAGTGGTTGGGTTAGGGACAGGATTTCAGGGGTTAAGCTTAGTGGTTGGGTTAGGGACAGGGTCAGAGATTAAGGTTAGTGGTTGGGTTAGGGACAGGATTTCAGGGGTTAAGCTTAGTGGTTGGGTTAGGGATAGGGTCAGGGGTGAAGCTTAGTGGTTGGGTTAGGGATAGGGTCAGGGATTAAGCTTAGTGGTTGGGTTAGGGACAGGGTCAGGGGTTAAGCTTAGTGGTTGGGTTAGGGACAGGGTCAGGGGTTAAGCTTAGTGGTTGGGTTAGGGACAGGGTAAACAAAGAAACAGAATGATGTAAGGCGGGGACACACAGAGACGGAGGGGACATACACAGATGGGGACACATAGAGACAGGGACACACAGCGGTGACACGTGGAGACGGGGGCACATAGAGACAGGGACACGCAGCGGTGACACGTGGAGACGGGGGCACATAGAGACAGGGACACGCAGCGGTGACACGTGGAGACGGGGGCACATAGAGACAGGGACACGCAGCGGTGACACGTGGAGACGGGGGCACATAGAGACAGGGACACGCAGCGGTGACACGTGGAGACGGGGGCACATAGAGACAGGGACACACAGCGGTGACACGTAGAGACGGATGGGACATAGAGAGACGGAGGGGACATAGAGAGACGAATGGGACATAGAGAGACAAAGGGGACATAGAGAGACGGAGGGGACATAGAGAGACGGGCACACATAGAGACAGGGACACACAGCGGTGACACGTAGGGACGGATGGGACATAGAGAGACGAAGGGGACATAGAGAGACGGGGACACATAGAGACAGGGACACACAGCGGTGACACGTAGAGACGGATGGGACATAGAGAGACGGAGGGGACATAGAGAGACGAAGGGGACATAGAGAGACGTGGACACATAGAGACAGGGACACACAGCGGTGACACGTGGAGACGGGGACACATAGAGACAGGGACACACAGCGGTGACACGTGGAAAACGGGGGCACATAGAGACAGGGACACACAGCGGTGACACGTAGAGACGGATGGGACATAGAGAGACGGATGGGACATAGAGAGACGAAGGGAACATAGAGAGACGGGAACACATAGAGACAGGGACACACAGCGGTGACACGTAGAGACGGATGGGACATAGAGAGACGAAGGGGACATAGAGAGATGGGGACACATAGAGACAGGGAAACACAGCGGTGACACGTAGAGACGGAGGGGACATAGAGAGACGAAGGGGACACAGAGAGACAGGGACACACAGCGGTGACACGTAGAGACGGATGGGACATAGAGAGACGGAGGGGACATAGAGAGACGAAAGGGACATAGAGAGACGGGGACACATAGAGACAGGGACACACAGCGGTGACACGTGGAGACGGGGACACATAGAGACAGGGACACACAGCGGTGACACGTGGAGACGGGGACACATAGAGACAGGGACACACAGCGGTGACACGTGGAAAACGGGGGCACATAGAGAGACGGAGGGGACATAGAGAGACGAAGGGGACATAGAGAGACGAAGGGGACATAGAGAGACGGGGACACATAGAGACAGGGACACACAGCGGTGACACGTGGAGACGGGGGCACAATGCTACGTGAAGGGGCCGCCACACTGCGTACGACCCAATCCAGTTAACTGCGATCCAACTGTGACATGTGGAGACGGGGGCAAGTGGAAAACAAAGAAAAAGTCAACGAAACAACGAAAAGTCCAAAGGTAGACAACACTTCAAAAAATAGAAACGAATTGAAGAAAGGTGAAACAACCACAGCACAAAAAGGAAAGAAGAAAACTCCAAAGACTAGCAACAAGAACATAACAACTAGGAAAAGACTTAGAGAACCGTCTACCAGTACAGACAGGGAAACAGAGTTATCAAGTTCCGAGGATGACACTGATCAAGAAACAGATAAGGAAACTGGTGACAACAGCAGTCTGCCGTACGTTCTTCTACTAAGTGACTCGATTCTTAATGGTGTGGACGCTGAAAGGCTAGGAACATCATACGGATTATCTGTCAAAAAGAAGAAAACCCCAAAGATTGAGGACCTGGAAAAAGAAATGGACAAGATGAAAGCAAGACCAGAAGCTGTGCTCATTCACGTCGGTATAAATAATATAAAAACCGAAGAAGCAGAAACAGCAAGCAGAAAACTGATCCAAACAATACAGAAAATCAAGAAAGAATTAAAAGAAACTAAAATAGTGTTGAGTCAAGCAATTCAAACAAAAGACGAAGATTTGGAGTTAAAAAGAAAAGTGTTCAACGCTTTGGTTCACAGAGGATTGTTCAAAGAAGAACAAATCACATTTGTTGAACACAACATCAGAATTGAAAACAAGAGGCTGTTTCGGGATGCAATCCATCCATCCGAACAAGGCAGCAGCATAATGGCCAGCAATATTGGCGGACACCTTGAGGCACTACTGTGCGAACGACCCACCAAAAAGAACCCAAGACCCAAATTCCTGAATCGTGACGTGAAAAATAGAACCACCAGGGACAAGAAAGACACAAAACACAAAAAGAAGTTCCAGTCAGAAAACGTCAGTGAGACAGAAGACGAGGAAGAACAGGCTCACCAGTTCAGAAACAGACCACGATGGGAACACAAGAAACGATACGAACAAAGAAAACCAAGGACATGGGACTCCAGACCACAGTGGGACAGTCAAAGAGGACCCTACAGGCCAGGGTGGAGACGATACTGGACGCGGGAAAACAACGGACAGGATGGACACGACGCACCATATGGGCCGAGAGGACCACAACATCACCAGTATGAGCACGACGTACCATATGGGCAGAGACGGCCACAGTATCACCAGCAAGAACATGGCGGTCAACAGTTCAACAGTTACAACCGATATTCTCGACCATACAACTGGAGAAAGTAGAAGACAATAAACTGATAGAGTATTGGAGTGAGGGAAGAATGATGAATGGACAATGTGAAATACTAATTCAGACGAATTTTGAACATTTCGTTTCATTCGAGGAGAAGAAAGCGTTATATAATAGCTTGAAATGAAGAATGACCAGACATAAATTTATGATGATGTTTTATGAACGTTTGTTTATGTATATTAATTATTAATTCTGAACACATAACCTAGTTATTTCTGCTCTAGGCTGTGTTTTCTTTCTGCTCAAAATCAGTTATGAACTGAACATTTTATTATAGTGAAAATACTGTCTTGGAATATTAGAAGTGTACATGAAAACATTGACGGCGTTAACACGAACAAACTTAAAGATGTATCAGTGGAAAACATGTTAAAGCCTTTTGATTTAGTTTTCTTACAAGAAACTCATCTAGACAGAAAGGATTTGGATTATATTGAATTAGAAGGTTATAAATCGGTTCATTATTGTAGACCAAAAAGAGGTAAAACAAATACTGCATCAGGAGGAATATCTATATTTATAAGAGACGAATATAAAACGTTTGTAAAGTTTTTACCTCAAAGTAATTCGGATATAGTATGGATACAAATTAAACAGCATGGAAGCATATCCCATGAAGACATTTATATAGGCTCAGTTTACATTCCACCTGAATTTTCATCTTTTGGAAAAGATCACACACACACAATATGGGACACATTGGAACAAGACATTGATTCTTGTTCACAGAAAGGACAAATCCTATTATGTGGGGACTTTAATGCACGAACAGGAAACAAAATAGATTTCATTCAAATGGATTATGACATTAACCATTATAATTTACCGAAGGCATACACATATGATAACTATTATCAACGATGTTCAATGGATAGAGCTGTGCACAAATATGGTAACAAATTAATAAATACGTGCGTGGATAATCAATTATTGATTTTAAATGGACGAACTCTGGGAGATTTAGAAGGTAAATATACGTGTTATCAACATCAAGGATGTAGCGTAGTAGATTATTATATTTGTTCACAAAGTCTTTTGAAGCAGGTATAATTTATGAAAGTAAAAGGGTTAACTGAATTATCTGATCACAATCCTTTGATGTTAAAAGTAAACGTACCAATTGTTGACTGTGTCTTTTACAATAATAAACATACAATAAAAAGAAATTATCACACAGGTGATACCAATAAACCAATTGGAGATCCATCCAAGCACTTTCAATGGAATGAAACATCCAAAGATTCCTTCCAAAATGCATTTAAACTACCAACAATACAGTCACAAATGAGTCAACTCAAATCTCAAGTAATTACATTACCGCATACAATTAACCAAAAAGCAAAAGAAAGTGATATGAAACAACTACAAGGTGATCTCAATAAATGCATTGAGGACATGTCATCGCTATTTACTGAAACGGCAAAGTTAAGCCTAAAAGCTAAGCCAGTGAAAACACGAACCAAAAGAAAACGAGATAAGAAATGGTTTAATTTAGAGTGCTTTAAAATGAGAAAAGAAGTAAAATCTTTATTAAATGCAGTCAATCGAAATCCATTTAAGCGTGGTTTACAACAAAAATATTTTTCAAAAAGCAAAACATACAACAAATATATTAAACGTAAAAAGAGAACATTTAAAAATGCATTGGTATCAAAATTACACGATATGATAGACGAGGACCCAAATTTATTATGGAAAACGTTAAAGCAGTTAAGTGAATGTGAAGATGCACAATCAGCAAGCATAAATAATCTTAGTTATATTAAATGGCTGGAACACTTAAGAAATCTTATTGGAACAGAACCTGATATAAACGAAAAAAGAAAAGAAGAAATACAGAACCTGCATGATAGTTTATCTCACACTGAAAATCAAATATTAAACAAACCAATTACAATAGCAGAAATTGGAAAAACAATTAAAAGATTAAAGAACAAGAAATCGCCTGGAAAAGTTGGAATTTTAAATGAAATGATAAAATGTGCCACTCCCGAACTAATTGAAATATTAAAACATATTTTTAACACGGTTTTAGATACTGGCATATACCCATCAGCATGGAAAAAAGGAGTAAGTGTTGCTATATATAAGAACGGATCATCATTTAACCCAGAAAACTATAGAGCAATCACAGTAACTAATTCCGTGGGAAAATTGTTTTGTCAAATATTAAAACTGAGAATATCAGATTACTTGGAAGACAGTAATAGTCTTATTAAAGAACAAGCTGGTTTCAGAAAAAAATGTAGAACAACAGATCACATATACGTACTAACTAAACTTGTTGAAAATGCTATAAACACAAAGAACTCGAGACTTTATTGTTGTTTTGTAGATTTCCAGAAAGCGTTTGATAATGTGTGGCATGACGCTCTATTTGTAAAACTTAACAAAATTGGAGTAAGGGGTAAAGTGTTTAATGTTATTCAAACTATGTATGAAAATGCAACAATTTGTACAAAGCACAACAATAATTATTCAGACGAAATACTTATAAAGAAAGGAGTTCACCAAGGCAGCACCTTAAGCCCAATCCTATTTAATGTTTATGTGAATGATATTGTTGAATATATAGGAAATACAGACTCACCATGCATAACTACAACAGACAAAATACCATGTCTCCTATATGCTGATGATTTGGCATTGCTCTCAACAACAAAGATTGGTTTACAAGCTAAGTTAGATAAATTACATGAATACTGCGTACAATGGGGATTAAAAATAAATATTAATAAAACGAAGGTGGTGATTTTTACTAAATCAGTCCCTAAAACTGACCTTTTCTTTTATTGTGGTGACAATATAATTGAAACAATTGAGCAATACAAATATCTTGGGGTAATTTTTCACCAAAGTGGAAAGTTTCATTTGGCACAAGCTCACTTATCGAAACAAAGTAACAAAGTTATTCATGCTATTAGAAAAGCAATACATGGGCAAGACATGAAGCCTAATATAGCATTACAATTGTTTGATAGAATGATACAGCCAGTTTGAACTTATGGTGCTGAAGTATGGTTTCCAGTAACATTTAACTGGCAGGATAATTTGGATATAAATGAAGTGTTTACGAAATGCTTATCAGGTTCTTTTACATTTGAAAATATGCATGCAAAGTTCTGTAGACAGGTTTTAGGTGTGCATACAAAAGCGATGGTATTGCCTACTTTAGGAGAACTAGGCAGATTCCCGATCATGTTTATGATTATACATCAGGTGATAACATTTTGGTTCCATATAATTAACTCAAATCAGAATTATTACATTAAATTACTTTACGACCATACTTATAAAAATGGTGATAAAGACAAATGGATAACAACAGTTCAAAATATTTTTAGGACACTAGGCTTCAAACACATTTGGGACAATCAGAATACATTAAATATTAAACGGTTATGTTATGCAATGCAAAAGAAGTTGGAAGATCTATATATTCAGTTCTGGAAAAAAGAAAAACAAGAGACATCTAAGCTAATTTTCTATAATGCCATAACAAAAGATTATGGTATGGAACAATACTTAGTAAGAAATACAAACAAAAAACATCGAATTCTTTTCACAAAACTACGTACAAGTTCCCATGATCTTATGATCTTATGATTGAAAAAGAAAGATACCAAAACCTAACGAGGGAAAATAGAAAATGCGTATCCTGCAATAACATCGAAGATGAATTTCATTTTTTAAATGACTGCACTAAATATGATGAATTAAGAAAGAATCTTGTTATACAATTAAAAAACATTTTGGATTATTCAATTGATAAAAATATAAGTGATTTAATTCATTATAAGTGCTACCAAAAAGAAATATCCAAATTTATTTACGATTGTTTTAAAGAAAGAGCAAAACAATAGACCTACTAAACAAAGATCATGGCTATAGACATGTTTTCCTCTTTTACATCTGAAAATATAAGGAGCAATCCTGTTAGTTTAAATTGATATTGTTTTGTGCCAAATAAGTCTGTTGTTTTTGACTTCTAAGGCAATAAACAGCTGTTCTGTTCTGTTCTGTTCTACTGTCTACATGGTTCTGATGAAATTCTGCTACTTTTGTTCACTGTGCTTGTTTTTCCCCGCACACACATCTGGTGAACTTAGGCCTAATATCTGTATTTTTGTATCAGGCATTTCATAAGATTTGTGTACTGGGGTGTCTACATCGGTATAGTGAACAAAAACAGTAGAGTAAGGGCCCCAAATTCCCGGAGCTGTCAAACGCTTCAACATAAATAACGCGACACAAATTGCAAAGACTACATTGAATATAGAGAATACAATTCCTGCTAATTTTGGTCTCATAATCTCCCAAAAAGCAAAACGTATTCGAATTAAAAAGCAACACAACTAAACTGTCCGACATTAGGCCTCCCTGGGGTCCAAAGTCCGCACCGTGACACCTCCCCTTGGAAAACTTAAAATTAAAGCAAATCAACGACTAGTTGATATCAGCCAGAAGCACTAAGAAATGAAAAAGGCATTCAATCACCGCACTGTCATATTAAAAAAGAAAAAGAAAATCATTCTTATTCTTTCCAAACAAAAGACTCAAAATAGAATCACAATTACATTTTTTTTTATATAAAACAAAACAAAACACAACAACAACAACAACAAAACTACAGTGCGGACTCATAACCCGTCCGACATTTGGGTCCCTTCCTCTAGAGTGATTTTTTGTTAAAGACGTGAGCATTTCACGCGAATCATGCCTCACAGGTGTCGTGACAGTTGGATCGCAGTTGGATAGAAATCTCACGCACATCTGTGTGTTTGTTTCCCCCAGGTATCGAAGCCGGTGCCACTGGGTGTGGGGTCAACGATGATCTGTGTGTGAGTTCTGCCAACTGCATCAACAACGTCTGTAGTGAGTAGAATAGGGATTGGTTTACATCACAGACACTATCTCTCACTTTCTCCCTTCCTCTCTCTCTCTGTGCCTTGATACCTTGTGCATAGAGGGGTGGGGGGAGGTGGTGTGTGTGTGTGTGTGTGTGTGTGTGTGTGTGTGTGTGTGTGTGTGTGTGTGTGTGTGTGTGTGTGTGTGTGTGTGTGTGTGTGTGTGTGTGTGTGTGCCTAAAAGAAGGATGGGGCAGACAATTGTTTAGTTTAAGATTGTATTTTCTCCACTCATTTGTTTTCTTTTGGTTGTTCTTTGTATTTATGCTTGATTTCTTTTCTTCAGTTTCTATTTTTTTGCATGAGGACTGGACGAAAAAAAGCAATGTTCCTTAATCTATTATCCTCAATAAAGAAAACTTATTCATTCATTCATTCATTCTCAGTCACTCACACACGCACAGGTCAAGGAAGTAGACTTTGTAGGTGTTGACCTTGAAACCCCTAATTTCTTTTTTAGGCCTACCTTTCACGTCGTTGCACTTACAATGTTCAAACTTGGTATGGTGGTGCACTGGTGAATGGTGTCTCCGAATATTGGGTACTAATGAAGGTCAATGTGAATTCAAGGACGTAGAGCTCAGGGGTGTCAATTGCTGTTTTGGTCGTATATTTCACATTTTTAAAGTTACAGGCTTAAAGTGTCAGGTTAGTAGACAGGCTCAAGGTAATGCATTGTGCAAAGCTGACTTTTGAACTTTGCGGGTTTTGTTTTAGTAGTGGTTATAGTTCGGATACCATTGGTTGTACACCCACATAATCATAAATATTCCTGGTCATCATGACTTAAGGAATGCAGAGGGAGACATCGAAGCACTCTAACTTGACCTTGATATTTATATTTGACCTTGAGGTTGTTATATAAAAACGGGCTATATCTTGAGTACCACGGGACAGAATTACTTCAAATAGAATCAATTTTCTTTAAAGAAAAATAAAATTTAAATTATGTTCGTCTTTTTATATAATTTATTATTACTTCTATTTGATCTGAGTGCTGGTTGGTTTTTTTGGTGCCTTTTGCCAATGAGGAAACCTTCCCACTGCGGAAGGGCCTTTTTTGTTGAGGTGAGAGAGCCCCACATACCTGGGCAAGAACCCAACATACCTGATGAGACACCCATGGGTCGAAACATCTGTCGTAGGCTGGTTTCTGTCATGCCTCCTCTAACAGGGAGGGAAAAAACACACCAACTAAACTAACACTCTTTGCTTTATTTTATTTTAATCTTTGTTTTGGATCAGGGATCGAAATATAAAGTTAACTGATATCGATCCTCGTGTTACATCTACAGACAAAACGGAGGCAAAAAGTTGTATTCAATTTGTATGCTCATATATAAAAAGTGATTGTGCATTGGGATGCGCAGTATAATGTGTCATGCAATGTCGTGGACTGTTGCAGCCATTCCCGAGACCTGTGCCGCTGGCTATGAGCTCAAATGTCAGCAGTGTATAAAGTACGTCAACAGCTATGTGCACTAGGCCACAGCGCAGTATAATGTGTCATGCAATGTCGTGGACTGTTGCAGCCATTCCCGAGACCTGTGCCGCTGGCTATGAGCTCAAATGTGAGCGGTGTATAAAGTACGTCAACAGCGACGTGAACTATCCCACAGCCGCAGCCGCCTGCAAACAAGTCAAAGGAGGACGCCTGTTTATAGCCAAGACGATTGAAGATATCAATTGTTTTAGAGAATTCATTGGGCCTTACGGTAATACATAGCCATTCACAAAGTTACAGTTAATAATCCCCCCCCCCCCCCACCTCCGCCCCCACGAGGCACACTCTCAAACTAGGGGAAGACGGGGTAAAAAGCGCATGGGCGGATAAGAAGCCCACTCCAATTATCTCATGAAATGAAGCAAATTTCAGCCTCATTAAGCAGTAAAAAGCGCATGGGCGGGTAAGAAGCCCACTCCAATTATCTCATGAAATAAAGAAAATTTCAGTCACATTTGCCCATGAGACGAATGCTTAATGAGGCTGAAATTTGCTTCATTTCATGAGATAATTGGAGTGGGCTTCTTATCCGCCCATGCGCTTTTTACCCCGTCTTCCCCTAATTTAGAAAAAACCCACAACTAACATGAACATTTAAAACAAATACAAGGGAGAAAGAATATTCCTGTCTGTGTGATAGCCATGCTGTTTTTGTTCGCTTAGGTTATTTTGTTGTTGTTTAGATACTTTTCAGTAAGTTGAAGCAGCAGTCGCCTAACCATATAAAATAATGCAAAATGCTCGGCCTGTCACTGATAAGAAAAATGGTTATTAGCGTTTTCTATAAACGGCGAGCTTTTGTGTTGTTGGCATTGCGCATCCAATACAAATAGGCTACAGGGAATGAGAGTTGAAGAAGACAAAAGTTGTGAAAGCTGTTCCAAAGGCAATGGTGACATTTTGCGTTACATAAAAGCACTTCGAACAAGTTAATCTTAAGGGTCTGCTACACTACATACGATTCGCTGTCAATGCGATGCGACTGTGACGATGCGAGTCATGATTCACGTGAAATACTTCAGTCTAAAAAAATAATTCTACTACTTTCGCTATATATACTCAAGTGGACCCAATAATTCGTGAATCATGACTCGCATCGTCAGAGTCGCATAGAGAGACAGTGGGAATACGAATACGAATACGAATGTTTAATCAGGTCAAGGCCATAGCCCCATACTGATGAAGTTCACATACACAAAATTGTATAAGAAAAAGAAGGAATAAGCCAACAACAAGCAAACACATCATAATTGAAATAGTGCATACAAAAATGCAGCACAACGCAGTACTACTAAATCAAACTATATGCATAGGACAATGCATTATGAAATCTCTTGCCAGCTTCGTAGATGTACAAAGCTAAATTCAACAGAGTTTATTCATGTTTTGATGCCAGCAATAGAATCATCCGAAAGTTGCAGACAATGGCAGAAACAGAGAGAGAGAGAGAGAGAGAGAGAGAGAGAGAGAGAGAGAGAGAGAGAGAGAGAGAGAGAGAGAGAGAGAGAGAGAGAGAGAGAGAGAGAGAGAGAGAGAGAGAGAGGGGGGAGACAGAAAACTTGAAAACTTAAACTTTATTTTGCAAGGAAAAAGATTTTAGGCAATGCCTAGTCTTCCAATATGTCCTTGGTAGAGATAGAGAGGGAGACATAGAGAGAAAGACAGAGACAGATTAAACAGATAGACCGAGAGAGACTACACAGAGACAGAAAGAGAAAGCCAAAGAGAGAGACCCAAAGACTAAAGAGAGACACAACGAGAGACAGGCACACAGAGAAAGAGATACAGAGAGAAAGAGAGACATAGGCATAGAGAGAGAAAAACAAACAGAAAAAAGACGAAGAGAGAGACAGACAGAGTGTGAGGGAAAATAGACTGAGTTCTGAGGGCCGTTTTGGTTTTTCGAGTAGGGCCGTTTTGGTAGGACAAGGGCTGTTTTCGTAGGGGCC
>CM065696.1:7462920-7477920 GCA_017654935.2 Phymorhynchus buccinoides | reverse complement strand
AGTAAGGGATTGCCTGTGTCAACTTGATCAACATGAAGATAGTAACCGTTTACAGTTAGTTACAACCCGTCGAATAGTAAGGGATTGCCTGTGTCAACTTGATCAACATGAAGATAGTAACCGTTTACAGTTAGTTACAACCCGTCGAATAGTAAAGGATTGCCTGTGTCAACTTGATCAACATGAAGATAGTAACCGTTTACAGTTAGTTACAACCCGTCGAATAGTAAGGGATTGCCTGTGTCAACTTGATCAACATGAAGATAGTAACCGTTTACAGTTAGTTACAACCCGTCGAATAGTAAGGGATTGCCTGTGTCAACTTGATCAACATGAAGATAGTAACCGTTTACAGTTAGTTACAACCCGTCGAATAGTAAGGGATTGCCTGTGTCAACTTGATCAACATGAAGATAGTAACCGTTTACAGTTAGTTACAACCCGTCGAATAGTAACGGATTGCCTGTGTCAACTTGATCAACATGAAGATAGTAACCGTTTACAGTTAGTTACAACCCGTCGAATAGTAAGGGATTGCCTGTGTCAACTTGATCAACATGAAGATAGTAACCGTTTACAGTTAGTTACAACCCGTCGAATAGTAAAGGATTGCCTGTGTCAACTTGATCAACATGAAGATAGTAACCGTTTACAGTTAGTTACAACCCGTCGAATAGTAACGGATTGCCTGTGTCAACTTGATCAACATGAAGATAGTAACCGTTCACAGTTAGTTACAACCCGTCGAATAGTAAGGGATTGCCTGTGTCAACTTGATCAACATGAAGATAGTAACCGTTTACAGTTAGTTACAACCCGTCGAATAGTAAAGGATTGCCTGTGTCAACTTGATCAACATGAAGATAGTAACCGTTCACAGTTAGTTACAACCCGTCGAATAGTAAGGGATTGCTTGTGTCAACTTGATCAACATGAAGATAGTAACCGTTTACAGTTAGTTACAACCCGTCGAATAGTAAGGGATTGCTTGTGTCAACTTGATCAACATGAAGATAGTGACCGTTTACAGTTAGTTACAACCCGTCGAATAGTAAGGGATTGTCTGTGTCAACTTGATCAACATGAAGATGGTAACCGTTCACAGTTAGTTACAACCCGTCGAATTTTCTTTCTTTCCCGGAAAATAAATATTTTAAAAAATCTTTAAAATTTCATTTTGACGGCCTTTTTAGAGATTGTTTCCTTGTGGACTATGATTATAGCACCGCCTCTTACCTATCCACACACCTGTACACCGCTCTGTAGTGTCCGACAATGACTTCCAGACAGCAGAGGAGGCAGCTGCTATGCTGGAAGGCTGGGCATCAACAATTTTTGGTGAATTGTTTCAATGCCCTTTCCAGGGCACATCTTCACTCTCTAGGGCCAGAGGCGACAGCTGGTGTTGGTGAAGGTCCCCAAAGGCCAACCAGCCAACCAATCCCGTTGGCTGCAGCACGAAGGTTAATTGCTGTTCACAATACAGGTGCGACAACAACATGAGAATGAAGAGAGCCCTGGAACAAGTCAATCGAAGAAACGTAGGGGGAGAATCAAGCGCAAGCAAGATTTGTTTTTGTTTTTTTGTCAGCTGTTTGAATGTTGTATCCAACTCATGTTCTATATGACGGAGTTATACTCGGTTACCAGTGTTGTTGTTGTTGGCTTACCCTGGCTAAAAGACTCCAGGGATCACCCCAACAGCGGAAGCGCTTGAACACTATGGTACAAGTGTATTAGCTACGGATGAGAACATTTACGTGTGTGACCGTTTTTGATTACCCCGCCACGTGCGTAGCCACACTCCGTCTTCAGGGTATTCTCGACTGCCAGTAAGTTGCCAATATTTTATTAATTTACCTTTGAAATAATCATTATCTGTTTAACATTCAAATTAGATGCACTGGGATTACGTTGATATGGCTTGTCATTCTGTCACTCTGACAACGCGGACCGCAAATGCAACGCTCAAGGAACTGTTGTAGCAAGTTTCGTTGTGATCAGTTCAGTGGTTTAGGCGCTGTTACATGGAACATATTTTGATCACTCACGGAAGCACATACATACGGACAGACAGACAAACGCACAGTCCTTGTTTCCCATTCCAATGTACTTCCGTTATTACAGAACTGTGAGTAACAGACATAACTGAACTTTCGGTCAAACCACAATATGACGAAACCACACACACACACACAGACACAGACACACACACACACACACACACACACACACACACACACACACACACACACACACACACACACACACACACACACACACACACACACACACACACACACACACACACACTCACACACCTCTGTCACATTCTGGGCATATCCTGCAAGACAGAGAAGGCTGTTTATAGATCTGCCTTGTTATGGCCTTGCCAGTATGTTAATCTTGCACACACACACACACACACACACACACACACACACACACACACACACACACACACACACACACACATACATACACTCACACACGTGAGCGCGCGCTCGCACACACACGCACACACGCACGCGCACACACACACACACACACACACACACACACACACACAACACACACACACACACACACACACACACACACACACACACACACACACACATTTGCTTTTTCTCCCATTGGGGGAGGGAGTCAAATTGCAGGCCGATCGTGCAAACTGATGAGATCTTCACATATCGAAACAGCTGTCTTTGCATAAGGCACTCTCCCTCCCCCATTGGGAGAAAAAGCAAATCAGCACATTTGATCATTTTCTACTTTACAGAACACAGAACAATTCATAAAGCTAACGGTAACTGAGTTTGTTTCTGATGTTCACAAATACAGACATTAGACACAGAAATGTTTTATCAAAGCAAATTATTCTGCATTTCAAATGCACCTACTTTTTCAGTCTTTCAGATTAGGGGTATGGAGCTCAGCTATTCACTGAGATTTCTCTTTCATACTATTTTTATCCTTAATTTGGATATCATCTCAGTAATTGGCCCTCTCTAGTCATGCCCATTAGGTTTTGAAATTAACTTTTCAGAACATTATTATTTTCGTCATTTTACATAAGATTTTACTTATTTCTGGTTTAACTTAGTGCTGATTTGCTTTTCTTGTGGATTTTCGATTTGGTGCAAAGAGGACACCATTCTTTTGTAGAATGTCTTCTTGCTCAAGTTGACATTCTTTGGACAGTCAAATTGCAGGCTGATCATGCAAACTGATGAGATCTTCACAGATCGAAACAGCTGTCTTTGCATAAGGCACTGTCCCTCCCCACACACACATTTTCTTTTTCTCACAATGAGGGAGGGACAGTCAAATTGCAGGCCGATCCTGTAAATGGATGAGATCTTCACAGATCGAAACAGCTGTCTTTGCATAAGGCACTCTCCCTCCCCCATTGGGAGAAAAAGCAAATCAGCACATTTTATTATTTTCTTATCTTTTCAGAACACAGAACAGTTCATAAAGTTAACGTTAACTGAGTTTTTTCTGAGGTTCACAAATACAGACATTGGACACAGAAAAGTTTTATCCAAGCAAATTATATAGATACCTCCCCTATTGAATCCTTCACTGGATCCACCAACATGGCATCCCATCTCTTCTACTCTCTTCGAGGGATTGTAATTTTAGAACATTATTATTTTTGTTATTTTACACAAGATTTTTATCATTTCTTTTGAATTAAGTGCTGGTTTGCTTTTATTGTGGACTTTCAATCTGGTGCAAAGAGGACAACCTTTCTCTTGGAGAAAGTCTTCTAGCTCAGTTTGAATGTTCACTGTGGACATTCTTTGCAGGCCGATATGCAGACTGAAGAGTCTTTCTCAAAGACGAAACAGCTGTCTTTGCATAGGCATTGTCTATCTCCCCCCATTGGGAGAAAAAGTAAATCAGCACATTATTTTATTTTATTCTTTTCAGAACACAGAACAAATCGTAAAGTTAAAATTAAATTTATTGAGTTTCTTTCTTAGGTTCACAAACTTATATATTGGACACAAACAAAGTTTTATTAAAGCAAACTATATATATAAGAGGAAAGTTTAATGGTGTGGTTGTTTTTTCTTCTTCAATTCTTGTACGTTTAGATATATAGATATATATAGAGAGAAAGAGATTTGAAATACAATCTCAGTATACTGCTGTGCAGCGTGCCTCTGATCTAAAGGACTTACAAGTTAGAGCATTTGAAATGCAAAACTAGTAAAATTTGATAAAAACCTTTTGTCCATATCTATAATAAAATGCGCTAAGGATCCGAGGAGGGACCCTAAAAACTCGAGTACTGCGTAAATGTCGGATTTTTGCTCGCGATGCGGGTCAAGATACGCGCTTCGTCTATCTGTTCCGCTATGTCGGATTAAAAATTTTGCTTTTGAAAGTTGATTTTGAAGGCAAAATGTTTCTCGCGTGTCAGTTGGCATTATTTTGAAGCTGCGTCATCTGGTCCGTCCGACTTGACTGCTTTCTCTTCTTCCTGTTATAATGAAATGCTTACATCGACTTTTGACGAAGCCTTAATATCTCGATAGGTAGAACACGGCATCCGCAAATCCGTAGGTCGCTGGTTCGAGTCTGCCCCTTGCCACAATTTTGTTTTTTTTTTTTTAGGGGGGGGGGGGTCATCATTTTTTTTTAAAGGAGAGGGGAGTGGGCGGAAGGGAGGGGGCACCACCACATATTTGTTTGTCTCTTTTCTTTTTTTATATAGAGGCGCGGGGTGGGCGGAAGGGGGGGCGGGCGCAGCCCAGGGAGGGTGAAAGCTAGGGGTGGGCGGAGGGGGGGGGGGTACATGGGGAGGGGGGAAAGCAGGATAGGGGAAACCCTAAGCGAAGCTAGGAAGGAGAATACGGAGGCGAGTAGGGCTTTTGTACAAATAGTTCCTCTACCTTCTGGTTTTCACATTAGGTTTCATGCCAAACAACACCAACTCTTTATCCACATTCAAATTATCACAATTTTGACAATTATGTTTTAGTAAACACTGCAGATTCTTTTGACCAAACCTCTGTACAATGATACAATCAAATAACATGTGTGGAATTGTTTGCTCCTCCGCTTCACAAACGTTACAGGTTGGGGAGTCAACAATTTTACATTGACATAGATATCTCTGAGTTGGAAGCAGTCTATGTAAAAGTTTATTCTGAAACCATCTAAGTTGCACATCTGTAGAAGCTTTATAACACTGACGAAAAATGTGCTTCCAATTTAAATTTTCAAAAAGATTATTCCATTTACTAATCGCAGAAGGAACGGTCTTATTATCATTCCAAATGCTTTGAACACATTTGTTGTCCTTGTTAATACAGAACCTTTTTTTTTTTTGATCAAAGAAACCACAAACACCACTAACTGTGTAAAACAAAAGTAAAAGATTGTGCTGGTTTACTTTTTGTCCCAATGGGGGACAGACAGTGTATGAGCAAGTACATAGAGAGATCTCTTTCGAATTTATGGAATTCTCGTCAGTATGTATATCTGCTAACAAACACTGTCTTGTGGATCAACCCCAACAGGAAGACATTTCTGATAAAAGAATGGTGTCTTCTCTGTACTAGGCCGAAAAGTCCACAATTTAAGCAAACCAGCACAAGGTGAAAAGAAAAGTGAAGAACATTTTGGGTAAAATAGATAAGTTATTAAAATGCGGAAATAGCGATTTGAAAAAGTTAATACATGTGGGTAGAAAGAGCCAGCCACTGAGGTGATCCTCTAATTAAAGGGATGCAAGTAAACCTTGTAGTATAGCTACTCCCTGAACCCAACATGCAAAGTCAGTGCATAAAGAGTTGGCAGTGGATCCAATAATTTTATTGGATGCCTGTGGCACACACCGAAGTGGAATATAATTATGAACAAACTATACCACAAAACACTACCAACCCTCCATGCACTGTACAAATGTGGCTTGATATTACAGCTTAAAATGCCACTGTTAATAGTGGTGGATCCATAAAGGATGCCACTGTAAAGCCATATCAAGCCACATTTGTACAGTGCATGGAGGGTTGGTAGTGTTTTGTGGTATAGTTTGTTCATAATTAATATAGAACCAAGGCTTTTGGTCTAAGAGTTTATATCTGCTAGTTTAAACTACATTTAGTTTTTGGCAATAGGTTCGAATTGCATTTAAAATACCTTCGTACAGGAGAAAGTTGGTTCTTATACCTTGCTATTTAAGCAAAAAATCAAAATATGTCATTAAATTACCATTTTCATTTATAAGATGTTTTATTAAGTAAATACCATAATCACACCATTCTTGGATATGAATAACGTTTCTAACCCTTAAAATATGAACATTATATTCATTCTGCCATAAACTCATGTACAGAGGTGGGACAACATTTTGAACATAATTTCTTACAATGTTTCATAACATCTTTCTAGAATGGATTATTAACATCATTCATAACAACATTTGAAAATTCAGCTCCAAGGTTTTTAATATTGTCTAGTTTAGGGTACATATTGATAGTAAATTCTCTCCAATCAGAGTCGCACATCAATCTCCTCAACCAACCTATCTTCATGGAAGAAATAAAATTTCTAACATTTTAACATTTTAAGTCCCCCTTCACAGTACTGTTTTTGAATGACAGACTTCTTAATTTTACTTCGCTTGCCATTCCACAAAAAAAGTATACAATTCTTTCTCTAAAGCAATAATAAAATCCTCAGGGGGACTGGCAAGTGAATCAATAGGTGAATAATTTTAGAGAATGCCAGAGTTTTGATAACTACAATTTTACCAAAAGTGGTGATATGTCGTTTCTTCCATGAAGCTATGACCAGTTTTGATCGCAACGAGTTTATCCTCAAAATTAATCTGCACAATGTTATCAGTGTTCGTAGAAAACTTGATGCCTAAAATATGAACGTGCCAGGGTCCCCGACAAAATTCTGATCCCTCATATATCTAATTCCACAGTTCTTTCTACTTCCCAACCATACAACTTGTGATTTATCAAAGTTGATGTTTAAGCCAGAAATATGAGAACATTTTGTAAGCACATATACTGCCTCATTGAATGATCTCTCAGAACCATCTAAACATAAACTAGTGTCGTTGGCAAATTGCGACAACAAAGGCTCTTTGCTATTAACTTTAATCCCTTTAATATGCTCATTAGAGCGAATCATTAGTGACAGAACCTCAGCACAAATTCAAAGATTTGACATAATCATGTCAACATAGCTGTCGTTTCCTATCACTTCCTAATTTTCAGAGGGTTTAAGAAACTGCCACATGTAGCCAAATGTGTACGTTCATGTTTCCTAACACGTCGAGGTTTTTTTATGTTTGATATCCAAATCGTCTACATAGAGCAGCATCCATGTATCTCCACTGTATAATAAGTTAAGAAACTATTCTTTTCTTGAACCAGGCTGACCTTAATTAAAAGGTGAAAAGTGGGCCTACTTCTTTGACACACAATCATGGCTACAGTGACTACAGACCCCAGTACTGACGTGTTCAACCTCACCACTGTCGTACAGTGGCCGGACCAAGCCACTGCCCCGCAGAGCCAAGCCGCCATGTTGATTTGGAAAATATGGCCGCCATGTCTCCTGGTGCTGGGAACCTTTGGAAACATCGCCACCATATTTGTGATGCGTCGTATCAAGGACAACAACTCTTCACAGCACGTCATTCTTATGGCTCTTGCCGCGTCCGATCTGACACTGTTGTATGTTTGCGTGTTAAGACAGTGGCTGTACTATCTTTTCCACGTGGATGTGTACGAAATACATGTCGTAGTGTGTAAGTTGTCCTGGTGGCTTACTTACGCATCCAGCACGTCGTCTTCGTGGCTGCTGACTTGTGTGACGGTGCAGCGAACAATGGCGGTGAAATGGCCGCATAAGATGAGGATGATGTGCTCTGTGCACAGAACCTGGATGGTTGTGGCTGCCGTGGTAGTTTTTGGCTGCGCTCTGCATGTCCACTTTGTCTACGGAATGGTCCTCTCCAAGGACAGCAGGTGCTCTTTCAGGTCCTCTCGCTACAAGGACTTTGTCACACGAGTCTGGACCTGGGTCGACCTGACGGTGTTCACTCTAGCTCCGTCCATCTGTCTTCTGGTTTGTGACGTCATTCTGTCCTTGACCTTGTTCCGAGCCACCTCCAGCGCCGCCATAACCGCCACAAACAGTAAGGACGTCAGGGACTCTCGTAGAGCAACAGCCTCCAGAACGACCATCATGATTCTGGCCTTGTCCTGCACGTTTCTGGTTCTGACCATGCCCGTGTGCGTTTATCTCATCTGGGATTTTTACGCCTTCGCCGATTCAGCCCCCAACTGCAGGCTTTGGACCAGAAAGGGCCTGGCCTTTGCAGTGACCATGCTCCTGTGGCTAACCAACAGCGCCATCAATTTCCTCCTCTACTGTTTCACAGGGACCAGGTTCAGAGGGGAGTTCTTCACCTGGGTCGGCTGTCGGTCCCTGCAGGTGCACACTAAAGCCGGTGCCACACTGCATACGATTTGACCCCAATACGATACGATTGTGACGATGTCTGTGAGTCATGATTCGCGTTAAATAGTTCCGTCTAAAAATAATTACTATTTTCGTTCACTATATTCAAGTAGACCGCAATACACGAATCAAAGACAATGTCCGATACAAAAATAAGATTATGATTTCAAAAAAGCCACAAAACGCCAATGCTTTCAAGCTTTCGAGATTTTTATTATCTCTTCATCAGGAAAAAGAGTTTTAAAACTGACATAAAATTGTTAACATAAAAATAAATGTATCACATTCGTGTACGGGAGAGTACAAATATAGTGAACATAACTAGTAGGATTTCATCAGATTGATTTAGACAGTATAAATTCACGTCAACCATGCCTCAGAACTGTCAAAACCGGATCGTAGTGAATCGAATCGTATGCAGTGTAGCCAGCCCTTAACCTCTCTGTGAATAGTTCATGGTCCAGGTAGCCTCCTCAGGTAGCCTCCTCACGTGGCAGGAAACGTGAACAGTGCTGAGTGACCAGCTCATTGTAAGCATTCAACAGATTATTTCAACTACTTGAACATCTTACAACATACTTTTACTCTTTTACTGGACGTGATGCCTCTCGAAGGGACCCGTTGTTTTGTTTTTGGTTGTTGTTGTTGTGCATTGGAGGGCTTTGAGAATACGTGCAAATAGAGAAACCCATCAGATTTACATGCTTTATGGATGCATCTGTCGACTCCAAGTTAGCAACCACTCCTTTCATTCATAAAGTATAAAATTGCTTGCCTCCCTTTCAATGATGTCCATTCATTTGGTCCTGCCTACCTCTCTCACCTGTACTCACCCTCCAGGTCTCTCTGTTCCTCTTCTGACAAACGTATCCTTTCTATTCCTCGTACAAACACTAAGACATATGGTGAACGTTCATTTTCTTTCAGCACCCCTTCTGTCTGGAACACCCCACCATACCCAGATAGCACACCGCTCAAATGCCGACGTCGGAAAATCATCGGTTGCCGACGTCGGCTACCTGTCGTTTCTGCCCATCCTGTCGACGTCGAGCCGACGCTTCGGCCCATAGTCGGCCAGACGTCATTGATCGACCATGGGATATTTTCAGGTGGCATGCTGACGTTCATTCACCCTGTAGCCGAGCGTTTGCCACCCATAATCCGATGGGGTGGTTTAAGGTCGGCAGACCGCTGTCATGTCGACCACGGATGTTCCTGAATCCGGCCCTTTGCCACCCATTTGCCGATGTTGCCACCCACTTGCCATGGCTGTTTAAGGTTGACTAGCCGATGTCAAATCACTCTGAACTTAACCCTTTGCCACCCATTTGCCGACAGCTGGTTTAAGGTTGGCTGGCCGACGTCTCTTCGACCATATTTAATACTATGGTAATGGTATGGATGTTAATGTTGTGTGTGTGTGTGTGTGTGTGTGTGTGTGTGTGTGTGTGTGTGTGTGTGTGTGTGTGCACCCATGGGTGCAAGTGCGCCTGGTGAGTCTCAGTGATTTGTCATGTGAAGCACTGCACAGCATGCATGCATATCGCTACATCATGTAAAATCTATAGTAATTTACGGCATGATTGTTTTGTTTAACCCCCTTCACTGCCAGATTAAATAATGACATTTTATTATTGAAATAGGTCACACTCAGTCTGACAAACACTGGAGATAATTAACCCATATATGCCCACTGTCCCATTTTTTGGACTAGGTTTTAAGGGTATACTCCATCAAATAAACTTCTACAGAAACATTTTTGTATCACGCATGTCAAATGCAGTTGCATTTATCAAGCTATTGTGATCTAGATTTGTTTTTATCCAATGCATACATTTCCATGGTTAGCCGCCATTTTTATTTTTGTAAGGGATGGTACACAGAAACATGATTGGCCTACAATGCCTATGCAATTCATATTTTTATACTGTACCTGACAAAGAAGAAAATATGGAGACGATTATATATAAAAATAGGTTTTAGTGGTTGTTAAAAAAATACTCATACAAGTTGCATGTGTAGCTCTGCAAAGTATCGTCCCAAAACTTGGACAGTGTGCACAGAGGGGTAGGGTTTTTAAAATGAAAATGTAAGGCTTGCTCAGAACCATGGTATATGACTGCTTCTTGCCATATCTAATATTATTCCACCAGATGTTCACTGAAAATGACAGTTACATAATTGTTTTTTTTTAATTCAGCCAAGTCAGATCAAAAATGGGAAGAGAAGAAAAAAAGTAGAATTTGTATAAAACAATAGGAATCTCCTCTCTATAACAGGTGGATCCTAATTATGGATAACAAACTTTTAATTGACAGTAAAATTAGGGCATAGATTATACTGTATGGGTTAAACCTGTTGAAGCTGGCCGCTGGTCTTTCAGGCTTGTGACGTGAATTGGTGAAATCATCAATGACACCATCTGGCAGACAGGGACTGTTTTTTCCAAATAAAAATGACCCCACTTACTAGTTTGCCTAGTCTGTCCTATTTTCCCTAGTACTTGATCTTAACCTCAGTCATATAGATTTAGTTATTATTTTGTTGTTACAAAAATGATTTTTGTATGCTTAGAATTTAAGTTATGTGTGTGTGCGCGCGCGAGCGTGTGCTTTGTTGTTACAACCATTTATGTGTACACAACTAGGTCTGTTTGTGTGCAGGTGTGTTTGAATATCTTTGTAGTCCCAGTTCTATAAGAACGGGACTACATTACCATGGGGACGATGTGTTTCTCTTGTGTCTGTCTGTCTGTATGTGTGTGTGCGTTTGTGTGTAAGGTTTGTGTGTAAGCAAAATGTGTTCTATCCCATATAACCTAAACCACTGGACCGATCATAACTTAAAACTTGGTACAATTGTTCAATACACCTTACAGATGCTGCCCACTACGGTATGTCAGATTCACAGAACAACAAGCCATATGAACGTAATCCCAGTGCCGTATTTTTTAAAGATAAAAACCCCACTGATTATTTAAAATATTATTGGTGAATTTAAACCAAGAGGTATATTTTACGTGTGTTTTATTTTTTGAAGACTGACTCTCAAACTAGCCCCCCCCTCTCCCCTCCCCGTGGGGATACCGGGGGTCTTTTGCATAAATAGTTCACCAACCTTCTGGAAGTTATTTGCCTGTAACTTTCTATAATCTGCCATTCTTTGATTCTGCCTTTCCCCTTTGCTTACTGTCATCTACTGTCTTTCTGCCTAACCGGTCCATTCTCTTGCATTTTTCAAGAAATACTTTCAAAAGATTTTCTCCAGCCGAAGTCGGACTTGCTGGGCCTATGTTAGGCGCATAACTGCAGCATGACGCATCTGCGTTCATACTGGACAGGAAACAGCGATCACAGAAGAAGAAGAAACTATGGGGGCTTGGCACCGGCTCTAGTGCAGCAGGTAAAGGGATGGGTTGGCCTTTGGGATCTTCCCAACACCAGCTGTCCTCAAATCTCTTTGGCCGAAAGTGTGGGCAAGGCATTAATTTGCAATATATATACATTCTAGCCCATCTCGCGGGAATATCTGCTACCTGTTATCTAGCAGTCATGGTCGGAAATAAACCACATATGCATACAATTAGACAGTGCCAAATTACATCCACACAAATGCGAACAAATATAGCGACACTTAGAGAGACAAAGCAGAAAGAAAGATTTTATGGAATCAAATGTGCACAGAACGTCAAATTGACTGTCACGATAGTTTATTAAGCACCAGTTTTAAACCGGCAAAATCCGATTGAAAATGAATGCATCAGATTAAGTAATCAATACCGTAACCACCCACCCACCGAATCACTCTCTATCTCGGTATGTTCCTCAAACACATACAAATCTGCCCTCAACCCACCCCTTGCAACTTTACACACATACATCGTGACACAGTGAGAGAGAGCTAGACAGACAGTTTGAGAGAGAAAGATCAGAGAGAGAGTGAGATTGAGAGAGAGAGAGAGAGAGAGAGAGAGAGAGAGAGAGAGAGAGAGAGAGAGAGAGAGAGAGAGAGAGAGAGAGAGAGGGGGGCCCGCGGGGGGGGGGGGGGGGGGGGGGCCTTCACGTTTCAGTTAGACCTAGTAGGACCTATATATGTATGAGAGAGAGAGAGAGAGAGAGAGAGAGAGGGAGAGGGGGGGGGGGGGCTTCACGTTTCAGTTAGACCTAGTAGGACCTATATATGTATCTCGTGGTAACAGCACTGGGAGTAGACCCCACTTCAGTGTATGACCTTTTTCAACAACAACAAAGAAAAAAAGTTGACAGACAACTAGACATATCAATTAAAACATTGACCGATATTCGGGTTATACCAACACATAAAAAAGAAAAGAAAGCAGCATTAATAATATTGCGTAAATGAAATGGCGCTGCTCACTTTGTACTGCATTCAACATTGCCTACATCTCTTAGGCCTGATCCAAAATTATACTGAAATCGATCAAAGAATCTGACAGTTTAACAATAGACAAGCACATTTACGTATACTATTCAATTTCTCCGGTAACCATTGGCCCTACAACAACCAAAACGGCCCCGCTGTTTATTATACTCCTGCTTTCCTAGGAAGGGGGTAGGGGAATTCTGGAATCATTTTGTCCGTCTGTCTGTTTGACTATGTCATTTTCAAGTTCATGTGTTAAAGGTCAAAAGCTTCCCGCTTTTCTAATTACTGTTGCACTTTTTTTTTTACCCGGCAAGGGGATGTGTCTTGTAACGGGTCTGTCTGTGTACTGTCTGTTGGTGTCACCGACTTTCTTAAAACTGAACTACTGGACGGATTTCCATCAAATTTAGCAGAGGGTAGACATCTTGAAAAGGAAGGCTCCTATCATATTCATGACTGTGCTGACCTTGACCTTGACGTTTGACCATGATAACCGATATTTCCTTCTTTGGGCTTGCCACGCTCACAAGGAATCAATCCCGAAAACGGACATGTTCTTTTGGATGAACACTCTGAATCACAAGCGTGCCCCACCCACACACCAATCCAAGCAAAGAAATACAAGTTACAACACAACCATTTATTCACCACTCACACAGACCGAAACAGAGAGAATGAGATGGATGGGGATGGGGACTTGAACGGGCCTAACTAGCTAGATAGAAGAAAAACGTAGGGCGGACTTTTAACCCCAGGCTCCCTCTATCAGTGGCGTAGGAACGTTTTCAAGCCAAGGGGGGCAGGATTGCCAACAAACTGGGGGGGGGGGGGGGGGGGCAGGATTAGCAGGATTGCCAACAAACCGGGGGGGGGGGGGGGGGGCAGGATTGCCAACAAACTGGGGGGGGGGGGGCCAGGATTAGCAGGATTGCCAACAAACTGGGGGGGGGGCAGGATTGCCAACAAACTGGGGGGGGGGGGGGGGGGGGACAGGATTAGCAGGATTGCCAACACACCGGGGGGAGCGCAAGCGCATGGACAAGGTGGATGGATAGGTTAAGTTACACGTCTTAAAATGCTACAAAAACACTTTATAATTGTTATTTTTAACCATAATCATAATCAACAATAAAAATCAATGAATGAAGGAAAACATGCTGTGAATTGAAAGGAGACAACAAAAAGACACCCAAAATGCAACCATGTTTGGGGGCGGATCAGCCAGTCATGGAAGAGGGGAAGAGGGTAGTTCCAAGTGGTCAGTTGGGGTGGGGTGAGGGGTCTGCCTCCCAGGAGCTGATGATAATTTGAATGTAAAAGATGGAATCAAGGCTTCTCAAAAGAAAATAAGCTAAACCTATAGCATGGCGGACTACATTTCTCCCTCTTTTTCTTTTTATAATTTTTTTCTGAGGAGGTGGACCCCTGTAACCCCTCTCAAATCCATATTTGATGTAGTACCCAAGTCCAAAGACATGCAACAATATAACAACAATGAGGCCTATACATCAAAGAAATGGAAAGGAAAGGAAACATATCTGAACCATCTAAACGTCATATAACATTGTATGAAGTTTTTGTTTTGGTGATGGTTGAGCTTAAGAGCAAGAAGTGTACTTTACTACTTTTATGGCAGGTCTAGCTCAGACAATATTTCATGGTAAATTGAACACATCATTGTTGGAAATCAAACCAGGCCATGTTACTGTCAAATATTGTGATACAAAATCAGTTATAATTGATGACACTTGTTCAAAACAAATAAGTCAATATCACTATCATCCACCTAATAAAACAAAGCATACCAAATTCTACCAATTATACAACACTTCAAAACGTGAGTGTAAGTCAGTCTTGTCTGACTAGCCATGACTTCCACATACAAAGGAGGCAATTACTATTCTGGAGTACTGAGCATAGTGTTAAATGTAAAGAATTCTTGCCCAAAGTATCCCCACTCTCCTGGACAAAGAGATTTTAGGTCAAATAATCATTTTTGCAGCAGTACTTATAAGAGCCAGTGCAAATGCATCCGAGTTTGGGATTCAATATCATTCACAAAAGATTAACAATTTACCATGATTTGCCATCTCAAGATTCAAAATGTGACAT
>CM065696.1:7413588-7452420 GCA_017654935.2 Phymorhynchus buccinoides | reverse complement strand
CCCCCCCCCACTCCTACGGCGACACACCAATCCTCACTCCCCCCTAGTCAGTCAAGATGTCGAAATCAAATCCATTGGGCCAGACATCCCCTACTTCACTGAGCTCCGCCGACCGAAAAATTTTTTTTGACAACAGAATGAATAACGAGTATCCAACCGAATAAAGCCCAAATTGTCTTGAATGGAATTCTGCCTAACGTCCTCCGGTCTGAAACAGACACATACATACACATGTGATATATAGGGCCTACAGACATTAGTAGATGTAAAAATGGTGGGAACGATCCTGGAGTCAATGCAACACCATGAAAGTCCCGAAATTTTTAACAATGCAATGTGTATACGCAAATTGTCTTGAATTAAAATCCGTTTTTTTAACGTCCTCCGGTCTGAAACACACACATATGGGACATTAGTAGATATAAAGATGGTGTGGACGATCCTGGAGGCAATGCCCGGAGGTCAGTGCAACTCCAGGAAATTCCCGGAGTTTTTTATGGTAGCAAGTGTATAATCTGAGTTATTGTCAGTCTTGATGTTTCCTTTTCATTTTTGTAATAACCTCTGTCATAGAGAGAGATAGAGAAGAGAGATAGAGAGAGAAAGAGATATATGGAAAAGTAGCAAGAAATATTTAAAGATCAGCAAAATTCAGTTGGTACAATGCTAGCTGTTCATAAACATCAGTCTCATGTGGGCAGTCAGGCAGGGCATTCACCCCTTGCAATTTTAATGCAGAAAAAATGTGAATAATCAGAACGGCATGGTTCTAAAGTAGTCGCTTAAGTAAGGGTTGTTGACTTGATTCAAAGACATTAATACTTAGAACCGTTCAGAAAACCTATCCAGTATTTGTTAGCAGACAGGCCTAGAAGTAATTTGACATAGTACTTGACGAATGTATATTACTATTTTAGCTTTATGCTTACATTTTGTTTTGTTTTGAGGTGAATATAGGTGGGTTTTTTTTTTTACAGAAAGTATGATTATACCAGCCCTTCCATCATTGAGTCTTCCAACTTTTCCCTTACGTCCTAGCGACCATGATCATAATGCTGCATTATTTGAAAGATGATGCGCCTAAAACGCTCATTTTTACTCTATCCATGATGCAAACATTTCTCTTTTTCTCTGTCTGTCTCTGCTTGTCTCTCTATGTTTGTCTCTGTCTGTCTCTGTCTGTCTGCCTCCCTCCTCTCTCTCTCTCCCTCCTCACCTCTCTCTTCCCCCCCCCCCCCCCCCCCCCCTCTATCTTTGTCACCTTCCTCTAGTCTGCCGAATTCCAAGCAGCAAACCTGTAGGAACAACACCTACAGTTCACACAGAGAGACACACGTCGAGAGCATAGACAGAGAGACAGAGAGAGAGAGAGAGAGAGAGAAATCGCATGCGGATAATTTAAAATGGATGGCGCGCCTCTGGCCGCGACGCACTCCATGGGAGCAACACGAATTGGGTCACAGAGAGCCTCTGTGAGAGAGAGTACAATTATGGGGGGGGGGGGAATAATGGAGGCATTCTAGCAGCATTGGAATGATCTGAATACATGTTCAATGGAAGATCAGAGTATATATATATCGATAGTCAGTGGTGATCAAGTAAAAAATTCAAATATTATGATGTCTTTTGGTCAGTACACGAACAGAGAGAGCGGGAGGACGAGAGGCGAGTTAGCGTGTACAGTGAGAGAAGAGAGAAGGAGAGATTGAGAAATCTTTTGAGAGAGAGAGACTAAAAAAAGAGAAAAAGAAAAAAGAGCAGCTAAGCAGAAACAGACAGAGAGCGAGAGAAAGAGAGACACGCCACACACACACACACACAGCCACTACCACGACCAACTGACAAAACTGTTAAAAGAGGAAAGAACCTTAAAGCTCCTCCCCCCCCCTTTGAATTTATAAGATGCATCATAACAATACTTGTGGCGGGGGGCCATCAGTGCATTGTCTTAGGTATCTTGTTCAATGGAATCAGAGTATAAAAAATCGAAAGTCAGTTTTTTTTATGCGCATATGTGTCTTTGGCAGCAGCTATCTTACATTGATAATCTTTTGGAAACAGCTTAAGCATGTTACAGACAGCATTTCATAAAGGTCCGGGAACTGATTGTTAGAAAGTATTGCCTTCCCACCATGTTTTAAATGCATCAAAAATTGTTCCCGAAAAAATTTGTATAAAATGTCCTAAGCATAATTTTAAAAATGTGTCTGATTCAGACACAAGAGCCCACGTACAAACACCATTGTTCAAAAGTCGAGCCCCCCCCCCCCCCCCCCCCCCCCCAAAACAATTCATAACAGAAAAAATAGTTTCAGACAAGAACAAATGCTTTAAATTTTCTCTACCGTTACTTTGGGCTACTGGAAATATATGAATGTGCTTTCTGTCTTGTTTACACGTTCACTGCGATTTCAGTTTTGCAAGTTCCGTCGCGATTTATTGTTAGAAGTGGCGTCTGCGACGTATCCAGACAGAAACAGAAACAGAAACACTGGAGCAAAGCACACATTTTCTTGCGATTAGTGTGATTCCTTACGATTCCTATAATTAGACAGTAGATTGGCCGTTTACATCCTTTAAAAATGTATATGATTCAAAGACATGTTGTGGCTGAATAATGTAAAGATACAAAATCGCAATAACTAATAATGTAGGTTAAAAATTAGGATAAAGCAAATAAAGACTTTTTTTTTTAAAGGCAGGAAAATGGGCCACTAAGTCGGAAAGATAGTAGATGATAGAAAGCAAAGGGAAAAGGCAGAGTCAAAGAGAGTGGCAGACTGGAGAAAGTTACAAGCACAGAACTTCCAGAAGGAGGGGAAACTATTTTTTTTATTGAAGACCCCTTGCTATCCCCACGGGGAGAGACTCGTGGAGGGGACGGGGTCGTCCAGCTCCCTGCATAGAGGCACGAGGCATCCACCCACTGTCCCAACACATCTATCCAATTTGATTCTTCTTCTTCGATCACTGTCTCCCGTCATAAGAGCGCAGATGCATCATGCTGCCGTTATACACCTAAGAAATAGAACCAGCATGTCCATCTTTAGGTGGAGATCTGGATCTGGATAGGTGCGTCGCAGACGCCACTTTTGACGATGAATCGCGACGGAACTAGGAGGGCGCATGTACCTAACAGAAAATATAGAAGGAGAAAGACCTACAGCTCACCCTGGGTTAAGACCAGTCCCTCCATCTTCACCCCCCATTATTTTAACCCCAGTAGTAAGGGATCTGTTTGTTCTGTCTTTGTCTTTTTGGTTGGAGCTTGGGCATTGCCTTATGGAGCGTCTAGGGTCGGCTAGTTCCCAGCTTGCTGGGGGCGAACGTGAAAAGTTAGTAGCTGCCGGCAGCTCCCTGTAGTTTTCTCCTTCCCAGCCCAGAACTAGGTGGGTTTAAAAAAAAAATCAAAAACATTCTGTTTCCTTTATTTGATTTTTCCTATTGATTCTAAGCCAATCTGATAGTTTGTATGTGTATTCACTTTCTCCAAAGACACTGAAAAGAAAATACTAACATCCGGTCTCTTTTCCCTATATGAGTAGTGAGGACAGAAACACTGGTTATGTCCCTTAAAAACAGTACACATTTACACGTCGATAGGCCAGTTGAATTATTCGTTCAAATTCCAGTCTGAGTTTTTAGATAGCCTCCACTGTGTGTGGTGTACTGTTCCCACTAACGATAACTCTATCAGCCCGGTTCGCCGTAACTCTTAAGTAGTCCATCTTACCCTTTTAGAATCTTTGCTTTCTCTTCCTCTCTCTCTCTTCTAATTCTTTTTCTATGGTCACCCCCTAAAGTGTGTACAATTACTTCTATATAGAAGAAGTTGGTTACCACCACAGAAGAAGAAGACCACTAAAACCCCCAGTTCAGCCGGGAAGGCAAAACATATCCAAATCCATTCACAATACACACACACATGCGCACGTGCACACACATTTGTTTTATATTCATGACTAAACAGAAGAATCCACATTTCCTCACAACTTTTATTCATCGTTGTCATTATGAACAAGGTGCACACATACGCACAAACATAGTAGACAGTTTCGTTTCACAGAAATGCTACAAAAATAGCTTGTACGTGTAATAACAAATAAGTACAATGCTGTAATCCACTCACAACCAAATGTCAACAACACGCACAAACACACACACGCACGCGCACACACACGCACTCAAGCACGCTGTCACACACACTATAATCAACTGGCAATTTCCCCACAAAACCAGTACAGTGGAACCTCCCTTATAAGACCTTAACAAATCATCCCAAATGAGGTCTTATAAGGGAAAGGTCTTATAAGGGAGGTAATTTTAATACTTACAAAGAAGGGCAATGTCTCAGAGAAGTAGGTCTTACGTGGGAGGGAGTCTTATAATGGGAGGTCTTATAAGGGAGGTTCCACTGTACAACTAAAGCACAATCAAAGTGCATCATTTAAAAAAGATATTAGGTTGAAGACCTTTTTATGGTAAATTCTTTAAAAAAGAAATCGAAGTCCCTAGCCGCTCTGGATGTGAATGTAATAAATCTCGATAGGGAAAACATTGAACACAGACTGTTACAATACCCCAGAGCCACGCATGAAGGCGTTAGGTAAAAAACCAACAACAACAAAGACTGATTAGGAAAATTAGCTAAAGATACAACACGTTTGTGGTGATCTTGACATCTTTCATTGTTTTTATGTGGGTTGCTTATTCAATTGCTTATGTACAATTTTCAATTCATACTATGTGATAAAAATGCTTCGGTTATTTATTATGTATTTTATGCGCAAGTCGAGCAAAGAATTTCTTCTGTATTTGAAGACAATAAAATTATTTGAATTGAATTGAATTGAATTGCATATTTCCATTTAATATCATGGAACCATGGTCTTGTTAATTTAACCCTTTCATCGCCAATGTCGCCTCTTGGCACCACAATGATTTAACACCCATGTCACTAAAAGGCATCCAATGAGGGTCTGGTATCCAGTGACCTTATGTCCTTCATTTTGGGAGGTAAGGATATGCCCTATTTTATGCACGTCACAGAGGAATCTCCAATAGTGCAGACAAAATCTTTTCTCTACCCAGGTGAAGTTTAATGGTAAATTTTGGCTGTGGAATGGCTAGCGTTGAAAGGTTAAAACTTAAGTACACAGTAAGTACAGTACTAAGCTACATTGCCTTGCTCGGAAAACTTATCAGATCATTGGCATTAAAAAATATGTATATACAAGACAAAATGAGAAGAAATATGTCAGTTGAAGTATTATATCTACGGACAATATCCACAAGAATGTTAACAACAGAACCGCTAGATCATGACATCACATACATGTAACAAGCACAAAATGTAATTTCAAACAGGGATTGCACGTTTATCAATTTCTGTATCCACATCACATCACAATTCACAAACACTGCCTGACTCACATACAATAAATGTTTTTCAATCACATTAAGAAATGAATATAATATATAGAGTACCAAGGGGGGTTGCGTACCCCTCAAAATGACGCAAACAATGACGCAAGCATGACGTGATTTCTTTACAATCTCTACGATTTCAAGGCGGGGTGGGGGTGTGTGTGTGTGTGTGTATGCGCATACCTAACCAACGCGCAGACCTGTTAGTACTCTAGATGTAATTCGCATATCCCAAAAGCAACAAGTGAATTGACAACATAAGTTTTCTTACACAAAATCACATTGACAACATTATACAGGTTTTCTTACACAAAATCACATTGACAACATTATACAGGTTTTCAAGCCATACACAATCACAAACAATAAGCATAAAATGGAAGGATAAAATGGGAAAGAAAGTTCTTTAAGAAAAAAAAGAAGGAAGTAAACAATATCCAAATAACACTAGCTCCCATTATCACAGAGAACAGGACAAACTGAACAACACATGTTCAGGCAATATCACATAGCCATGGGTGCAACTCCCCAAAATGAAAAAAAAAAAGAAAGGCAGGGGTCCAGGGACCCATGGCCCCGGCAAGGTACAGGGGCAGAGCCCCGTCGGACGATTCAGGGGGGAAAGTTAAGAGAGAGAGATAACGAGATAGACAGACAGTTAAAATGATAGACAGAGACAGTTTGAGTCTGATAAGCCTTGTAAAATTATTACATTGCCTTTGTAAACTTCCAAGATAGAACAACCAAGTTCAAAATGCCCCAAATCGCTTGTGGTCAAATTTTTTTTGGGGATGAATTAAAAAACAACTGAAGTTCAGTTTCTAGTAAAATTTAAAAAAATGAAATCAGTGTAAAAATGAAAGACTAGCACCCATGCATTTAATAATAGTGAATCATTTATATAGTACACTCCTCCACCAAATGTGGAGCTCTATGCGCTTAACAACAACAAAATTTAAAAGCAAGAAATTCAACAAAAAAAAAACAAATAATTGCTCACACACATGCAAATAGGCATGCACATACACCCCCCACCCCCACACATACATGCACATGCACATACCATTACCATCACCACCACTCACCCCACCCAAGAACACAATACATAATACAATCAGTTGAATGAAGCATCAACTCTCTCTCTCTCTCGCGTTCTCTCTCTCTCTCTGTCCGACTCTCTCGCAACAAAGCTGACGTAGACATTGCAGTCAACACACAGTGAAACTAACATGGGGGGGGGGGGGGGGGGGGGGGAGTGAGGGGGGGAGTGAGAGAATAGAATCGAGAAGTAATGTGGCCTAAAATTTGTGATGTAACTTAAATAGGTGGGTCTTGAGAGCTGATTTGAAACATTGCAAAACAATGGATAAGGCAAAACCCCAGAACACCACCACACTGAACAGTATGCTACATAATGTCCACACAAAATCATATTATCACCGTATCATTTCAAAATGTACTTCACAAGATGGCTCATCGGAGAAAAGAGAAAAAACCTGCAACTGCAAAAATTGACCATCCCCCTTGGGGGATACCGGGGAGGTCTTTTGTACAAATAGCCCCCCCACCTTCTGTGCTTGTAACTTCCTCTAATCTGTCACTCTCTTTGACTCTGCCTTTTCCCTTTGCTTTCTGTCATCTACTATCTTCCTGCTTAACTGGTCCACTCTCCTGCCGTTTTTCAAGAAACCCTTACAACGATTTTCTCCAGCCGAAGACGGACATGCTGGGCCTATTTCTAAGTTAAGCACATAACGGCAGCATGATGCATCTACGCTAATAATTGACAGGAAACTGTCTGAGCGATCGAAGAAGAAAATTGACAAACAGTTCACAATTAATTCATGCGACAAGAGAAACTGACAACGATATCCAGACAGCAGAGGACAACAAGCACTATTCTGAAAAATAAAAAGCTGGGCAGGTATTTGTTTACAGTGAAAACACTGTGTAACTGTCAATCATGAAGATATTTCAAGATTTATTTTTTGCTTGTTTCTGGAAGTGGGGCCTGGGCCTTCCCGGCTGAACTGGGAGTTTTAATGGTATTAACTCGGGGTAAGCAATAGTCTTTCCCTTTTCTTTTTTTTAATAAGGTATGCACCCTCCTTTTCCGTCGTGACTGCGACATCTTGTACCAGATCCAGATCCAGAAGATTTTATGATGGCTGAAGTTAGGGAGGGTCCCTAAAATCCAACCAATCCCCAAGCTACAGTACGAGGAGACGTGGCAATGCCTCCCAGTTTCTTTTTTCTTCTTCGTCAATCACTCAGACAGTCTCTTGTCATATGAGCGCTGCTGCGTCATGCTGCCGTTATGCGCCTAACTAAGAAACAGGCCCAGCACGTCCATCTTCAGCTGGAGAAAATCTTTGTAAGAGTTTTTAGAAACAAAGGTAGGAGAATGGACCAGTAAGGCAGAAAGATAGTACAGTGGAACCTCCCTTATAAGACCTCCCATTATAAGACTCCCTCCCTACTTCTCTGACATTGCCCTTCTTTGTAGGCATTAAAATGACCTCCCTTATAAGACCCCTCCCTTATAAGACCTCATTTTGGATGATTTTTGAGGGTCTTATAAAGGATGTTCCACTGTAGATGGCTAAAATGGTAGAATGGGGAAAACTCACCAGGGTTTGGGTTTGGTGATCAAGGTAGAGAATAGAGTAGATGGCAGTAAGCAAAGGGAAAAGGCAGTCAACGAGAGTGACAGATTAGAGGAAGTTACAAGCACAGAACGTCCAGAAGGTGGGGGAACTATTTGTACACCCCACAGGGGTGCCTCGCGGTTTGACAATCATGTCATTATAAAACGGTAAAAAACAAATTCATCACACACCAGTCTCATTTTATCACTCTACTTTTGGCCCAAACTCAAGGCAAATATCAACCAATGATAAAACCCATGAGACGCGAACAGGACCAACCTGTGAATAAAGAAATCGTGGAATGAGTAACACACGCACAACAAATAATCCACCCATCCACAGAACATAATCAATTCAGCTCTACGTAGAGAAGAAAGTCGGCAAAGGTGCCGATTAACACCCCTCCTCCACTTTTCGGCTCTTTCCGTTTTTTTCTTCTTCTTTCAATCTTGCATTTCTTACTGCAGATTGAGGACTGAAAATCTCGTATCATTTTCTATATTAACTCATTCAAGTCGTTCCAGCCATATATGTCCGGAATTGATAGATAGCTGCCAATTTTATGCATTTGCTTCAAGGGGAGTAAATCATCTGTGCGCACACCATATCTTGGTCACTTCTAAACTCGCTTCATTCCCTTAGACCACAAATTTTGCCTCTGACTTTGCTTTTGTAGTGGTTTGTTGTGGGGAAACCAATCGGTGTAGAGTTTTTTTTTATATAAAGTCTATATATTAAAAAAAAGTCTGATCTAGCACTTCCCTATGTGTAAACCTGAAGTAAAATCCCGTAATCTTCTTTCACTTTTTCTTTTGTTTATATATGTTTTGTTTGTGTGTATGGCTGGAGTGATTTGCAAGTCTTTTTAATAATTCAAAATCGTTGCGATGCGAATGAATTAAACATTAATTATCATCCATTTTCACAAATAAAAATATATGCATTCGCTAGAATTTAAAGGCAAGACAGAAAACCACACAATGAACCAAGACTGTACAGGGGGTGTTGATCTGCACCTTTACCAGAAAAGTCCATTGTGTGGTGACCCAGTGAAGTACATGCAGCTTAGTGTGTGGCCAAATTTAGTGAATATGCACTGTATACTATAATACAGTGGAGTACCGTAATTCCCAGACTATAAGCCGCAACTTTTTTTTTTGGACCCCCCCCCCCCCCCCCCCAATGCGGCTAGTACAGTGCCGCGGCCTAAACATAACCGAAAGTAAACTCAACTCAGTGGCATCCTTGATTCAGACCTTTGATCTGTGGCCTTGTTCACGGTTGATGACCAAAAAATCACCTTGATTATGGAATATTTTTTCAAAAAATGACGATCTGTTTCGCGGTCGAACACTTTCGTTTTGGCAGTCAACACACCCGCAATCAACTCTAGAGTCAACCGGAAGCGGACATCGTGCATCGCCACGCTTCCACGGCTTATGCTTCAACGCAGCTTATGCGTTACTTTTTTCAGTTGTTTTTTTCTAAAAGTAGGGGGTGCGGCTTATATTACGAAACGGCTTGTAGTCCGTGAATTACGGTACTCTTAACGCAAAACTGGATAACATGAAATATTGGTTTATGTACTTGTAAACATCTGTTTGAACTGACAAAACCCCTCTTTAATAATAAATGCTTAACACAAAATACTGGTTAACACACACAAAAATCTTTGTCCTCTGAATTTCATGTTAAGTGTACTCTACTGTATTGATGATGATAAAAAAATATTCTTTAAAACTTGTTACTATAAAGGCACAATTGGCCGTTTGATTACATACTCCACACATAAAAATACACACTGTTTACTCACTTTTGTAAAAAAACTTATTCTCAATCTCGCACTTTTTTTTGTAAAACAGGAAAAGTTCAATTGTGCATTGAGTATTATGTTTGAAATGTAGCATTTTGTTAATTAATTTCCTTCATGTCGTCATTCATTGTCTGACACCACGCACTCCTCCCACCCCAGCCTTTCCAAATTTTTCATAATACATGTGAAATCCAACCCTTTCATGCTCAACCTACATATAACACAATTAGCCATTTCAATACCTAACAATTTTGATCGCAAAATAAAATCGACAAGATTTCTGATTAACTGTTTACTTCCATCACTTTACTAGACTAGAATCGTAACCCTTTGAAGTTACCTGATCAAACTGAAAAACAACAGCGTTTGTGACTTCTGCTAGCTTTGTTGACTCGACTCTTAACAGCGTTTGTGACTTCTGCTAGCTTTGTTGACTCGACTCTTACTCCATTATATATAAGGGATCCTTTTACAGAAAAGACCTCGACACTCATCCCCATCTAATCAACAGTGGTCGCGCATACATTTTAAAAAACCAGTCCCATCATCTACAATTCCCCCGCAAACCGGTGTCAAAACCAGTCCCATCATCTACAATTCCCCCTGCAAACCGGTGTCAAAACCAGTCCCATCATCTACAATTCCCCCGCAAACCGGTGTCAAAACCAGTCCCATCATCTACAATTCCCCCGCAAAACCGGTGTCAAAACCAGTCCCATCATATACAATTCCCCCGCAAACCGGTGTCAAAACCAGTCCCATCATCTACAATTCCCCCGCAAACCGGTGTCAAAACCAGTCCCATCATCTACAATTCCCCCGCAAACCGGTGTCAAAACCAGTCCCATCATCTACAATTCCCCCGCAAACCGGTGTCAAAACCAGTCCCATCATATACAATTCCCCCGCAAACAACGGTGTCAAAACCAGTCCCAGGGAAACAAAAATCAGTGACTATACAGTGGAACCTCCCCAATAAGACCTTCAAATGAGGTCTTATAAGGGAGGGGTCTTATAATGGAGGTAATTTTAATACTTACAAAAAGGGCAATGTCTCAGAAAAGTAGTTCTTATGTGGGAGGGAGTCTTATAATGGGAGGTCTTATAAGGGAGGTTCCACTGTATTAATATATTATGCAACGTGTCAACACAATAGTAGTGTACACACATAATACACAAAGCCCTTCATACACAGAGCACAAAGAACAACTTTCAACAACCCAGCGCAAGAAATAAACACCAAACACATAATAATAATAAATAAACAAATCTTCTATAGCGCTATTCTCCTGACACAGCAGAACTCACCGCGCTTTACATGAAAAAAAGTAAGCTTACCTCATGAAAAAATATTGAAAATCACATGTACTTAAAAATTATTTTTTTTAATTCGCTTTACTTTACATAACTGACACATTCATCATCATCTCAGTTTCCATACAATCAAAGAAAAGTACAAATATCTTTTTGATTCTCACTAGTGGTGGGGAGAAATGGGGGAGAAGAAAATAGCGTCGGGATGAAAATGGCAAAGGGTTCATGCATTTCAAGTCCTTCCAAAAGGGGTTCATGCATTCCAAGTCCTTCCAAAAGGGGTTCATGCATTCCAAGTCCTTCCAAATTGGGGTTCATGCATTCCAAGTCCTTCCAAAACGGGTTCAAGCATTCCAAATTTGGGTTAATGCATTCCAAACTTGGGTTAATGCATTCCAAATTTGGGCTCATGCATTCCAAGTCCTTCCAAATTGGGGTTTATGCATACCAAGTCCTTCCAAATGTGGGTTCATGCATTCCAAGTCCTTCCAAATTTGGGTTCATGCATTCCAAGTCCTTCCAAAAGGGGTTCATGCATTCCAAAACAGGTTCATGCATTCCAAATTTGGGTTCATGCATTCCAAATTGGGGTTTATGCATACCAAGTCCTTCCAAATTTGGGTTCATGCATTCCAAGTCCTTCCAAAAGGGGTTCGTGCATTCCAAGTCCTTTCAAATTTGGATTCATGCATTCCAAGTCCTTCCAAAAGGGGTTTCTAATGTGTGTGTGTCTGTGTAAACAGGATGGGTGGGGGTGATGCTAGAATTGCATGTCTATGATCTCGTTTTAATCTGCCATCAATTTTGGCAGGAATGTTTGATTTTATAAGACAGTGGTTCTGGATGACAAGATGGCCAATCCTGAAGGCTCTTTCCATCAGCTTTTTCAATCCTGTTTTCAAGAGCACCCCGGAACTACTTTCAACCTTGCACACAACTGAGCCAGAGAACAACACACTTCCAAGTCTCATCATCTCTGAAATGGGGTGACACTTGTGGAATTTCATCAGGAACACACACAGTTCACAATTCACCACCAGCAGACCTCAACACTCTTCGGGAACAGTACGGTGGTTGGGCGACGATGATTTTTGGACTGTGTCAGGCACAGGGGAGGGTGGAAGGGGGGCAACATCGCTGCCACGGTCGCATAACTGCGAATTACACGACGACGAAGGGTCAGGGTTTTGGTCGCACGACGGGAGATTGTTGGGTGGAGATTCGGCCATGATGGCGTCGTGGTGGTTGCCGTGGTTACTGTCGATATCGGTGGTGGCGGAAACATCTTGAGTGGTGGGGGATCGGGAGATGCAGCTGCGCAGTCGCGACAGCCAGCCCTCGCTGTGACTGCGAGGGAGACTGCTGGCCGCGTTGTTACGATCTGTTGGGAATGGACAGAGAATGCATGATTGTAGAGGATTAGGATGAGAGGAAGAGGGTGAGAGAGAGAGAGACAGTGCACACACACCAGACAAACACACACACCAGACAAACACACACACACACACCAGACAAACACACATCGCACAAACAAGCATGTACACATACACACTGCACAAACAAACACTCACAGACCAGACACACACACACACAAACACACACCAGACAGACAGACACACACACATCAAACACGCACCACACACACACATTGAGCATGGAGTTAGCGATAATACAGCCCCCAACCCCTACCCACAAAAAAACCTAGAGGAAGAGGAGCACAATGCTCAGCCTCTTCACATGCTACAAGGCCCGCTTATTTCAGATTGAGGATAGAATTAGTGATGACACCCCCCCCCCCCCCCCCCTCCCATCCTCTAACACACAACACACACACATCACCTAGAGGTGGGGGAGGAGGGCAGTGTTCAGCCTCTTCACAGGACACGAGGCCCACTTGTTTTAAATTGAGGATGGAGTTAGCGATGATGCGAGCCGTCTCTCTCATGTAGCCCCCACTGGTCACCATCAACACAGGGATACCGCGTGTCCTGGCCTTTTGGAACACGATCTGATCACGTTCGATGATGCCCTGAAATCATCATCCTCATCCTCTTCATCATCATCATCATCAACACAGGGATACCGCGTGTCCTGGCCTTTTGGAACACGATCTGGTCACGTTCGATGATGCCCTGAAATCATCATCATCATCCTCTTCATCATCATCATGATCCTCTTCATCATCATCATGATCCTCTTCATCATCATCATTATGATCCTCATCATCATCATAATCCTCTTCATCATCATCATCATGATCAACATCATCATCATCATAATCTTCATCATCATCAAAAGATTATTGCTATTTGCTGGCAGGCGATGTGGAAACGGCAACAGACAATAATGGTGATAATGATGACGACGATGATGATGATATATTGACAAAGATGACAACTACGACGATGATGATGATGATGATGATAATGACACTAATAAATAATCCATGACCAATGATGATGATGATAATGACAATGATGATGATGACAGCAATGATGGTGATGATTTTGACAATGACTATGATGACAATCCCTAATATTGACAATGACTACAACGACGATGATGACAATGACACAAATAAATAATCCATGACCATCAATGATGATGATGACAATGATGATGATCATCGTCGCCATCATTATTAATGACGACAACGACAACGACGATGATGATAATGACACTAATAAATAATCCATGACCAACAATGAAGCCGATGAAGATGATGACATTGACAATGATAATAATGATAGCTACGATAACGATAATATCGACAATAACGATAACAACCAGGGCTCCCAGGGACCCCCATTTGGGGGTCTATGAAATACTAACATTCTACAGGACCCTCTAAAAGAATGTGCAGAGGGTCCCAGGGACGCACTAGAAAAATTCTTTTTAGCATTCGCAATGCCACTGGGACCCTCTATCCCGCCTCTAGGACCCTCTATACTGTAAGTGAAGGAGCCCCTGGGACCCCTTGTTTTGCAGGACGATTGGGAGCCCTGACAACGCCAACAAACAACCCTCGACCAACCTGCGCGGATATGGCCAGGTTTCCCAGGGGGTCCCCATCCAGTATGTCTGTGCCGGCGTTGTAGACGATGATGTCGGGCGTGAACTCGTTCAGCGCCCCCTCCAGGTGCTTGCGCAGCAGATGCAGGTACTCCCGGTCGTCGGTGAAGTGCTCCAGTTCCACACGCCGCTTGATGGCCCCTGGAAACGTGGCGGAAAATCGTACACAGATGTCTCAGGGCTCCCAGGGACCCCCATTTAGGGGTCTATGAAGCACTAAAATTCTAAAGGACCCTCCAAAAGAATGTGCAGGGGGTCCCAGGGATGCAGTAGAAAAATTATTTTTAGCATTCGCAATGCCACTGGGACCCTCTATCCCTCCTCTAGGACCCTCTATACTGCAAGTGAAGGAGTCCCTGGGACCCCTTGTTTTGCGGGACGATTGGGAGCCCTGTGTCTACTAGTACTACCCCATGGAAGGAAGGTGGCAAAGACGTTCGCCTGCCAATTTCAATGCGTGAGTGACCCGGGTTCGAATCCCGGCCTCGCCCTTTCCTTCTAGGGAAATCGAACTGAACGTCGAGTCTTTTTGAATGGGGACTTAAAAGCTAGTCTGACCCGTGCGCTTTACGTACATAAAAATCACCACGGCAGTTAAAAGTCAGTAAGAGCAGGGAGAAATCCCGCTGCCTGGTATGACCAGGGTTTCCCAAGTCTGCCCCCACCCTCTCCTCACCTTAACCCCCCCTACAAAAAAGGGGGGCGCTGCGCTCACGGCAACGCACACTCCAGGTGGGAGCAGTCCGAATTTAACAGATAAGTCTCTGTGACTAGAATTATATATACCAAATACCAAGTCGTGCTCTGAGAGACAGACAGACAGTCAACAGACAGACAGAGAGACAGACAAACTCACTATAAACTAGCGAACCCATCGTGGGGGTAGATATCTCTGTTGTACACATCCATGATGTAACCTCTCTGATCATCCATAGAGTCATTCTCTGACAGAAAGACAGACAGACAAACAGACATACTGACAAACAACAAATGGACAGAGAGACAAAGTCACTCTTGGCGAACCCAACATGTGGACAGATACATCTGTTGTACACATCCATGATGTAAACCCTCTGGTCATCCATAAAGTCATTCTCTGACAGAAAGACAGACAGACAGACAGAGAGACAGAATCAGACAAACTCACTCTTGGCGAACCCATCATGGGGGTAGATGCCTCTGTTGTAGACGTCCATGATGTAAACACTCTGGTTATCCATAGTCATTCTTTGACCGACAGACAGACACACACACACACACATACAGACGGACAGAGAGACAGACAAACTCACTCTTGGCGAACCCATGGTGTGGGTAGATATCTCTGTTGTACACGTCCATGATGTAAACTCTCTGGTCATCCATAAAGTCATTCTCTGACAGAAAGACAGACAAACAGACAGACACACACACACATACAGAGAGACAGACAAACTCACTCTTGGCGAACCCATGGTGTGGGTAGATATCTCTGTTGTACACGTCCATGATGTAAACTCTCTGGTCATCCATAAAGTCATTCTCTGACAGAAAGACAGACAAACAGACAGACACACACACACATACAGACGGACAGAAAGACAGACAAACTCACTCTTGGTGAACCCATGGTGTGGGTAGATATCTCTGTTGTACACGTCCATGATGTAAACTCTCTGGTCATCCATAAAGTCATTCTCTGACAGAAAGACAGACAAACAGACAGACACACACACACACATACAGACGGACAGAGAGACAGACAAACTCACTCTTGGCGAACCCATGGTGTGGGTAGATATCTCTGTTGTACACGTCCATGATGTAAACTCTCTGGTCATCCATAAAGTCATTCTCTGACAGAAAGACAGACAGACAGACAGATGGACAAATGGACAACAGACGGACAGAGAGAAAAACAAACTCACTCTTGGTGAACCCATCATGGGGGTAGACTCCTCTGTTATAGACGTCCATGATGTAAACCCTTTGGTCATCCATAAAATCATGCTCTGACCGACAGACTGACACACACATACAGACAGACAAACAGACAGACAGAGAGACAGACAAACTCACTCTTGGCGAACCCATCGTGGGGGTAGATGCCTCTGTTGTAGACATCCATGATGTAAACCCTCTCGTCATCCATAAAATCACGCTCATGACCATTGCCCTGAAACACCGCATCTTATTGGTCAATGGTTATAATACAGCAAATATGATTGGTCAATGATTAGTATACAGCACATCGGCAAAGATGTACTTTAATCGCAGTCATGGTAAAGGCCATTATCTAATAGGAACCCCTTATGTAGCATAGTACGCACAAGAACCGAAGAGCATTTGTCACAGTCCTAGTTCATTGCGTTTTTCTGTCTTGCTTAAATTATCTTCTACTGTTATTGAATGCATGTGTTTAATTATGTAAATGGATGAAAATTAGTGTTAAAAAAACCAAACGATAGAGGATGAAGTACTCAATCTGCAGTAAGAAAGGCAAGACTGAAAAAGAAGAAACAACCGAGAAATGAAGGAGGGGGGGCGCATCTTTACCGTTACCTCTTTCCCCGGCAAATGCTATCAGTCAACAATGAGAGACTTGGTGCGATTTTTCTCACGCCAGAGGGCATGACGCTCGTGTGGGGCTAATCCTCTCTATATTATTAGTTGGGGATAAAGAAAGAGAGAGAGACAGTGAGTGGTCCTACCATCACTCTCTCTCTCTCTCACTACGCCCAAGTAAGAAAATCGCGTGATAAGCCCCTAGTGCATTGACTGCCCTCTGGCGTGAAAAATATCGCCATAGGTTGACCATTACTGCCACTATTGAGAAAGAAATGGGTTATTGTCAGCCTAGGATTATTTTCATACAACGGAAAGACATGGACATGTTCCTTTTCCACGCTTAGTGTAATTTGTGTTGCAGCCAATTCTGTGTAACTAAATATTTAGTGAGTAGCATGCATAAGCATTGTGCTTGTTGTACTCTCATTTAAATGTTGTTGCTGCTTTGTTGTGCAATTTGGAATATATTTGTTTAAACCAAAGACGTGGACCAAAGACATGGACTTTGAGATTGAGGGTCGTAAACATGAGGGAGACTAAAGTACAAGATTGATATATTGTACATTTACCTGGTGAGCATCCAGGCTGACAATCATGGCTTTAGCCACCCCCTCCACTCTCTCAAACAGGAACTTCAGGGACAGTGATGTATCATCATCATCATCATCGTCATCATCAACGTCATCATTATCATCATCGTTGTCGTCACCATCATCGTCATCATCACATCATCATCATCATTACTACCATCATCATCACCATCATCATTATTACCATCATCATCATCATCACCATCGTCATCGTCATGTCCTCACCTGGTGAGCATCCAGGTCGACAATCATGGCTTTAGCCACCCCCTCCACTCTCTCAAACAGGAACTTGAGGGACAGAGTGATGTCGGCGTAGGCACAGAACCCCCCGCCCCTGTCACTGCTGCAGTGGTGGAAACCCCCGCCCACATTGATGGCCCACCCTCGCTCCATGGCCAGCTTCCCCGCCTTTAAGTATGGAATTATATGCATGTACAGTATATATAGCATGTTACGCACTGATTCGGTAACCCCCCCCCCCCCCTGTCACTGCTGCAGTGGTGGAAATCCCCCGCCCACATTGATGGCCCAATGTACAGCATGTTACGCACTGATTCGGTAACCCCCCATGTCAATATGGAATTATATGCATGTACGGTATACATAGCATGTTACGCACTGATTCGGTAACCCCCCATGTCAATATGGAATTATATGCATGTACGGTATACATAGCATGTTACGCACTGATTCGGTAACCCCCCATGTCAATATGGAATTATATGCATGTACGGTATACATAGCATGTTACGCACTGATTCGGTAACCCCCCATGTCAATATGGAATTATATGCATGTACGGTATACATAGCATGTTACGCACTGATTCGGTAAACCATTTCCCCCCAGACCCCCCCCCCCCCCCCCCCCCCCAGTATGGCCAGTATGGCCAGGGGGGGGGGGCGGGGATGTTTATTTTAAATGTTAAGCTTCACTCTTGACAAACTGCCTTGGCATAAGGCTGTGTCAGACCAATTGACATAGGCTAGAACACCAAGGCTACATCAAAATGTTGTTATGTTCTGCATAGTTATGCGGGGATTGTCTTTAGCCATGACAAGCTCCTAGCATAACATCATCAGTCTAAAATCCTCCGAAGCTGGAATGTGGCTGTCCACGTGGCAGGGTAATCAGAAACGGTCACACACGTGATGTTCTGATCCCTAGCTGGTGCATTTGTACCATAGTGTTTGAGTGCTTCGGCTGTTGGGATGATCCCTGGAGTCTTTAAGCCAGGGTACGACAACAACTCCTCCTGACAAGTTACACCAAGTTGTGGCAAGTTAGAGCTTCAGCTGTGACTTGGAGTCACAGAACTTAGTGGTGTGACAGAACTCAGTGGTGTGACAGAACTCAGTGGTGTGACAGAACTCAGTGGTGTGACAGAACTCAGTGGTGTGACAGAACTCAGTGGTGTGACAGAACTCAGTGGTGTGACAGAACTCAGTGGTGTCACAGAACTCAGTGGTGTGACAGAACTCAGTGGTGTGACAGAACTCAGAGATGTCACAGAACTCAGAGGTGTCACAGAACTCAGAGGTGTCACAGAACTCAGTGGTGTCACAGAACTCAGTGGTGTCACAGAACTCAGTGATGTCACAGAACTCAGTGGAGTCACAGAACTCAGTGGAGTCACAGAACTCAGAGGTGTCACAGAACGGCCACCCATCTCTGTGAGTGTGTGTGAAGCAAACTTCAGTTCTTCTTCTTCTGGGAGTTTATAGTCCCTACCACGCTTTCGCGTATCTGGGGACAAGCGATAACAAAATTAAAGATTTTATAACAGAGATGACATAAAAGGGGGAGGGTGGGGGCTTTAGGTCGGTTAAAAATAGTATATATTTATTGTGTATGTTTAAGGCCGGGTTCACATCAGACGCGTAAGTTTCGTACGGAAAACCCTAAATAAGTGGAAGAAAGAAGGATAAAAGTTTATGCATAATGGGAAAATTCGGACACGTGCGCAAATATTTTCCCTTCTTTGTTTCACTTATTTATGGATTGCGCACGGGTTTCCACACGGAATCTTCGCTTATGTGTATACATGGCCTAAAATTGTTAAAATCTTAGTATAAAACCTTATCCGGGTCACGTAGTTAAAAGCATAACAACTAGCAAACTTCAGAATTATATAAGCACAAATTGCAAAGAAGACATTGTCAACATCCCAAATTCTAGCTTATAACCCATGTTTACGGTAGAAAACCTGTTACTCAGTTTCATCTGTGACTTGTCGGTCGGTCCTGAAACAGCAAAAGAGCGCCAACCAACAGTTGAAAGCTTATACTTAACACGTCTTAAGGGCCAGCCGCACGGCCACTAAAATCGTACGACTGTACGATACGATTCGATCACGTGGTCTCCAAGAACAAATGTGATTGGCGCTTTGAGATCACGTGATCGAATCGTATTGTACAGTCGTGCGATTTTAGATGACGTGTGGCTGGCCCTTAAGGGATCTGGAGACAAACACTCAGACAGACAGACAGACAGACAGACAGACAGACAGAGAGAACTCACTAAAATCGTCCCCCCAGTCTGGTAGCGGAATGGCCGGAGCACTTTTTTCTGCACTATGAAGTTGGGGAGTAGGGCCACGGGGGGGATCTCCGTGATGCCAGCCACTGTCATGCTCCACTGGAGAATACGGAAAAAGAAAGAAAGAAAAAACATTGAGAACACTAAGGACTACAAGACAGAAGAAGAGGAGAAAGAGGAAAAGGACAAGAAAGAGGATGTAAGGACAAGATGAAGAACAAAGAGGAGGAGGAGAGGAAGAAGAAAATGATGATGATGATGACGATGATGATGATGAAGTAGAGGAGGAGGAAGAGCAAGAGGGTGATAAGAAAGACACTGATGGTGATAATGATGAATATGATAATGGTGATGATGTTGAAGATGATAACGATGACAATGATGATGACTATGATGATGGTGATGATGTTGAAGATGACAATGATGACGATGACTATGATGACGTTGAAGATGATAACAATGACAATGATGACGACGATCATGGTGAAGATGATGACAATGATGTTGAAGATGATGATAAACACGTTCGTCAAATTCGTTAGTAAAATCATTAACAACGATGCTCCTTAAGACAGTAGTTAATAAATATTTCTCTATCAATTACCTTGATATTAGTAACGATAATAATAGTTGTAAACATGAAGGTATGGCTTTAATCATCCACTGATGCTCACAATATTGGTAAAGTAATTATTATTTGTTAGTTGGCAATCAACAGTAAAAACAAAACAAATATTGGGAGCTTTATTTATCCAAGAATGAATCTATCTGAAAAAAAACACCCCTCAAAAAACACTATGTTCGTTTCAATTGTATATCTCATCTTCTGACTCTCAAAAACAAAAAATCATTTCACTCGTAAAAAAATGATCCTCATTCTAATGAAACACAAAGGGTCATGCACACAAGCTAACAATCATGCATATTGACGGATTTGCACAATATACACATACAGGTATGACTCACACAGACACATACGCACAAGAAAAACAAGCATGCACATTAATGGATTTGCACAATATACGCATAATACGCATACAGACACATACGGTAACCCGATACGCACAGGTGACCAAGAGAAAGAAAAAGACTGTAGGGGCAGGGCGTCATTAATGAAGGAAGACAAAAGATATGGAAAAAACATCACAGACATTTCCAGGGGTAAAACCACAATGGGTACCATCACAAAAAGAACTACATAGGACTGACAGTAACTACCCTTTGGAGTTTACGCCTCAAATTATACAGTGGAACCTCCCTATTAAGACCTTCCCTATTAACCCTTTCAACACTAGCCATTCCTCAGCCAAAATTTACCATTAAACTTACCTGGGTAGAGAAAAGATTTCATCTACAATATTGGGGATTCCTCTGTGACGTGCATAACATAGGGTCTATCCTTACCTCCCAAAATTAAGAACATAAGGTCACTGGATAGCAGACCCTCATTTGATGCCTTTCAGTGACATGGGTGTCAAATCATTGTGGTGCCAAGAGACGACAGTGGCGATGAAAGGGTTAAGACATTCCCTCCACTAGACCATTAGTTTTTTGTTTGTTTTCTTGCTTGCTTCTGGAAGTTGGGCCTGGGCCTTTCTGGCTGAACAGGGGGGTTTAATGGTCTTAACCCAAGGTAAGCAGTAGGTCTTTCTCCTTCTCTTTTCTTTTAATTCTAATGAGGTATGTGCCCTCCTAGTTCCGTCGCGTCTATCGTCAGAAGTGGCGTCTGCGACGCATACCAGATCCAGAAGACGTGAGCTAAGATGTGAGCCAACAGTTTTTTCTCTGAATATTTTCCCCTTCATATCCAGACTGCTGAGCTGAGTGTCCACTTCCCTAAAAAACAACACCCCTCCCTATTATCAACCTTTATTTGGTTGATTTTTCGAGGTCTTAATAGGAAGGTTTCATTGCAATACAGGAAGGGGAGAAAACAACGTACAAGAGGAATTAAAGAACAAAGATCGAGTATAAAACAACAATTCTAACCCCAGATTTGTGAGGGTTGGGGAGGGGAGTATTTATTTATTTATTTATCTATTTATTAAGGGGAACCCATACGGTAAGTCAGGAGGAATAAGAAACACAAAATACTGGTGATAAATAAAAGTTAAACAAAACGATTCAGTAAGGGATACAAGTTACCTTTTAATCATTAGGCTCAGATGTGTTCTTTGTACTTGAGCATAGAAACTACAAGATCAGAATCTTGAAAGAGCAACGTCCTCAGCGTTCTCCTGTATGAATCGGAATGCTGGAAGACCACTGCCACCATCGAACGGAAACTGGAAGTGTTCCAGACCAAGTGTCTGCGAAGAATCCTGAAGAATCTTCTGGCCCAACACCATCTCAAACGAAGACCTCCGCACCAGAGCAGGAGTTGCAACTCTGCGCGAGACCATCCAGGCTCGGAGATGGAGGTGGTTAGGTCACGTCTGCCACACGTCTGTCACCAGACTCACTACCCACAGTGCCTATACGCTGGACACCGCAGGGGGAAAGAAACCAAGGGCCAAAGAAACATGGAGAAGGACGATGGTCAAGATCGAAAAAGAGCTGAGGGGCAAAGGACTATCTCTGGCAACAGCCCCCAACCTAACAGCAGACAGAGTCAGGTGGAGATCCCTTGCCGTCGCCTCAAGCAGCACAGAGAGGAAGAGTGAGTGAGTGATAGAAACTAAAGAATTGTGTACCGTATTTTTCGGATCATTAGGCGCTGCTGTGCATAAGGCGAATAGGGCAATTTTCAAGAAAAATCTGAACAAAAATAAAGCAAAAGGCGCCCTCGCAAAAGAAAGTTTGTCCTAACAAAGGCGTGCATTTCCACTTCTAGCTATTTTTTGAAACTACGTAAAAACAATGACTGTTCTTGATGATGAAAAGATAGGTGAGTGGTAGATACGTAAAACAGGGTTGGAGAATGGGGAAGGAGGTAATGGGGAGGATGGGTGGAGGGCTTGGTAAAGGGAAGGTGTGAAACTATGTAAAAACAATAAGACTGTTCTTGATGATGAATTGGTCCATACTCAGATTATACATCTGTATCATTAGAAATTCAGGACTTTCCTGGAGTTGCACTGCCTCTGGGCATTGCCTCCAGGATCGTTCCCACCATATCTATGTCTACTAATGTCCCATATGTGTCTGTTTCAGACCGGAGGACGTTAAACGGATTTTCATTCATTCTTGATGATGAAAAGTTTGGTGAGTGGGTGCGATGTAAAACAGGGTTGGGTAATGGGCAAGGAGGTAATGGGGAGGATGGGTGGAGGCCTTCGTAAAGGGATGGTGTGAAAGCATCTCTGCACTGATCAAACAGTGACTTTCTAGTAAGTCTACCCTCTTCTGTAAGATACTGACCACAGATTTTGTCACAGAGTAGGAAACCAAACTCAAGGAAAAAACCCAACAACACACATTTCAAGAAAGAGAGAAATAATCAAAGGCAAAGAAAGTTAAAAAATTAAATACAGACACTTTACATGAAGATGATGAACAGCAAATCAAGTTGTGGTTTTGAAAAGACAACGTTTATGCAGAGAGAAATTTCGAGAAAATCTAGATTTTCAAAGAACTACTTGAACCAATACCCCCCCCCCCCCCCCCCCTTTTCCCAGGATTGCAAACTAAGACATTTTCCATACTCCCTTAGCAGCTAATTGTTAGTATGATTTCACAAAAACTACTGAACCAGACTCAAAATGAAACTGGTGAAACGGGACCCACACACCTTGGTGATGAAACATTAGAGTGATTTCCCTTACCACCTCTGTGATCGAAAAGTACAAGGGGGATAAATGTGTTCAAACAGTTTTAGTGTATACTAGCGTGACTTGTTCCACTAAAAACACTTCTGTTCGAAAACAATGATCCCAACATTCATAAAATCATAATACAGAAGGACATGTGGAACCTCCCTGTTAAGACCTTCTCTAGTAAGACCCTCTAAGATGTGACCCAGAAATGTTCACCTATTTTATTCCCCTTCATATCCGGACTACTGAGTGTCCACCTCCCCAATACAGTGGAACCTCTCTTATAAGACCTTCAAAAATCGTCCAAAATGAGGTCTTATAAGGGAGGGGTCTTATAATATAAGGAGGTAGTTTTAATACTTACAAAGAAGGGCAATGTCTCAGAGAGGTAGGTCTTATATGGGAGGGAGTCTTATAATGGGAGGTCTTATATGGGAGGGAGTCTTATAAGGGAGGTTCCACTGTAACACACTCGGGACTGGCTGATTTGCTTCCCCTTGTTCCGTGGCGTTTGATTGGGTTCGGAAAAGGATCACCAAAAATAAGTTATGAAGAGTTAGGCATCGATATTTTCAGAAAAGATTAGCAACACCATGCACTAAATGATCGCAAAATACCAGATTTGTCTCCTATTGCCGAAAACAGCTAACACATAGAAAGAAGGAACATTTCACATTCTGATCTTTGATCCCCCACTACAACCAAACCTGCATGTAAACTCTGCAATGATTGGTTGATTTCAAGAGAGGCAAGGTCAAAGCAAACAGAAAGTAGGTTACGACGGGGCGCTTGAAAGCTGGTTGCATGCCACAAATCAAAACCTCTTGAAAACTCTCATGAGCCGAATCCGGCTCATTCGTCCTAAACGGTTGTGCAAGCCATGAGCCGGCTCCGGCTCATTTGTCCCAGGTAAATTAAAACCTTTGGGGGGGTCTAATTTTTCAAGGTCTTAACTCTTTCACCGCCAATGTTGCATTTTTGCACCACAATGATTTAACACCCATGTCATTAAAACCCTTGAAATCAGGATCTGTTATTCAATGACATTGTGTTCCTAAATTTGGGCAGTAAGGATTGACCGTATTCCAAATGTGTCACAGAGAAATCCCACAATATTGCAGACAAAATATTTTCTGTAGCCAAGTAAGTTTAACCCTTTCACCGCCAACGTCGCATTTTTGCACCACAATGATTTAACACCCATGTCACTAAAAGGCATCGAATCAGGGTGTGTTATCCAAAGACCCTATTCTCTTAATTTTGGGAGGTGAGGATAGGCCTTACTTTAAATATGTCACAGAGGAATCCACAATATTACAGACAGATTTTTTTTTCTACCCAAGCAAGTTTAATTTAATTTATTTGCTGAAAAATGGCTGGCGGCAAAAGGGTTAATGGAATTTTTGGGCTGAAAAATGGCTGACGGCGAAAGGGTTAATGGAATTTTTGGGCTGAAAAATGGCTGGCGGTGAAAGGGTTAATGGAATTTTTGGGCTCAAAGATGGCTGGCGGCGAAAGGGTTAATGGAATTTTTGGGCTCAAAGATGGCTGGCGGTGAAACGATTAATAGGGATGTTCCACTTGTACATGTATGTAATCGTAAGATCACATCCTCAATTTTAAAATACCTTGAGGAGTTTCTCACAAGGGAACTGTACCAACTGTAAACAGAACATCAGCTTTTGCTGGGACACAAAATGGGGACCCACGCACACTGAACTGACAGGGATACGTACACAGAGAGGAAGTGATAAGCACAGACAACACGGTGACAAAAACGATGGGTGAATACTACCTCATTCACTCCTTCCAAAATACTGGTCAGCTGTAAAGGGTTAAATCAACAGAAAGAAAAGGCAACTTTAGGTCAGCAAGACTTAAATGGGTTAAGTGTCCAGCATGCCAATTTTTTATTTTTTCCCCCCGGCATGCCAATTTCATCACATCACCAAACTCCCTTTGACTTTGTCTTTCATACACTGCCAAACAACAATTTATTTTTTTCTTACATTTTTTTCCATCCCACACCAATTTACCAAACCCACAAAATGTTCTTCACCTTGTTAGTAAAGAAAATAACTGATAAATCATCCAAGCCGTTCATTTTTGTTTGTCTTATTCTTTAATATTATTTTGGATATGGTCTGATGAAAAGTGAGCAATTCACTTGAAAATTTGCCACAAATGATATGATGGACGTTTGTGTTTGTTGTTTACTCTTGTATTCTTTAATATTATCAGTGACCGAAACTGTTATTCTAGATATGTACAAGCAAGGTTTGGGAGAGCTTTATCCCAACATTTTACTTTGAATTTACTTAAGAAAAATGTCAACTACTACGAAATAATACTGCCAATTCCAATGAAAATGTTCTTAAAGTACTGCCATTGTTGGGGTGATGTGCATTTTAATTTGTTCTGATTTGGAAGCATACCATTATTTATTCCCACATACCACTGTTACTGGTATCACAATGTAATTTTCTATTCATGATAGAAAACCGCTATTCCCACAAAATGTTTCTCTTTCCGTTTGTGTTTGTTGAACCCAGAAAAACGCATGTGCACACAAACACACCCAGTACATAACTGTATGTGCGATTCACACCCATACACACAATGGTGTGCGGGAATACAGGTATGTGGGTACAAAGATTAAAAAAAAATCAGAATATGTTTGGGCACTTTTACAATACATGTATCTACATAACAACAGCATCTAAACAATACACATGACAAGGCACGCACACAAATCACACAACTGATACCACAAACACACCAACACCTGAACGCTAGAAAAATATTATAAAAAATACAGGACGTTACTAGTTGACATTAAATGTGAACTTTCTCAATTGTTTAGTTTACTATCAAACCATAATAATGTAAACTTTGAGAGCAATATGTACAGCATAGTGGAACCTCTCTTATAAGACCTTCACAAATCAACCAAAATGAGGTCTTTAAGGGAGGTAATTTTAATACTCACAAAGAAGGGCTATGTCTCAGAGAAGTAGGTCTTATATGGGAGGGAGTCATATAATGGGAGGTCTTATAAGGGAGGTTCCACTGTATAACAAAAATATTATAGGACAGACACTGAGACACACACACGCATGCATGCACGCACACACACACACACAGCTCTAGGCAAAACACAAATTCTCCAGACTTATTTAAGGGTGAGACCTGGACAAAATGAAAAGCAGGAAGGACTGACTGGACTCCGGTGTCATGAGAGATAAGTACCTACCGTGAAATAATTACCCTTCAAAAGCGCACTAGAGCCATTCTTCTTTCATGTGATAAATAAGTCAACTATTATTTAAATTATAGATATTTAAGTGCTCAATCTACACAGAAATAACTAAGAAATAGAGCGGGGGGGTGTAAATCTACATTTTTGCTGAGAAATCCATATACAAAGCCATGTCACTTAAGTTTTGTATTTTTCAAAATGGTGGACAATAAAAACAACCATCCGTGCAAACAAAAATAAATAACAATAAATATTAGAACAATATCCCTGACTTCTCAGTACTTAATGATGAATCTTCAGTTCTTCCTGCACGCCACAAGACTGCCTCTGAATGTATTTAAGGGCGAATCCCAAACAGCAAACAATTTGAATGAGGAAAAGAGTATTTATTTCATGGGTAAAATATTTTATGCAACACCGCCTTGGCAGGATCAAGGGGAGGAGCTACTTGTGGGGATCAGCGGGAAAAGACCCCGAAGCTGAAAGTTTGTTTAAAGCACCATATTTTTTCGGACTATAAGACGCATCTGATTATATGGCGCATCTCTCAAATTTAGATTTTGCTATGGTATTTTCTTACTATTTTAGTACTCATGTTATAAGGCTGCAGGGGTCTCAGTCTGGTGAAAAAGTATCGCCTTAACCCCTTGACTGCCAGAGAAAATCAAAGAAAAAATCATTGGGCAAATCATGACATGAAAAAGACAACTGATAGAGCCAATCTCAGAAAATGGTCTGGGGATATTACTCTCTTGATTATGTTAGAGCAAAAGCCAGCATATCAGGGTTATTCCTCTTCATCTGATGACATCATCAGTGATGTCATCAGGTCAGTACGTAATACGTTGGTGGCAGTCAAGGGGTTAAAGTCTGAAAAATAAGGTACCATCTTTGTTGGACTATAACGAGTGCCCAAATTTTACACAAAATTAAAATTTAGTTATTATGTTTTCTTACTATTTTAGTAGTCATATTATAAGGCGCAGGGGTCTCAGTCTGGGGCAAAAAAAGTATCGCCTTATAGTCTGTAACATACTGTACTATATGTTCTAACTATTATCAGTCACATTACAAGGCGCAGGGGTCTCAGTCTGGGGCAAAAGCATCGCCTTATAGTCTGTAACATACTGTACTATATGTTCTTACTATATTATCAGTCACATTACAAAGCGCAGGGGTCTCAATCTGGGGAAAAAAGCATCGCTTTACAGTCTGTAACCTACTGTACTATATGTTCTAACTATTATCAGTCACATTACAAGGCGCAGGGGTCTCAGTCTGGGAAAAAAAAGCATCGCCTTATAGTCTGTAACATACTGTACTATATGTTCTAACTATATTATCAGTCATATTACAAGGCGCAGGGGTCTCAGTCTGGGCCAAAAGCATCGCCTTATAGTCTGTAACATACTGTACTATATGTTCTAACTATTATCAGTCACATTATAAGGCGCAGGGGTCTCAGTCTGGGGCAAAAGCATCGCCTTATAGTCTGTAACATACTGTACTATATGTTCTTAACTATTATCAGTCACATTACAAGGCGCAGGGGTCTCAGTCTGGGCAAAAAGCATCGCCTTATAGTCCGAAAAACGCGGTGCACTTTTACCACAAATAAAATCAGAGAATTTCGAGACATTTTCCATCTCTTTTTAACTAAAATACTAAAGCAAGCTCTTTTCAAGTTCCAGTGTAACAGTTTGTCAGTAAAGTACAGTGGAACCTCCGTATTAAGACCTCCCTTATTAAGACTCCCTCTAAGATGAGACCAAAAAAATGTTCACTGATTTCTTCCCTCCTTCATATCCCGACTATTGAGTGTCCACCTCCCTCGGCTGGTTTTTCATGACTTAACCCTTTCACCGCCAAAGTCGCATTTTAGCACCACAGTGATTTAACACCTATGTCACTAAAAGGCATCAGATTGGGGTCTATTATCCAAAGACCCTATTGTCTTAGTTTTGGGAAGTAAGGATAGACCTGTATTTTATGTATGTCACAGGAAGAATCCCCAATACTGCAGATAGATTTTGTCTCTACCCAGGTAAATGTAATGACAATTTTGGGCTGAAATATGGCTGGTGGTGAAAGGGTTAAAGACACTGAGCCAGCACGATTAAGTCCCTTGTTTTTTTCTGGGTCGGTGTGGCCCACATACAGACTTTCCTCATATACGATCGAGGCTGCTCTTTAAAGTGATGTCTCGTTTTCGTGCATGAGGAAATTTGTATGGGAGCCACACTTGGTCAAAATAAGATTTCTTACCAGCTATAAGAGGGAAAACATGTGAAAACCGTGATTTTGACACGTGATGTGGTGGGTCTTTAACAGGGAGGTTCCACTGTCATAAGAACAACAATAAAACCCAATAACACACTCAAGCAGAACACCCCCCCACCCCCCCAGCTTACTCGAAACGTAGCTTTCCACCGTATTGCAATGTCAGGATTTCCTGAGAATTGCAAAGACAAAATCAGGATTCCTACTTTTCCTGACGTGTGGTTTCATCCACGCTCAATTGTCTGTCTAGCAGGTGTGAAGGAATAATTTTATTGTTGTTACTGTGTACTCACCTTCAGACTGTTCAGGTAGCGCTTGGTGTGCACCACCAGAAGATCGTCCTCGCTGGCCTCAAGGGGGACAACCAGGGTGTCATCACGCACCATGCCCGCCTCTGTCATCGCGGCAACAATCGTGACCATCAATTAATAATCATACATGCCGCATGCAGTCTTGCAAAGCCAGGGCTCCCAATAGGGCATTTGTCACGAGTGTTCGTTCTCTATGCTAGACTACTAATTTGCCCGCACTCGTTCTGCCCGAGTTACGCTGACCTTTCTAATTCAACTCTCTAAATTCAACTTGGTGAAATTCAAGGTCGCCCTCATGTGGCAAATGCCCTATTGTCCCGCAAAACAAGGGGTCCCAGGGACTCCTTCACTTACAGCATAGAGGGTCATAGAGGCGGGATAGAGGGTCCCAAGTGGCATTGTGAATGCTTAAAAGAATTTTTCTAGTGCATCCCTGGGACCCCCTGCACATTCTTTTAGAGGGTCCTTTAGAATTTTAGTGCTTCATAGTGTTAAAGCAAAAAGCAGCAATACCAGTTATTCTCCTTCATCTGATGACGTCATCAGTGATATGTTATACAGCAGTCAAGGGGTTAAGTTGGGGAGGGGAGCAATAGAATGCAGAAAGAAAGAAGATTTGCTAAAAACTATTAGGTATTAGATATTAGGTACTTTATAGTCACAGAGGCGTCTCTGTGAAATTCGGGTTGCTCCCACCTGGAGAGCGCGTCGCAGCCTTTGGCCACCCATTTTTTAATATGTTTTTTTTGCATGCGATTTTTGTGTGACTGATGAGGAAGGAAAGGGAGGGAGGGGGGGTAAATTTTGACCAAATGACAACTTTTTCGTTGCCACTGGGTTTAACGTGTGCTAAGTGCATGGGCACACAGGACCTCGGTTTATCGTCTCATTCGAAAGACTCCACATTCAGACCGTAAGGCCTAGTGTAAAGTGAGAGGAAAAAAATCCCCTGTACCCAGCTTCGAACTTGGGTTTACTTGATACGAGGCGAATGCGATACCTCTGTGCCACTCTACACCGTCAATTAGATGCAATGGTATAGAAGGAACATTTTCATTATTGTTCTAAATCTTAGTTTAACTTCAATAAAAGCTGCCTCTTTACCTTTAAAAAAACCCGCCTGTCCCTTTTCCTTTCAGGAAACAATCCCCTTAACCCTTTCGCCGCCAGCCATTTTTCAGCCAAAAAATACCATTAAACTTAACTGGGTAGAGAAAACAAAATGTCTGCAATATTGGGAATTCCTCTGTGACATGTATAACATTAGGTCTACCCTTACCTCCCACAAATTATGAAAATAGGGTCTTTGGATAACAGGCCCTGATTTGATGCCTTTAAGTGACATGGTTGTTAAACCATTGTGGTGCATAAATGCGACATTGGTGGTGAAAGGGTTAACCTTTCACTTCAGAGAGTTGCCCCTGTTCCTTTATACAATATACCTACCCAGGGCTGTTCCTTTCAGAAACTTGCCTTTTGCCTTTCAGAAAGTTGTCATTTTAAGATTAGTACTTTCAGAAAAGTTGTACTTTTAGAACTTTCAGAAAGTTGCCCGGTTTTGCCGTCATATAATTTTCTCTGTCCCTTAACTTTTATAAAGTTGGCCCATTATCTTTCAGAAAGTTGTTCCACCATAATTGTTTCCATGAAAATGCGTCTTAACCTTTCAAAAAGTTGCCTCTTATTTTTTACAAAGCTGATACCGTCCCTCCACCTTTTAATTATAAGCCCCATTACTTTTCAGAAAGTTGTTAAAAAAAGTCCCCCGTCACCTTTCCTAGACGTGTCATGTTTTACTTGCTAAGTTTTTGATTTTATTAATGAATTTTTAACAAAAGTATTTCAACAAAAAAACTTTGATTTTGTTTTTACCTTGTGTTTTTATCCCTTTTTAATACGTGGTAAGATTTAACGTGGTGACAGCCCTGACGACGGGTCTATAATTTTAATATTAATCCTTGTCACCTTTCAGGAAAATGTCCCTTTATTTTTTTAAAGAAAGTTACCCCAAGAAGTTGCCCCTTGACATTTCAGAAAGTTGCCACATTATCTTTCAGTTTCAGAAAGTAACCCCCTTCACTTTTCAGGAAACTAACCCTTTACCTTTCAGAAAGTTTACCCCCTTACTACCCTTTACCTTACCTTTAGTTTTCAGTTGCCCTTTCCCCCATGGGGATACCTGAGGGAGTCTTTCATACAAATAGTTCCCCCACTTTCTGGAAGTTCTGTGCTTGTAACTTCCTCTAATCTGTCACTCTCTTTGACTCTGCCTTTTCCCTTTGCTTACTGTCATCTGCTATCTTTCTATCTTACTGGCACTATATATACTGTCCCATTCTCCTGCCTTTTTTTCTATAAATAATCTTACAAAGATTTCTTCAGCCGAAGTCGACATGCTGGGCCTAACTATTTCTTAGTTAGGCGCATAACAGCAGCATGACGCATCTGCACTCATATGACAGGAAACTGTGTGAGCGAACGAAGAAGAAGAAGAAGAAAGTTGCCCTTTGCCTTTACCTTTCAGAAAGTTGATGATGTTGCCCCATTTCCCTGCGTCAAAGGGGTGGAGCTTCTCCATGCCCAGAAAGCTGATGTTGTACTCGCTGGAATACACAATGGGCCATCGGGTGTCCTGTACTGCCAGGTGCAGAGCTGTAGACTGCATCATCCTGTTAAACACAGTTCACCCACACAACACACACTTATTACTCGGGCTGGAGAGAGAGAGAGAGAGAGTAGAGAGAGAAGAGAGGAGATAGAGAGAGGAGATGAGAGAGAGAGAGGAGAGAGAGAGAGGATGAGAGAGATACGAGAGAGAGAGAGATGAGAGAGAGAGAGAGAGAGATGAGAGAGAGAGAGAAGAGAGAGAGACGTCGAGGATGAGAGAGAGAAGAGAAGAGAGAGAGAGAGAGAGAAGAGAGAGAGAGAGAGAGAGAGAGAGAGAGAGAGAGAGAGAGATAGTAGAGAGAAAAAAAAAAGAGAGAGAGAGAGAGAGAGAGGAGAGAGACGAGAGAGAGAAAAAGAGGAGAGAGACGAGAGAGAGAGAGAGAGAGAGAGAGAGGACCCCCAGAGAGAGCCACCCGAGAGAGAGAGAGAGAGAGAAGGAGAGAGAGAGAGCGAGAGAGGACTGAGAGATAGTAAGAAGAGAGAGAGAGAGAAGAGTGAGAGAGGAGAGAGAGAGAGAGAGAAGAGTGAGAGAGAGACGAGGAGAGAGAGGAGAGAGAGAGAGAGAGAGAGCAAAATGAAACTTGAAAGTGTTTTAATGTCATCAGCAGTGAACATGCCATCTGATCAACTGAGTGAGAGATTAAACTTGATTTGTCAAAAATGTGTGCGTCCCTGGGACACACCCAGGGATGCACAGCACTGAAATTAAAGAGTCCCTTCGGGATTCTAAGAGAGAGCGCTTCAGGACCAACACAAATGTGTTCGCTTTAGAAAACACTGGTGAAGGGACATAAAATACGCCCCATCCATCCCCCCCCCCCCCCCCCCCACCTAACATACAAGTGAATTGGATTTTGAAAAGGCTTATCGACAAAAGGCTCCCCCCATACTTTGGTTCAACAAACATGGGTCAACAGGGGCCCCTTATCAATGACATGGACTATTAACTTCCTAGACAGACAAACATCAGAAAGTATGGTAGAAAGAACATCATCAGAGGCATCTTACTGTAAAATTAGGAGTTTCCACAAGGTTCTGTTCTTAAGACAAAAACCCCTGTTTCTCTTTGGCCAATTGATACGATTTTTGACACAGATCATTGAACGACCACATGAACTTCAAACTAACCTCAATAATCTGGCATGATGATGATGATTGTGAATTAAAATCTTGGCACTTATAGAATGTTGTTAGTCATTGCTGTGCGTCTCCTGTGGGTGAGGGAGTTCCGTGCACTGGGTGTACATTTGCTCAACACTGATTCTGGTGATGTCTTGTTTCACCTTGCCTTTTACAAAGGACACTTGCAACATCTTTCTGCTTGCATTGATCCCAACCTGGGATCACACAGGATACAAGGAAGAGAATTGGAAGGTTTGCAGGTTTATGGAGGGGTTTTGAAGGATTGAGGAAATGTAGAAACACACATACACACACACTGACAACATTAACCTCTGTTATGTTCCTGTCTGTATACGTCGCAACAACACATCTGGCGATAATTGCAATGGACTCGACATACTGATTGAAATTTTATTAAGATTAGCACAGAGAGCTTTAGCTAGCCAGGAAAATACCTAGGTTCTGAATCTGATAGCACTGCGCTGTCCCCCTGACACTTAGAGAGTTTTTGCGTTGCGACAGCAATAAATAACCAAACACAAATCAACACAAAACCAACTAAAATGAAGTCTCCCAGCGTTCATGTCTTCGGTCAGGACCAATCCGGCTACAGTAGCGGTCCCCCCCAGTGGACATACCCAACCCGGCACAGCCCCCACCATCATTGTCCCCATCACATTTTGCCTGGGAGGGAGTGTCGATACAGTTAATTTAAATGCCAGTGTTGTGCCCCGCTTAAAATATACCAGACAGGGAGCTTCTGCTGCAGTGCTGGGAGCGCGTTCACAATTTGAACCATCCTTGGAAGGAAGCTGATTTCAAACAGTTTTTCTATTCTGGGGATTTGCTCTTTTTTTTAAACAGCAAATGCTGTTTTTCCCCACTAGAGGGTAAATAGCATTGTCCCCCTTTTTATAACTGCAAGCTTGATTATTAATTAATTAGATCCAACCTGTTATAGGGTGACATCCTTTGTTTTTTTTATAATTGTCTTTGTTATAGGCCTAATAGGTTCAACATTCAAGCTAATTTTTAATAGCTGTGACGGGCACTTTAGCATGCCTATTTTAATTTATCGGTCATCGGCGGCAACGTAACCTATTTCGAAAACATACAACACTAGAACGAGTCACACACACACACACACAAGCGTGTGCGCACATACACACACCCCACCCACACACACACAAGCGTGGTCGCTTATAGAGGAGAGAAGAGAAGAGAAAGAAAGAGAGAGAGAGAGAGAGACGAGAGAGAGAGAGAGGCGTAGAGAGAGAGAGTAGAGAGAGAGAGAGAGAGCATGATCTCATGTCTTCCACTGATGAGCGCTGGCCTATCTTTTTGATTTCATTAGATGAATATTTCCCAAATAAGAACTCATCTATCCAGCTTTTCTTTCTTTTCTCTGTTAGCTGAAGTGTCCTGTTCCAAATAGGCCTAGTATCATCGATCAATCTTCGATTACAAGTTTGCTGCTTTTGAATCGCCGCCGGCGCCATTTTGAAATCGCTAGCCTTTGGCTAAGGCCGTTTCATACGCCATAAAATACCCGCTCGTTTGGGCTAAGCCTAGCTTAGCTCATTCCTCGCCATTGGAACAATCTCTGATCTCTGAAGTATTACATTTTCCCCTCGAGCTCTCTTCTGCTCTAATAGTAAATATGGTCACATCCGACAAAGTGGTGTAAAGCAGTTCGCCATAGAACTTGAAGTCTGTAGGGAAAAAAGATAGAAAAATTTCAAAAGAAAACTGAGACTGACACGGTTTTAGCTCGCTCTGTCTCAGCAGTTCACTGCCGTTCAGCCTCAGGGCATTGCACCAACCGATCTGTATAGGGGAATATAATCAGGCTACCGGTCTCTTTTCCCTATTAGCCGTTTTACATCGAGCCGTTTGCAAGAGTGAATGCCTTGTTTATCTCTAGCCTCGAGTCGCGAAAGATCACTTCCGAGCTCGATGGGGCTGATGTTTTCCTTGACGACAAAGTAATGGCAAGGAACAACCAAGATGTGCGTGGCAAGCTTGCGATCTCCGCATTGAATCTCTTACCACACAATTTTGTCACTGATTTTTTTTAATTATCAGCTCTATTTACACAACATGTGTGTTCTCTCACAGATCCATCTTATTTGTTTGGCTCAGTTTGTGATTATTTATTCGATCAACAAACCCTGCACTGAGCAAACTCTACTGTTTGCACGAAAAGCCACAGAACAATACTTTTCTTCAATTAGCTTAGTCGGTTCCTTTCTATTATGTTTCATAATGTTGGGTGTCCGCTGATCGGGACCTTCTGCTGGGTCACTTCGCTATAAGAGTGAAGGCAGCTGCATCCATTCAGCATCACTTTGGGTGTCCGCTGAAAGGATCCCTGCTGGCTGGGTCACTTAGCTTAGGGTGATGATGCTCTTTCTCTCTAGTGCTTAAAATCAGTGTTTAGCCCAGGTAGTTAGTAAATCTCCCCCCAAAAAGGGGGAGGAAGGGGGGTCAGTTAGGTAGGCTTCGTTACTTGGTAAAAGTGAAATACTTTGCCTGCTATTGTTAGCATGAGGTAGGCCACGCCCAAAAAAATTAACATACAGACGTTGCCATATTCAAGAACAAGACGTTTGCCTAGTAAACACTCTTCACTTAAAGAAAAAGAGTGAGGAAGGGGGGAGGTTCGTAGAAAAGGTTTTGAGACTTTCGGGGCTGGTATATGATTTTTATATTCAAAATTAATTCGCATGAGCACAGGTGTACTTTGCTTTAAAAATAAAAGCATTAAATTTACAAAAATAACACTGACAACAAAGTAAGACGTATTCACATTATTTTAACCACACTATCCAGTGTATCCCCACAAATCCTCTCATTTCAGACAAAATTTAAAAATAAATTTGTATGATTCAATCTCATTACGCAGTTGTCGCACTACCAAGGATGTCAATTATTCACTGATTCTCATGTTCCCTCCCATGTTCCTGTAATCTTTAGGACGCAGATGTAAATGAGAAATTTTCCCTATTCCAGCTTTAAAAAAAAAAAGGTTTATTTTGGATTTTCAAAGGGTTAATACAAACAGCACGTATTGTACAAGAAAGTGTACTGCATACTGATATTTCTCCTTGGCGTTGAATGGGTGTGCAAATTATGAAATGTGTAGTAAGACAAATGTACTTTACTTCCACCCCTCTCCCAGTGCTTGAAATCAGAAAGTGTTGCATAACCAATCACACCTGCCTCTCCCACAACCTGGGAGAGGTAGCAAAAGGCATGATAGCGAGAACACAGATGGCAACAAGCAGCCAAGAGTACTGCTGGCACTCAGAAGTGGTGAAAATAGTACAAACAGAGCTAAAGACATTGTTATGGGATCCTGCAGCTAGACTAAAAAAATATTATTGGTAAAAAACAAACAAAATAATAACCAAATAAATAATAATAATGTTTTTAAAAAAGAAAAAAACTTAAAAATAATCCAGCAGAGCTTTAGCTTTTTAAAGGCAGAAGCCCATAAACAGAGTCACTCCTTAAACTCGTTTCTTCTGAACATACATTCTTTTCCATTGAAAAGTCAAAACACAAATTAAACGACAAAAATCCTGTTGTATAGAAAGTAAAAAGTAGGCCTACTGTGGCTACAATAGATAAAATCAAATTTACACATGGCATGGACTATGGTTATGGAAATTCCCCACACAACAAAACGAAAATTTACTTAAAAAAATTGAGATAGACAGACGTATTTTCACACTTTCATTTTTTATTTTTTTTTCTTCCTTTTCCCCCACAAATTTGTTCTTCCTTTTTTCCTTTTTTTGTTTTTTTGGTTTTTCCATGGTACACAGAACGTCTTTCTAAAGTGAGTATATAGGATTAAAGAAAAATTGTCATAAAGTAAAAAGGTATTGGAATATTCAGGCAGAGGTCTGGGTGAGCGTTAGGAGGGCTGCATACCGCAATAAAAATCAAGACTCCGTTTAGCAGAGTAGTGGTTTCCTCAAGGTCGTATTCTATGTTCCGTTTTTTGTTAAAAATTTATTTTATGGATGCACACTAGAGAGAGAGAAAATAGAGATTTTACGCCCTTCTGAAACAATGGATGCCCTAGGTTGTCTGTCACGGTTTATACCAAGCTTCTATCACCACCACTACCCAACAACCAACACTGAAACAATTCAGTCCCCCAGCCACTGTACTTCTAAAGTAGAATAGCAGTAGCCTTTAAAATCTGCCTATGGATGAAAAGATCAAGTCAGCTGACTCAGGACGTCAGTGAACCCAACACACTACTAAGGGGGGAAAAGATGAAGGAAAAAAAAGGAAGGGGGATAAAAGGGACGGAGGAGGCTGTGTAATAATTTCTACCACAACGCGCTTCTCTAAAAACCAAGTGTAAAAGTGGGACACAAGGCAGGGGCGGGTTGGACCCATCGGGGGGTAAGTCCTCGCGTACGTGCGGTGACGACGGGGAGCATTAGGGCTACAAAGCCACTGTTTTGATTACATAACAAAACGAGGGACAGCACGAGCGATACATTGTTATGTCTTTTTTTGGGTTTTTTTTGTTTTAAAAATAGTAAGGAGATGCCCAGGTAGGTGGTTTTGGAGGTCGGGGCACGACGCGGGGGCGAGGGTCACGGGGAGTTGAGGAAAAGAGGTAAGACCAAGGCTAAGGGAGTGTCACAGGTCGACGAAGAAATAGCGTCAACAGATGAACATAACGGCACGTTAAGCCGTGCGAGGTTACAGTGGCGTGATCCGGCGGGCTATTACGTGTCGTCAATCGGTGTCATGTTTCCAGTCTCTACGTTGCATGCCAAAAGGTCTCTGCTTCTAAAAACAATCTCTATACTAGTACTAATTCTAGAGTCTCGACATATGCAATCTATCACCGGTGGGGGACGCTAGAGCCGGCCGACTCGAAAGGCGTCTAGCCCACCTTGTGTGAGCGCCCCGCAGCCCGGTGTCTAATTAAGAAAACACGTGAAACCGGGAAATTTCCATCGTTATGCCAAAAGCGCCTCTCTGATCCAGAAATGAATCTCCCTTCCTCCCGCGTTCCGGTACGCGAAAGCCCCGGCAGCTGGGTGCGCGAGACCATGGAGGTCGTGCCCGACGCAGCGCCCTGAGATGCTACGTTCGCGTGCGTAGCAGTGCGCCCGGGGGTACGGTTCGGTGAACACGTGGAAAGCCGCGACTGCGCTGTGGGAGGGTGTACATACGGGGAGTCCACTTGTATTAGGGGACGTGGGGTAAGAGAGGAGCCTACCTAGAAGCATCATTAGAAGGAAATAGATGCAGGCGCACGTAACCTTCACGGCCCCCCCGAAAAAAACCTGACCTGATTTAAACTCATATAAAACATAAAAAAAGAGTTTGTCTGTTTGCAAACAAACACAACATATAAATACCAAACAGTAAAAAAAAATAATCTGCTGATGATAACCATTCCTCAATCATGGTCAGCCCCCTATTAACCACAACTGACGGTTTGCCTATACTCA
>CM065696.1:7386389-7413088 GCA_017654935.2 Phymorhynchus buccinoides | reverse complement strand
TCATTACCGTCTTGTCAACGCGAAGTGCTGTGTTTCCTCCCAACTGCCAGAATTTGACAAGTCTCGGTGATGGTGTTCACCGCCATGATGTCATTCGAGCGCTGCTGCGGGAGCAACATTTAATCTGGGTACACAACAGAAGACTATCAATGGTTCGACTCATCAGTGTCCAGTCTTGTCACAGTATCTACACAAACCATTCTGTGTGTGCCACTTGAAACGTCTAGCCGGTGGATCTAGGCCTAGGCTACTCAACTCCACACCGCGTTGAATATTAGCGAGGACGATTCAAGCTATGCAATTTGGCCACAGGGACTAGTCCTCTGTTGATAATGTTAGATCGGTAAACTGCTCACCAAACTATAGCTCGTGTGCATCAATCTTCAGTCTGAGGAAATAAAAAATGACACGACTGACACCTTGCGTGGAAACTCTGTAGCTACCGCACCATTCGTTTAGAGTGCGAAGGACAAAAGAAAGAGCGTGTTTTCGAGGGGCCCTGTGATCGATTCATGTCAACGCTAGACTCTCCCCTCTTTCTTCACGGATTGTATGAACTTGACTCGCTCTCGTTAAGTCTGATACGTTTTTATTTTGGTATTTATCAAGTTAATCTAGTTTGTTAGTGTTTTATCAGTTCGTTGCGTCTGTTTGGTGTTTATCTTAAACGTTGCGCTTTGTTACCACATATACTTATGAATTACATTTGTGTTATAAAGTTTCTATATTTTCCTTGAACTATATTCTTTGCGCGAAGAATGCATGTTACAGTGTGTGCTGTGCGACCAACTGTTAGTGAAAAAAATGGATGTGTTTTCATTTCGCTGCGATCTGATAGCCGTTTCATATTATTCTTGCTGTTTCTGTTTTGATACATATCGGTTACCGTTATTATGATTTTGGAGTGAGATTTGCTTGTATCCTATCTTGAGAGGTCTTGCTGTTTATCACACGAGGTCGCGGAAGTGTGATAACAGCAAGCCTCTCAAGATAGGAGAAAAGCAATATCTGCACTCCAAAATCATAATGACTCATAATATGCACTGCAGAATGGGCACGGTGCCCACTCAAATGCGCGTATAAGTGCCAGACTAGGATATTACGCCTCACAAAATAAAAATCGTTTTCACGAGTTTTGGTAGATGAAAATAAAATGGTCATTCTAAATGTATTTTTTACGTGCGCTGAATTCCAAATCTGAAAAGTTCTCAAACATTAGTGTGGCGCACTATGGCGGTAGGAAGGGGGGTAACTTACATAACCCGACATCAATGTCGATTAGTCTTTGTTAAGAGAAATTATGTATATTTTGATCAAATTAATGCAGTTGTCGACCATAAAATATAGACTAAGAACACACGATTATAGTACAAACCACGCGTCAAGAAGACAACTCGATTTCAGTTTTTAATCTTATAAAGCCTAGATTTAATCGTTCATGTTTTTTTGCTAATTAGAGTGGCCCTATCACAAGTTAGAATATGGATCTAAATAATTCTGTTATGCTAATCAATTTGATCATACCTAAAATCAATCGTGTGTGTTCTTTGTTCGCAACACATGAATATTTTTCATGACAAACATATGAACCACTTGCCCACTGCGGCGGCAAGGCCAAGATTCATAAGTCGTTTTAATACGTGAAGGATTGGATCAAGTCTACTGTGCACAAAGTACTTGTTTGGTTGATATGATTTTTCATATTAACTGAATCTGTTAATAGAGCTATATACAAGAATACAAACCCATACTATAATGGAATCACTCTTAGCAAAAAAATGATTGCCATAACACTTGCAGTTTCATGTGGCCTCATAGACTATTACTCAGCTGTCTGATTTGGTTTGCATCGTCTTCCTTGAAGCTGCCTTGACACACTGGGCCATATGACTATGACCCAGGCTGTCTGGATTTGGTTTCACACAGGGCGCTTCCTTGAAGCGTGCACTTGACACACTGGCTCTGTAGTGTCTATGCTAGTGGACGTGCCTCTTATGGATTCTGGTTAAACGTGGAAAATAATGAAGTAATAAAATAAAACAGAAAACGTATGTTTCATATTTTTGTACAGGACGAGAAAATGGAGTTTTACTCCTCTTCTGGTCTGATTCAGACACATATGGACATTTTAAAGTACAAATATGTTGGAACAATCTGGAGGAAAGCCGGAGGCGTATACGAACCATAAATTCCCTATTTTGTTTGTTATTAGACAGAATAGCTGTACGGTGACCACGCCTCGGTTAAACCTCATCGGCTATGGCACGCCACAAGTAATCGTAGTATCCTTCTTCTTATACTAATTATATTCTTATATATGTTTTTTGAAACAATCGTATTCCTTCCTATATATAGTTTGACAAATATAATCCACAACAATAATGGGAAACGTGAAGACATTGTTAAGGGTGACATTTTGAAGTAACCAACAGTCAAGTGAAAGTGAACTGACAGTTGCTGTAAATGCAGCACGCCTATAACCATTGCAATGCTCATTGGTGCCCTGTGATTCTGAACTTTCTCTGTCCGTCATGCTCAAACTCTGTCCGTCTTTTAAGTCACAGATAAAAACTCACCTCTTCTGCTCTGTCATTGCCCCTAATTGGCACCTCCGCACCCTGTTTTAATCCTGCTTGCAGTGTAAGCAGCATGGGTACAGAATGTCTTTTTTTGGGTTGTGTGTGTGGCTGTGTGTGCGTGTTGGGCGCGCGCTTCGTTGCGTGCGCGTGGTGGCGCGGTGTGTGTGGTGTCTGTATGCGCGCGGCATTTTGCTAACGTGATACACAAGGTAGATAATAACGACGACATAATTATGGTCATCCGTGTAAATGTACTTCAGGGAATGGTCGATGTGACTCGATGAGTAGTTGTTTTCTCTGTCTGTTGTGTGTGTGGGTGTTGGGTTTGTGTGTGTGTGTGTGGTGTTTGTGTGGTGTGTCGTGTTTGGCGTGTCTGTGTGTTGTGTGTCTGTCGTGTGTGTTCTATGTGTGTTTGTGTGGGTGTGTTGTGTGTGTGTGTGTGTGGTGTGTCAGTGTGTGTGTGTGTGTGTGTGTGTGTGTTCGTTCGTTCGTTTGATTAACGTCTGTCCACCTTTCAGTGATACTTGAGACCAACGTGTGTGTTGCGTGTGTGTGTGTGTGTGTGTGTGTAGTGTGTTTGTGTGTGTGTGTGGTGTGTGTGTATGTGATGTGTTACTTGTGATAGTGTTGTGTGTGGGTGTGTGTGTGTGCGTCGTGTGCGATGTGCGCGTGGTGTGGCGCGCTGCGTGTGGCGTGCGTGTGGTGTGTTGTGTGTGTGTGTGTGTTGTTTGGTGTTGACTCATAGTGGTGTCTAATGGTCGAAATACACGTTAACAGTTTCACACTCTTCCCTCCATAGCAACACAGTATTTGACTGTATATCACTTGTGTTGCCATGGGAAAAGAGTGGAAAATGTTCAGCGAACGTGGACCTTGAGGAATAAAATCGTCATCGTCGGGAAAGCTTGAAATGTTGTCTTCTGTCTCTGTCTGTTCGTCGTCTCTCTCTCGGGCTTCGGTCTACTGTCTCTCGGCATCTCGGAGGCGAGCGTCCTCTGTTCTCGTCGATCATTACTCTCTGTCACCGGAAGGTCGTGTCTTCAAGTCGGCTCAGGGGTAGGAAGGGATACTAAGTCATCGTCGACTTCCGTGCCCCGTTATCTCGCGAGTCTCAAGCTGATACAGGGGCATATCTGTCTGTGGTGTTCAGTCGTCTCGCTCTCTCTGTTAACATTTCTTTTCCCTCTCTCCCATCCCTATCATTCAAACTTCCGTGTAAGCATCTTTGCTGGGGCGGGGTCTGAGGGGGTTCCTCTGGGTGACCGAAACACCCCTCTATGCTCAAGATGTACTATTCGCAGGGTGACAAGTTGAGAAAGACGGGCGTTTTTGCTTATCCTCGAATCACTGAAATTTGCAACATTATCCAGGGGCTTTGTGTGCCCAAAAAAAATCATTGCCCGCTTAACACGAGAGGCCTATGCAGCTCCACTGATAGACCCCGGAGGACCCGCCCCCCCCCCTCCCCCTTAGGAATCATTGGCCGCCCCTAGCTTTGGTTTTTATCGTCTCGAATCAACTCGCTCGCCCGCGCAGCTCCTCTTCCTTTGTAGCGTTGTTTCGTATGTGATGGTTTTGTGGGAACGTTCTGTTGCTGTGGAAATAGGTACGAACAAGATGGGGAGTGCATGCTATTGCAAACCGATGCACACAGGGAATGGCTTGTGCGTGCGTGAACAAATCACCGGGGTTGGGAAGAGAGAAAAATATGACAACGTGGGCCGCCCATATAAAACTACGGTGGTCACCCGAGCAAATAAAGGCACGTGGGCCCCCAAATAAAACAACCGTGGGCCCCCAAATAAAGCAACGTGGGCCCCAAAGTAAACACGTGGGCCCCCAAATAAAACAACGTGGGCCCCCAAGATAAAACACGTGGACCCCAGTCAAAACAACGTGGGCCCCCAAATAAAGCAACGTGGGCCCCCAAAGAGTAAAACAACCGGGGGCCCCATAGATAAGCAATGGTTTTGGGTCCCCAAATAAAATGCAACGTGGGCGTCGTCCCAGATAAACAAACGTGGGCCCCCCAAATAAACAACTTGGGCCCCAAATAGAAACACGTGGGCCCCCAACAATATAAAGCAATCGTGGCCCCCAGATAAAACAACGTGGGCTCCCCAAATAAAACAACGTGGGCCCAGTATAAAACACGTTGGGCCCCGCCAAATAAGTCAACGTGGGCCCCCAAATAAACAACGTGACCCCCAAAATAAAACAACTTGGTGTCCCCGCATATCAGTAACAACGTGTTGACCCCAGATAAAACAACGGGTGGTTGGGTGTGGGCCCCCAATAAAACACGTGGGCCCCCAATAATAGCAACGTGGGCCCCCAGATACAAACAACGTGGACCCCCAAATGGAATAAAAAAAGCAACGTGGGCCCCCAGATAAAACAAGTGGCCCCCAAATAACAAGTGGGTCCCCCAAATAAAACAACGTGGGCCCCAGATAAAACAACGTGGTCCCCCAAATAAGCAACATGGGCCCCCAGATAAAGCAACGTGGGCCTCCCAAAAATAAAACAACGTGGGCCCCTAAATAAAACAACGTGGGCCCCCAAATAAAAACAACGTGGCCCCCAGATAACAACAACGTGGGCTCCAATAAGGTCGACGTGTGGCCCCCAAAATAAAACAGACGTGGCCCCAGATAAAGCAACGTGGGCCCCAAAATAAACAACGTGGGCCCCAACTAAAACACGTGGGCACCCAGATAAAACATCGTGGGCCCCAAATAAAACTGCGTGGGCCCCAGAAAACAACGTGTGGCTCCGAAAATAAAGCAATGCGTGGGCTCAAATAAAGCAACGTGGGCTCCGAAATAAACGACTGTGGGCTCCGAAAATAAAACATACGTGGGCCCCCACATTAAGGACAACGTGGCCTCCACATAAAACAACTTGGGCTCAAAATAAAACCAACGTGGCCTCATAAAACAACGTGGCTCCAAATAACAAAACGTGGGCTCAAATAAACACGTGGCACCAAATACAACAATGTGGCCCACAAAGAAAACAACGTGGGCTCCAAATAGTGAACAACGTGGGCCCCCAATAAAACACGTGGGCCCCCAAATAAACAACGTGGAGCCCCCAAATAAACAAAGTGGTGCCTGCCAATAACACCCGTGGGCTCCAAATAAACAACGTGGGCTCCAAAATAAGACAACGTGGTCGCTTCCATAAAATAACAACGTGGGCTCAAAAATAAACAACGTGGTGGCCCCAAATAAACAACGTGGGCCCCGCAATAAAACAACGTGGGCTCAACAATATAAACAACGTGGGCCCCCAAATAACAACGTGGGCTCCAAAATAAAAGCAACGTGGGCGGTCGCAAATAAAGCAACGTGGGCTCCAAAATAAAACTACGTGTCTCCCGAAAATATAAAACAACGTGGGCCCCAAATAACACACGTGCCTCCCAAATAAAACACGTGGGCTCCAAAATAATCAACGTGGACCTCCAATAAAACAATGTGGCTCCATAATAAAACAACGGCCTCGCAAGATAAAACAACGTGTGGCTCCAAAATAAGTCGTGTGTGGCGTTGCTCCAAAATATAAACCACGTGGGCCCCCAATAAACAACGTGGCTTCCAAATAAAACAACGTGGGCCCCCAAGTAAAACAACGTGGCCTCCACAATAAAACAACAGTGGGGCTCCAAATAAAACAACGTGGCTTCCTAATAAACAACGTGTGCTCCAATAAAACACGTGGCTCGCAAAATTAAACAACGTGGGCCCCCAATAAGAACCGTGGTGGGCTCCAAAATAAAACACGTGGCCCCCGCAAATGAAAACACCTGGGCCCCCAATAAAACAACAGTGGGGCCCCACGATGAAAACAACGTGGGTCCCCAAATAAACACGGTGGTCCGCGCCAATAGAAACAACCTGGGCCTCCCAAATAAAACACGTGGGCCCCAGATATGAAACAACCTGGCCCCCAAATAAACAACGTGGGCCCCCAGATACCAACGTGGGCCCTCCTATATATAAAATCAACCTGGGCACCCAAATAAAACAACGGTGGCCCCCAAATAAAAACAGACACACATATGGCCCCCAAATAAAACAACGTTATACGCCCCAGATAACACAACGTGGGCCCGCCAAATAAAACAACTGGGCCCCAAATAAAACAACGTGGGCCCCAAATAAGAACAACGTGGGCCCAGATAAAACAACGTGGGCCCCAAATAAACAACGGGGCCCCCAAATAAAAACAACGTGGCCCCCTAAGTAAACAAAGTGGGCCCCAGATAAAACAACGTGGGCCCCCAAATAAACAAACGTGGGCCGCGCAAATAAAACAACGTGGCCCCAGTAAAACAACGTGGCCCCCAGATAAACAACGGGGCCCCAATAAATACACGTGGGCCTCCAGATAAAACAACGTGGGCTCCAAGAAACATTGGATAGAGAGGAAAGGTTGTTGTCTCCATTTTATTTCTCGTAGTAATTTGCTGTCACCGGCTATTGAATTATTAGCCAGTGAAGTGGGTTTTGGGGGGTACAAACTGCCCTCTTTCCCAGAATAGACTGTTTGAAATTGAACAAAACTGGGAAACAGTCACATTTTCTATGGGATTAATCAAAACGGGGGAAAGTCACAAAAGAAGGGGGGGGGGTGTTGGGGGGAAATTATAAAATGACAGATGTGTCGAAAAGTACCCCCACCCCTACCACTACTACACACTTTCAACAAAGAGAATGATTGTTTTTTTAAAAACATAAGATGGAGGAAATGCTTTATTTATGTAAAAGGCGAAAAGAAGAGTGTGGGATGGTGTATGTGTGTGTGTGTGTGCGCGCGCGCGAGCGCCGGGGGGGGGGGGGGGGGGAGTGTGTGTGGTGTACTGTGTGCGCGCGCGATGTGCGTGCGTGCGGGTGTGGAGAGAGAAGAAAAGAAAGAGAGGAGGGTCAAAAAAGGAAGGAAAAGACAGCCTGGAGGAGGAACAAGAAGGAGGGAGAGAGCGAGGAGGAGGAAGAAGAAGAAGAAGAAGAATGGATTGATCGCACGTTCCCCTACAGTACACATACGTCGTCACAACGTAGCGGTCTTTACCTCACTTGTAGTGTTGTGCGCATTGATACAAACGGATTTGATTACTGGTAGCCTGAGACGTTGGGGGACAGAGTAAATGAAGCTGCCACAAACAATCCATTTTTCCTGAGTAATGGAAAATCAACAGTACATGTGGTTGCCTTGGCTAATAGGCATCGTGTCAGAACCAATAATTTCATAGGTCTAGAACAACCCAAAGCGCTACAAAAATGTTACTTGCTATCGATAGTTATAGCGGGTTGTCCTTTGAGCCATGCACAGCTCCTAGCATAACATCATCAGTCCTCCACCCCCACCCCCCCAACCCCCCACACCCCGACACGGAATGTGGGCTGACACTGGCTTAATCCCCATATCCTCATCTTTAGGCCCTGTGGCCTCTCCCACTGCCCTGCTGTTGTTTTTCTCAAATGTTCTGGCAGGTAATGTAATCACCGTAGCCGATGCAGTTGTACCATAGTGTTTCAAGTGTTTTCCGCTCTTTGTGCTAGACAGCTAAGGGATTGGTTGAGCCTATGTGGACTCTTCCCCAATACCTTACTCTGTCCTAGAGTCATTTTTGGCCTCTGTGGACCTTCCCCAATACCTGTTGTCCTACAGTCTTCTTTGGCCTCTGTGGACCTTCCCCAATACCAGCTGTCCTACAGTCTTCTTTGGCCTCTGTGGACCTTGAATTGATGGATTGATGTTATCAAAAGAAAAAACTTATCTTATGCTTTTCAATAATGGTAAAAATCCTAAAACACTTTGCATCAGTTAGTATTGGATGGAAGCCCTCTTGTTTATAAGCATTTTGTTAAATTCTTAGGTGTATATTTGACATCAACATTAAATTGGACAGTTCATATTGAGTATTTGATTTCAAAAGCGAGAAAAAGATTTAATTTTCTGAAAATTATAAACAAACAATCATGTAGTCAAAATACCAAAACATTACTACATCTTGTAAATTCTTTAGTTCGTTTTTTCCCCCCCCAGTACTATCCTATGGGCAAGAGGTTTATTTCAGTGCCTCAAACACTCTTTTAAATAAGTTACAAAGCGTAGACAGTAAAGCTATTAAACTAGCACTTGGTATTCCTCTGCACTCTAACACTCTTAGAACATATAAAGAGAGCAATATAATGTCATTATCTGAATATAGAAAGTTATCTGCCTTAAAAATATATAGTAAGAAGTCTCTCTATTGACAACAATATAAAGGATGAAATATTCACAGACTCAGAGACAGATTATCCAAAGCGAGCAAGAAATATAACGTTTCTTCAGCCAATCAATAATTTCACTGAAGACGTTATAAGTAGAAGTAAGGTAGATATCCACAATACCTCAGCCATGCCTAGTATACCACTAATGCCACCATGGGAACAAAGAAAGGCATAATTTGATATAGAATATACCAGTTACCAAAAAAATTAAGAAGTTAATCAATTAGTTTCTGACGTTCGACTTCATTTAGATTCAAAATATTCAAATCATCTAAAAATTTACACTGATGGTTCAGTCTTAGAAACGTCAGACAGTGGAGCAGGTTTTGTTATTCCATCACTTAGAATAGAAAAGTCATACTATTTAGGCAAAGGCATTTCAATCTTTACTTCTGAATTATATGCAATAATGCGAGCTTTAGAATTTGTTTATATACCTGCTGTTTATATACTTCCCCAATACCTGCTGTTCTACAGTCATCTTTGGCCTCTTGTGACCTTCCCCAATACCTGCTGTTCTATAGTCATCTTTGGCCTCTGTGCACCTTTCCCAATACCTGCTGTCCTACAGTCATCTTTGGCCTCTGTGGACCTTCCCCAATACCTGCTGTCTACAGCCATTTTTGGCCTCTGTGGACCTTCCCCAATACCTGTTGTCCTACAGTCATCTTTGGCCTCTTGTGACCTTCCCCAATACCTGCTGTTCTACAGTCATCTTTGGCCTCTGTGGACCTTCCCCAATACCTGCTGTCCTACAGTCATCTTTGGCCTCTGTGGACCTTCGCCAATACCTGCTGTCCTACTGTCATCTTTGGCCTCTGTGGACCTTCCCCAATACCTGCTGTCCTACAGTCATCTTTGGCCTCTGTGGACCTTCCCCAATACCTGTTGTCCTACAGTCTTCTTTGGCCTCTTGTGACCTTCCCCAATACCTGCTGTTCTACAGTCATCTTTGGCCTCTGTGGACCTTCCCCAATACCTGCTCTCCTACAGTCATCTTTGGCCTCTGTGGACCTTCCCCAATACCTGCTGTCCTACAGTCATCTTTGGCCTCTGTGACCCTCCCCAATACCTGCTGTCCTACAGTCATCTTTGGCCTCTTGTGACCTTCCCCAATACCTGCTGTCCTACAGTCATCTTTGGCCTCTGTGGACCTTCCCCAATACCTGCTGTCCTACAGTCATCTTTGGGTTCTGTGGACCTTCCCCAATACCAGCTGTCCTACAGTCATCTTTGGCCTCTGTGGACCCTCCCCAATACCTGCTGTCCTACAGTCATCTTTGGCCTCTGTGGACCTTCCCCAATACCTGCTGTCCTACAGTCATCTTTGGCCTCTGTGGACCCTCCACAATACCTGCTGTCCTACAGTCATCTTTGGCCTCTGTGGACTTTCCCCAATACCTGCTGTCCTACAGTCATCTTTGGTCTCTGTGGACCTTCCCCAATACCTGCTGTCCTGCAGTCATCTTTGGCCTCTGTGGACCTTCCCCAATACCTGCTGTCCTATAGTCATTTTTGGCCTCTGTGGACCTTCCCCAATACCTGCTGTCTACAGCCATGTTTGGCCTCTGTGGACCTTACCCAATGCCTGCTGTCTACAGCCATTTTTGGCCTCTGTGGACCTTCCCCAATACCAGCTGTCCTACAGTCATTTGTGGCTTCTGTGGACCTTCCCCAATACCTGCTGTCCTACAGCCATTTTTAGCCTCTGTGGACCTTCCCCAATACCAGCTGTCCTACAGTCATTTGTGGCTTCTGTGGACCTTCCCCAATGCCTGCTGTCTACAGCCATTTTTGGCCTCTGTGGACCTTCCCCAATACCTGCTGTCCTACAGTCATTTGTGGCTTCTGTGGACCTTCCCCAATGCCTGCTGTCTACAGCCATTTTTGGCCTCTGTGGACCTTCCCCAATACCAGCTGTCCTACAGTCATTTGTGGCTTCTGTGGACCTTCCCCAATACCAGCTGTCCTACAGTCATTTGTGGCTTCTGTGGACCTTCCCCAATACCTGCTGTCCTACAGTCATCTTTGGCCTCTGTGGACCTTCCCCAATACCTGCTGTCCTACAGTCATTTGTGGCTTCTGTGGACCTTCCCCAATACCTGCTGTCCTACAGTCATCTTTGGCCTCTGTGGACCTTCCCCAATACCTGCTGTCCTGCAGTCATCTTTGGCCTCTGTGGACCTTCCCCAATACCTGCTGTCTACAGCCATGTTTGGCCTCTGTGGACCTTCCCCAATACCAGCTGTCCTATAGTCATTTGTGGCTTCTGTGGACCTTCCCCAATACCTGCTGTCCTACAGTCATCTTTGGCCTCTGTGGACCTTCCCCAATACCTGCTGTCCTACAGTCATCTTTGGCCGAAACAGTAAAAGATGCACCCGGGGCAAGACATCTCCACTATAAGACCAATCCCAGCCCAGCCCTCTGGTATGGTATAGTTAGTTGCCTCCTTTGCTATCTGGGTTTCATGGTCGGACACGAAAGTTTGCAGACATGAAATAAATACAGTTAGGGTGAAGATGGCAGTGAAGATGCACGCGCGCGCGACGCGTGCGTGCGTGCGTGTGTGTGTGTGTGTGTGTGTGTGTGTGTGTGTGTGTATGTGTGTGTGTGTGTGTGTGTGTGTGTGCGTGTGTGTGTTTTTTGTGTGTGTGTGTGTGTGTGTGGGTGTGTGTGGTGTTTGTGTGTGTGTGTGTGTGTGTGTGTGTGTGTGTGTGTGGTTAGTGTGTGTGCGTGTGCGTGGGTTGCTATAAATCTAGTCTCTATCCATAAAGCTGCTCCATCTTACTTGTCTGCGACAATATTTCCATCTATACGCCAGCTTGCACTTTACGTTCCAGCCCAGAATGCCATATTTGTTGGTAGGAAGAAATTAGTCGTTCTTTGAATTCACGTATAAAAAGTGAAAGATTTATCGTTCCCAACTCCCTGGTTGTTCAAGAGACAATGTCAAACACAATTTCAAAAAGCAACTTCTTTGCATGAGAAACCCCATTTTGTTTTCCACTTTCATCTTGAATGACTAACATATTATACGGAAACTGAATAACGACGCCTGTTTGTTGATTCTAGATAACGGAAGTTTCATTAAACGAAGCCAGTACCTAATATATTTTAATTGTGTTCGTATTTGTAATGGATATCTACCTGTTTCTGCAAATAGCATTTTATTGGAACCATGTAAAGGGATATTAAGAAATATTTTCATTGCTAATGTATGTACTTTTTCTAATAGTCTCTCCTCTCTCTCTCTCACTCGTCTGACGCACTCAGTCTCTCGTCTTTCTTCGTCTCTAATCACTCTCTTCTTCTCTCTCATCTCTCTTCTCTCTCTCTCTCATCTCTCTCTCGTCTCTCGTCTCTCTCTGAGAGTTTAAGAGAAATGGAATTAAATGAAAACACTTTCACGGAGCACAGTTACACAAATACAACACGAATAAATATCCAAAGCACATTAGACATGCATATTCCATACAACAAAATACGTGCGCCACAGTGCAATAATTACAAAGATGCATTTGTCAGTTTCTGCTCTCTCAGTTTAAAAGCTTTAAAGAAGAACAAAGCTAGATTTCTTATAGTTGGGCCAACTTGACAAAACATCAAGCTTATGAATTTATTGTTCTGGTCATATATATTGGGACATTTCGCATAACATTTGGCCTTAAAGCATCATACGTATTACACTGAAAGCACATGTGAAGTTCGTTTTCTTCAAAGCCAGGACAGAAAGGACAATCATTATTATCTGTACAAATATATCTGTTTTGTGAACTCTTAGTTCACGTATTCCAAAACGCATTCTTATCAGTACATCTCTAAACGTTTTTTGATCCACACAATCATAAGCATCATGAGTAACGATTAATTTGAAACGAGAATGTGGTTTAAATATATCACTCTCGTTTATACCTGATTGCCATCCTTGGTAAAAAGACATATACAAGTCTCTGTTTTAACAATAATAAGAAACCTTTCTCATTTGCTACCCCTTGAGCTAGCCAAACAAAACAAAACCCTAAACTCTGTAACATTATTCTAAGCTTGGATACCCAGTTCACTTTTCCTGCATCATCGAAATTCATTAACATCTGATAAGATTGTTTAGGCAAGCGTGTATTCTCCAATTTTAGTAATCTAAACCAATATTTAACAGCACGTACATAACAATTCACTTGTAGCGGATACCTCCTAAGGTCTCCATAAATAATTTTATTGGGAGTGCTACTTACATTGAGGAATCTTGTACAAGCAAGTAAATGTACACTCTCAACTGGATTGTTTTCTCCCATAATGCCCCAAATTTCAGAAGAGTATAAGAGCATTGGCTGAATCTTTACATCAAATAGTTCGAAAAACGTTGTTCGAGATAAGTTCTTGAATTGATTATGCAATCTAAAAACATTAAACAAAGCTTTTTTTTCTTTTATAGCCAACTGTCTGGTATTTTCAACAGAGCTCATTGCAGCAGTGAACGTGAAGCCTAGGTAAACATACTTATTGACAACCTCTAAAAGGGCACCACCAATGGACCATTCCTCTTGGTAGTTTCAACAGAGCTCATTGCAGCAGTGAACGTGAAGCCTAAGTAAACATACTTATTGACAACCTCTAAAAGGGCACCACCAATGGACCATTCCTCTTGGTAGTTTCAACAGAGCTCATTGCAGCAGTGAACGTGAAGCCTAAGTAAACATACTTATTGACAACCTCTAAAGGGGCGCCACCAATGGACCATTTCTCATGCCTACTCAGGTGTCCACCTTTTCTAAAGACCATAATCTTCGTCTTGTCTCTGTTTATATTAAAGCCAAGTTCTGTACATACTTTGAAGACACAGTCAATCTGAGTTTGGAGTCCATGTGGAGTGCAAGATAACAATACCAAGTCGTCAGCAAATAAGAGAATAAAAAGTTCGGCCAAACCAGGCAAAAGGAGAGAATAAGAGAGACGAGAGAGAGAGAGAGATAGAGAGAAGAGAGAGAGAGAGAGAGAGAGAGAGGAGAGAGAGAGAGAGAGATGAGCTAGAGAGATTGAGAGAGAGAGAGAAGAGATGGAGAAGAGACGAGAGAGAAGATGGAAGGAGTAAGAGACGACGAAAACAGAGAGAAGAGAGTCAGACAGAGACAAGACAACAGCCAGACAGACAGACAGACAGGCAGACACACACAGAGAAATTTGGATGCTAAGTCACAGTTGTTCCATTTGTTCATCTGCTAATTTTAACAATGTCTGGTTTCGATGGATCTCCGTCCTGACCAACGTGCGATCAATATCTAACTCATTATCGGTGAAGAAAGGTTTGCTTTGCCCAAAGCCAGACAACTACAAATATAGCGATGGCTTGGAGTCAAAACGGACTATCTTTAGATAGTCCATTGACATATTATTGAATTTATTGTGAAAACTAATAACTTGTATAAAAAAAGACTGCAGAAATATAAAAAAGCATAACCCCCTTTTTATATTTATGCAGTCATTGCTTGATACAAGTTATTAGGTTTTGTAATAAGTCCAATAATACGTCAATGGACTATCTAAATATAGTCCGTTTTGACTCCAAGCCATCGACTGATACATTGCATTGTTACCACTTACCCGGGACAAATAAGAAATACTTATACACACCATTAGTTTTAATTAGGTGAAAATGAGGAGAGAGAGAGAGAGAGAGAGAGAGAGAGACGAGAGGAGAGAGAGAGCGAGAGAGAGGGAGATGAAGAGAGAGGAGAGAGAGAGAACATATGAAGAGAGAGAGAGAGAATAGAGAGAGAGAGAAAGAGAGAGGACAGACAGACAGACAGAGAGAGACAGTGACAGAGAGAGACAGTGACACAGAAGAGAGAGAGAGAGAGAGAGAGAGAGAGAGAGAGAGAGAGAGAGACAGTGACACAGAGAGTGTGTATGTGTCAGACACACAAGAATATAGACCAGACAGACATATAGACAGACAGGCGAGAGAGAGACGAGTGGAGAATGAGAGAGAGAGAGCGAGAAGAGAGACGAGAGAGAGAGAGAAGCGATGTTGAGACTGAGGAGAGAGAGAGAGAGAGAGACATGGGACAAATAGGACAGACAGGACAGACCGACAGAATGCTAAGAGACGGCGATACTGAGGAAGAACAGAAGGTAGAGAGAGAGGGATGGGGAACGAGAGAAAGAATGAAAAAAAAGAGACGCAGAGGGAGAGAGAGAGAGAATGCGACTGCGAATGCGAATAATTTATTCAAATAGGCCAAGGCCCCTTATGAAGGGGAAGTGAACAAAGCAAATAATAAAATTATCCAATCCCTCAAATAATAAAAAGGAATACACACACACTGTCACAGGGTCATATTTACGCACACACGCACACACAAACATGAACCTGCAGACTAGCACTCATTCAATTCAATCCAAGATTACGTATCGTACCCCACTCTCTTTTATTATAACTAAATATTTGAAAAATAAAACAAGTTATTTAAGCATATTGTAAGCTTCACGTCCTCACGACCGACGGATTCCGTCCCGTAGACAGCATGCTCAACAAACGGCAGAGCCTAAGTTGTCAGGATAGGGCCACGTTAGACATGCCGTCCACAAGACCCGGAACAGTCAATCCGAGGAAGGGAAACCCACGATAGCGTGGTAGGAATTTCCTCAAAACTGCGACCATCGTGCACTTGGTGACAAGTTTTTGAAATTTGGCATGGGTATGAGGATTTCAGAAATCATCGCAAACAAAATGAGCCAGACCTACTTTGGCCTGTTTGCACAAAATCCAATATGGCTACCGACAGAAAATGTTCATGCCAATCTCAGCCCCCATTACCATCACAGCGTTGTCAAATGACACTTTTTATATACACAATATATGTTTTCTGGTGCAAGCAACCTACTTATGAAGTCACTTCGGTATTCTATAGGTATTACCAGGGTCAAGGGTCATTTTCAAGGTCAAATTAGTAAGAAACATAACAACTTTTGCACTTTATCGATTACAACCGTGGCAAAACCGACTGGGGTGTTTCTAGAATATTCATTTGATATACTAGAATGTTCGAGAAATGTTCTTGAACATTCCAGTATATTAAATGAAAACTTTAGAAACATTCCAGACCGTTTAACCAGGATAACTATGACATTATAGGTTCTTTACAGTGTTTGCATTCCTTGTTCGAGATGAAATTTGTCACGTTCTTGAACTCCTGATTGAGCAGTTTATCAAAGAGTCCAATGAGTCCAAGTTAGAAATGCAGCATGGTGTTCAAATGACTGTCAATGTTCTGGATGTGGCTGCTAGTTCTGAAACCTAGTGACTAGCACTGTTTGTGCACCCCCCCTTCACATTTGCACAGCGGGCTACAGCAAAGTGCAGCTCGGTGACACTTGCAGCTTCCTTTGCAAGCAACCAAGCAGCCACAGTGGAGCAACAATGAGCATCCTTTGCTGGCATCTGGCAGATCGGTCCAGTGTGGTACCCATGCCTTGCTTCTATCATTCCACTGCCATCCCCATTCACTCGGGCTTGGAACGTTGGGAAGTTTGGAGAGAGACTCTTTTCAGATGAAAGCCGCAACGAGTAGTGCTTGCCTCACGTGCTGGAACAAGGCATGCTGAGTTGGTGGGATGGACTCAAGAGGTTTGAGGCCAGCGGTGAACAACAACTTTCTGGCTTCATTGACAGAAGTGGATCGACAGTTTTTGCTGTACATCAGCACAGTCAGCTGCTCCAGACGTTGCATGTGCAGTGAGTCAAGTGTGAAGTTGGCTGGGTCCTGGGTGACAGCGATGAAGGTGTCCATGACCTCAGGAAAAGCAAAGCAGCCCATGCATTCCATGAGGTCTTTTTCCCAATCCCAAACATTGCTGATGCTACACCGCACTCCGTGAATGAATGGAAGAAGAGGAGAGCCTCAGAGCGTTGAGGTCCAAGCTGTTGAGAGATGTGATGAATGGGAATGTCTCTGAATGTTTTTCCAGACCCAAATCCGATCCACAGCTCTAACAAGTTCAGTTCATGGAAATGATAGATGGCAAGAACCACCACATCAGTGTCCACTGTCCTGAGGTAGGCCTTAGTGTGTCCATGCTCAGCAGCATGGCGCAGGTGCAGCATCATCCGGGTGTCAGCTTGATTGAGCTCACATAATTAGGAAACATGACCAGAAAACTCAATATTTTCTTTTGAAGTTGATTCCTTTCAGAGTTATAACAAATTTGATGATATTTTTTGTCAGTGGTCCTTTGCACGAGTTGCTCACTGAGGAACTGAAACAGTTCATTCTTGTTTTCAGACTCTTTGAGAAATTTGTGCTAGTCAGCTCCCTTTGGAATAGATATATTTGCAGAGACTCTTGTTCGTCGCCCTTCACATCCACCCCGTTTTGCATGAGTCTGTGATTTGATGCTTACATCCTGGTATGTGTCCCAGACAGCATCTAGTCTGGTGGTCTTGTTGGTGATCTGGCTTTCTAAGAATGGTAGCAAATGCATGTGTGTATAGTCTCCAAACACAGTGGCATGCTGGGGCTTGACGATGTGAATGATGGCTGACATGTCCAGCACAACCACAGAGGCTTCTTTGGCTGCAGGAGAACGTCCAGGATCAGGCATACCAGGCAGACAGCCAAGAAGAGCTGATTTGGTACCTGTCATCAGTTTTCCCCTGTCACTCAAGGAAGGAGGCTCACTCTGATTCTCATGCCTGAAAAAGTCATCTATATCACCGTCTGGTCGTCCTTGGAGGGACAGAAACAACATTGTGATGAGTGCTGCATTTGCCTTTGCTGATTCCAACTTGTCAGCTCCCTTCTTCAAGTCCACAGGTGGCCGATTGCTGAAGGTGTACAAATTGGCCCTTGGGATAACATCAGACAAGGGTTTGGAACAGGTTTCAATTATGTCCTGCACAAACTCTGCAAACATGGCCTTGCTTATATATGTTGGGAGATTCCTTCAAGCTGTTGGCAATCATCGGGTCCATGACTTCACCAGTGTCCTGTGTGACAAGCTCTGGGCCTGTCTCTTTGAATGGGTTGACAACAGTTCCATCTTGGACAAGATAGAGTAGAGCCTTGAGATCTTTCAAGAATTTGTTCTGCTCAGCAGCAGAAGACTCTGGATGTTCCAAGTTGATATCCTTGTTTGAAGCAGAGAGACTGGCGTTCTCAAATTCATCAATGACCCTCAGCACCTCAGGTTTTGAAAGCTCAATGATCTCCTTCTCCTCTGGCTGTCCATGTTAGACATGCCGTCCACAAGACCCGGAACAGTCAATCCGAGGAAGGGAAACCCACGAGTAAAAAATGAGCTAAGTGAACTTAAAGCACAATCGCTCTAAGGATGAAAACAAAAACGGTTGACAATTTCAACTGATATTTTATTGAACACTTATTTATGGTATTTCGCATCTATGAACAGAACCATAAGATTGCAAGCTATTATCAGCACAGTAACTGAGCTTAAGAATCTAACGTACTCGTAACACGATTTAATTTCTTAATCCCTAACGCTTTCCTCGCTAGGTGTAGACTACTGGTAGGTCGTTTACAAGAGAGAGATTATTACGCTTAAAGATTTATGCCAGAGTATCAGAGGTTTGGGAAGAACAGTTAAGTTTCAGAGATTAGGATGGAATAATTTGCCTGCGAAAAGCTGCTTGTTTTATAACCTTCCCTTAGTGACCGATTTGGGCGCTTCCAATCAAAACATTGTATATAACATGGCAGCCTCCGTGCACAAGATTATAGATCTCCTGAACATAGTACTACAGTCTTTGGACATTAAACAGACTGGAAAGAATGAACGACTAAATTCTAAATACTCGAGCATGCCAAGGGAACGTTTACCAACTTGCACAAACAAGTATGGCTCCAGGTAAGGATATCTATATTTCTTCTTCATGCGTTAATAAAGTAGGCCTACACCCCAATGAAAACGGCTTTGCAAACTATGGAGATCGTGCACTAAAATTCTATCAATCACTGGCCTGCAACCATCTAAAACAATACCACCAGACACTACACTGACAATAACGTTAACAACGAACACCTAATCAAATAGAAACTAGCTTTAACCCTACCAACTTCTAAAACTTTAAACTCTAGGGTGTAGAATAGTCAGAACACTAATAGTAATACTAACATTAAACACAACTCAGGCACAGTAAGCCTGTGGCTTACAATATCAATCAATGTTCACAATACCATCAACATGTTATCTAATACTATCTAATCACACTTGTCGATGAGACATTCCTTTTATCATTTCCAGTTCACTGAAAACTTCGGTTCCCAGCGTAGTCACAGTTTCTTCGTCCTCTCTGTTGCTTTCTTGGTTTCCTTCCGAATATTTCTTCTTTCTGTCTTTCAGGCCTCTTTTCCAGCTTTCTTCTATCTTCTCACTATTATTCTTCTTTTCATTCTTCTTTGCAGCTTTTCTTCTCCTTCTCTGCAAACCCGCAGCCCTTAGCCCACGAAAAGCGCCGTGTGTTTCCTCTGCAGAACACACGGTATTTACTTTAAAATTCGGAAACATCAATTTCTCATAGTTCGTTAATTATAATTACATTCATGCAAAAGCATGCTTGTACAAATATAGATTTAATTAAGGAACGCATACAATATATTATTGATTGTATTTACAATCCCCATACAAAGGCTTGCCTTTTACCTACTATCTAATATTAATCACCAAATTCCATCTTTGAAAGAAATAGTAAGCGTTGAACAATAATCATCATCATCCCATATTTCTTTTACACTGCAAATTACAATATAATCATTTGGTTCGAAATCATAATCCACTCCACTCACCTCTTAAGAGAACAATACAAGCCTAAGACTATCAGACTTTTGTCTGTTTGACAATCATTACTTTATAACCCCCCAAGGGTTAACAAAATAACCCCCCAAGGGTTAACATTAGCATTATTAGCCTAAGCTAAAGCAGGACCGGCTGTCCATACGGCTTTCAGGGAGACAATGAATTCATACAAAGTTAACTACTGCATTGCCTGATTCCCATTCACTCAATATTCATATTATGTTGCAAACACACGGCGCTTTGCACGTCTTGCACAAAATAAACATGTATGTCAACTGTAGTCAGACCATTACTTTCTCTCTCAATCTTTTATTTCCTTTTTTCCAACTTTTTCTTGTACTTTTACTTTTCTTTTCTTTCTTGAAAAATCTTCACTTTCTTTTTTTTCTTTTCAAAAAGAAATATACGACTCAACATGACAATCATCATCAATAATCAATAACACATGATACTAGTGTCGCTACATATAACAATTCCTTCAGTCAGATGGCAGTTAATATCCAGTCAGAACATGGCAGAAGAAGGACTATGAAATAGCAATTTCTCTAAATTTGAAAGCTTTATACATAAAAAGAGCCAGATTCCGAATATCATTTTCTTTCTTTGAAGCTAACAACAAAGTTATTTTAATCGCACATGGATTACGAATATATTTCTGTGGGATACATTTTTGTTGGATATCATTGAGGGCAACGCAAAATAAAACGCAATTCATCTTCAGTTAATTATTTACGCAATGGACACATAAGTTCAGCGTTAGTAGACACTCTATAACGATAGTAATGTACAGCAAATTCTGAAATACCCAATTTTAAAGACCCACCACGTCACGTGTCAACCAGCATCACGGTTTTCACGTGTTTTCCCTCTTATAGCTGGTAAGAAGGCTTAAAGACCCCCACGTCACGTGTCACATTCCCTCTTATGCTAGGAAGATTTCTTAACAGATTGCTTACCAGCTATAAGAGGGAAAACACATGAAAACCGTGATTTTGACACGTGACGTGGTGGGTCTTTAAGAAACAAATTCCTAGCATAAGAGGAATGTGACACGTGACGTTGGGGGTCTTTAAGGTCTGTGTGTGCACGTTTAACACTATTCACGATATATTTCTATTTCCCCATGGCAACACAGTGAGCTGTAAGTCATACTAAGAGTGGGCTATCACGGTGTGTTGCCATGGGGAAATAGACATATCGTCGTGAATAATGTTAACGTGTACCGAGACCTTAACTCGGGTGGTTATAAACTTCAGGTGTTTATCCATACTAAGCATAAGATACGGTTTTACTTCATGAGTATGACAAAAGTTCCTGTACATCTTAAATCTATCACTATTTAGAATATGATCATGCCATCTCTCCAATTACAATCACTTAAACGTTGTCAAAACACGTGTATGAATCTCCTTACATTACCGACTCCCTGGTTTAACCACACATCAGCAAACCCATATTCACACAAACAAGTACGTACATCAGATACCCAGTTTTTCTTACCCCTGTCATCCAGATAGTACAACATTTTATAAGCCATTCGAGGAAAATGATGATCATCCATTTGCTAACGAATAATTTAAAACCCATAGGCGAATCCACTGAACAGCAGAATTAATATACATTGGGAATCTACTAGTTTCTGGGCTATACCGTCCATAAGTGTCTCTGACCGATTGGACGCTAATCTCATCAACACTGTTTCTCCATATACTAGATCATTAGGCGTACGTAACTCAACCCACCAAAACTTCTTTATTGCAAATACGTTTACAGATTCACAACAGATAGCAGCTTTATTCAATCCCCATATTTCTGAATCATATTGTACCTGCGAATCAAATATTTTTAGAACATAGATCAAGATACCAAGTTAATATAACTGGTTTTAGTTTTAGTGTTCGTTTCAAAGACATAGGAACAAAAAAGTGTTAAGCAATTTTACAATATGAAAAAAATCTCAGTTTACTGCTGGCAACGTTCCTCCAGCCTACAGGACTCAAAAGTTAGAGCATTTGAAACACAATAATAGTAAAATTGTTTAAAACTTTTTTGTCTGATATCTTTGGATACCTTTTCAGTTGCCGGCCCTCTCTGGTCGTGTCGATTATTTTTTCATATTTTACATATTTTTAATTTTGGAACATTCCAGGAGATTTGTTATTTTTTAACTTTCTAATAGCTTTAGTTATTTCTTTATTTAATCTAAATTATGACTATCGATATCAGTTTTCATATTATCTATATCAGTTTTCATATAGTTTTCTTGGTTATTATCAATTACTACAGATTCTTTGTTCTCCATTTCGACTTGTTTTCCCAGAAATTCTTCCAGGTGAGTAATCCACTTTTTAACTGGAAGAGATTGTTTTTGTTCCTGGTTTTGTTAACCGCCGTTTTGTCCAAATTCCGCCGTTTTGTCTATAGACAAAACGGCGGGGTTAGATCCGCCGTTTTGTCCAAATTTTCTATTATGATTTAGACAAAACGGCGGGTTGGACAAAAAGGCGCCCGATTTTTAACCGCCGTTTTTGTTCAAATGAAAGTTTGAGTTATAAAAACTAATTCTTGACAAGTTCTCATTTTTTTTTAAAATCTTTGTTAAATAAAATGAATAACAAGCTGACCACTGACACTGGTCACTTTGGCCTAATTTTACCGTTTGAATGCTTATTAGTGTATTAGGAGATCATATGAACAATTGTTGATGTGGTTGACCAGTGGTCAGTGTCACTGACCAGTGGTCAGTGTCACTTACTGACCAGTGGTCACTTTGAACCTATTTTCACTGTTTGAAATACTAATTAGTGTATTAGGAGTTCAAATGAACAATTTTATTGTGGGTTTACCAGTGGGTCAGTGTCACTGTTGTTGTTTCAATGTTTCGTTAATGTTGATAAAATAGGCCAAAGTGACCAGTGTCAGTGGTCAGCTTGTTATTAATTTTATTTAACAAAGATTTTTAAAACAAAATTGAGAACTTGTCAAGAATGAGTTTTTATAACTCCAAATTTCATTTGGACAAAACGGCGGTTCAAAATCGGGCGCCGTTTTGTCCAAATTCCGCCGTTTTGTCTATTGCTTGAACCGCCGTTTTGTCCAATACGCATAATAGAACATTTGGACAAAACGGCGGTTAACAGTTTTCCATGGTCTGTAGTTCTTTTAATGTTTTCCAAACTGCGTTTGGATTATCAGTCACGTTTTTGTTTAATATATCTAATAGTTTTGCTTTATATGCTTTTTGCTTTTTTTAAATTATTTTGTTATACATTTTCTATGCATAAAAATATGTTTGATGAAGTGTTCGGTTAAATGGACTTCTATTTAAAGCATTTAATAAAGATTTGGTTTCTTTACGTTTTATTTCACATTCTTTATCAAACCATTTCTTATTTTGTCTTTTTCTTTTCTTCCCTTTTCTTTTTATTCTATAAGTTAAGTTTCCTTTACCTACATCCTGTAACAGTGGTGTAAAGTCTTCTACTACATTATTTATTGTTTTAGCGGGAGAAGTAACTTTTTTAGCATCTGTTATAAGAATATCGTTAATCTCTTTCATACGTATTTTATTTTCTGTAGAAGTGAGGCCCCTTTTGAAGTTTTGCATCAGAGTTTTCATCCCAAAATAATAAAGTAATATTTTCGTACATTTTTCTGTCATGTTCAGTATATTCGGTTTCTCTGTGTTTTGCTTCCTGTTTTATAGTAATTTTCTTTAGGGAGGTAATGATTTATCTTGCACAATGATCTGAATAAGCTGAATAATAATCGTGAACTTTCATATTGATTACATCATTTAATAAGTCTTGAGAGCATAATAAGGAATCAACAACGCTACATCCTTTGGGTGTGTGCAAGTGTTCTACCATTGAGAATACTCATGTTACAGTCAATACATATAGATGTGAGTTTCCTACCAAGTTTTTGGACACAACTGTCCATAGAACATCTGTCATTTACAGTATTAAAAGAGTAATGTTCAGGTAGTGGATATGTATTATTTTCCTTGTCCATTTGGATGTAGTCAGGAATCGTACCTTAAAGTCTCCACACAAAATTACTTGTTCATTGCTGGATAGATTAATTAGATCAGTTTCGACATTCGATCAGTAAAACCTTTACCAAAAGAGGAATGTCCTATGTATGTGGAATTGCCCTCTTTTTGCATTCTCAACCAGGCTATACTGCTGTTATTTCTGGGTAAAATCTTAATAAACTTTCTTAAGTTTTGTTTAATAAAAATCAATATACCCCCTGAAGACTTTTGAGCCTTTGCACGTTTGGGACGACAATAATGTATTCCAGGGGCGAAGTCTGCAAATTGTACTTTGCACGCAGATTCTTTGTCAATGTGTGTCTCTTGCAGAAAGACTATATCATATTCTGATATAAATCTAAACTTCTTCTAAATTATTTCTCTTTTGTCCATCAATGGTTTCTCTAAATCCCTTTAAATTCCATGAAAGTATCTTTAAATTGTCAAGTGTCATTGTACGTCAAATAAGGTGTTTTTTGGTAGTGATTGAAAGCATTATATTGTTATACAGTGGAAATTAATCGCAGTGAATGTAATCATGCACACTTTCATAATATATGTCACGGCTCTGAAAACCCTTGAGTGCTGCCAGTCGTCAAGGTAGTTTTGAGGGTGAAGGCGTTTCTCTTCCTTCTTTTCTCCTGTTCTCCATGACTGCAGAAGGGTAAGTTTCCGTCGTTGTCGCGCCTTCTGCTTCTGTAGTCCTCTGGTTCTTGCCAGTCGTCATGGTAGTATTGAGGATTGAAGCGTTTTTCATTGTGTCCATAGCTGCCATAGTGTTGGCCATTTCTGATATCGTTCCCGTTTTTGTCATGGTTTCTTCTGTTGTCGTCATGGTAGTTTTGAAGATTGTAGCGTTTCTCATGTTGTCCATAGCTTCTATGCTGTGGACCATTTCTGTCCGCCTCTCTATTTCTGTCGTGACTTCTTCCTCTGTTGTCGTCAATGTAGTCTTGAGGATTGTAACCATTTTCATGCTGTCTACTGCTGTGTGTTGGTCATTTATATGACCGTCTCTATTTCTGTCATGGCTTCTTTCTATGTTGTCGTTATGGAAGTTTTGAGGGTTGTAGCGGTTTTCATGCTGCCTACTGCTGCGACAGTGTTGGTCATTTCTGTTACCATCTCTGTTTCTTCCTCTGTTGTCGTTATGGAAGTTTTTAAGGTTGTAGTGGTATTCATGCTGGTCATAGTTGCCGTAACTTGCACTATATCTGTGACCATTTTCATAGGCTCCGCTTGTAGAAGTTTGACTTCTGTTGTACTGGTTGGTTTTTCGTTCTGCATGTTCAGTGTCATGCCTTAGTCTGTCCTTGTGTAACAGTACATCCCCCCCCCCCCCCCCCCCCCCCCCTTTAGGCCTTCTGTTGTTTGTTTCTCGCTCTTTTCTGTGTTGATAGTTGTTTGTGGCTGTATTTCCTTTTTCGTCGTCCGAGCTGTCATCTGAGGTCTTTCCTAGTGATTCTCTCCAGTGACTTGATGTTTTTCTGGACGAATCTTGATGGTTGGATTCGTGGTTTGTTCATTTCAGGTGTTGCTTTTGCTTTTGCCATAGGATGCTATGAACCCGTCGTCCTATGTTTCCTGACATAAATCCAGACCCTCTCTCATTCGAGTGAATCTCATCATGCATGTTTTCTTTGTTTTTCAAGTTGTCACGTCTTTTGATTTCAGGTTTGCAAACACCATAGCATTGTAGACCTCTTTTTTGCCATCTAACTTTTCATCAAGCGTTGGGATGACGTTGCTGATGACAACTTGTGATTTTGGGCACTGCTTTTTTATATTTGTAACGCATTTGGTCATCTTCTTGCTGGCCTTGTTGGCTGAGGTTTTCTTGAGATTGTTTATTCCAAGATGAAAGAGAATGACGTCAGTGTCTTGACCATCTTGTAACTTGAGCTTACTACACTCCTCAATGGTTGGTGCTTTCGTCATGTTTGTCTTTAAACCATACGACTTGCCCAGGCGTTATGGGTCGATGCCCCTCAGAACTGAGTCATGAATCACACGAAGGCTGGGGAGGTTTTCATCTTGTTCTCCTTCAGTATGGCTTATTTCGTCATTGGAGTCAGTGCTACTGATGTCACTGTCTGACTCAGGGATGTGATATTCACGCATCTGAGTGTCTTGTTTGGGCTGCATTTCTGTTTTGATTTTTCCTTCTGTCCAGTCCTTTGTTTTTCTTCCTTTGAGAGGATGTTGAGTTGGTGGGCGTTGCTGTACCAAAGTTGTAAATGTGCTCTTTGGCTGGTGTTTGTTCATGGCCATTATAGCCTAAGAAGAAAGATAAAATTGGACAAACTAATAGCTTTTAAATTTCTGATTGTTGATAATGGCACATTGACACATCTAAAATGCACTCCAACAGTTTTAACACACAAAAATTTGGGGGAATTTAACAAAAATACGCCTTTTGTGTTCGTAAATTAACCTGTCATTATGACTTCTCTCAAGCGCCTATTGATTGACAATGTGGCGTCGCCTCTGTCGCTCAACACAGTGACAAATGATTCTTTCCACTATAACGTCAGATCTAAAAATAAATATCCATTAAACTGTTTTTAAAATACATTGTGATAACCATAATAACAACACAATTTAAAATAATTATCCAAAAATACTTACTGGTTGAATTAATTAGATATATTTTAGTTCACAAGCAACGCTTGCAGCCTTGCGTCACAGTAGGCTAGGAATTAAACATAGGTGCCTGATAGCGTACGCTTTTTATGTACTATCTCAGTTTTAAAGTGAATTTGCCAGTGTTTTGCCATTTAAAATGTTAACACGTTTTAATCGCTAACATAAATTAACATTGTCAAGTCAAAGTCAAAATCAAAAGTCAAAAATACTTTATTATCTAGTTAGGTGAAATTATAGTGTGGTCTCTTACAAGCACAATACAATTAAAGAAACCCATTTGCATGCATGAAAATGGAAACAAAACTAAGGAAAAATGAATGACAAATCATGCTCCGCAAAAAA
>CM065696.1:7368548-7385889 GCA_017654935.2 Phymorhynchus buccinoides | reverse complement strand
CTGATCAGTAACTGTGAACTGTGTGTGTGAATACCTCATCATCATCAATCATCCAAAATCATCATCATGATGATCATCATGATCTCATCATCATTTTTTTTTTTCTTATTATACTAATTATTGGTAGACACTTCCCGGGACAATGGCGACTGTAAAAAAAACTGATGCAATCTCGCTACAAAAAATTCAAAGCAGAATGTCAAATGAATATATAGCGATAATTCTTGCAACACAGCTCGAAATCAAACAGCAAGGAAAGAAAATGTACGCAGTAGTTTGCGGTAGAGCAATGGGATTGTCAGAACTGGAACCAGCGTCACAATCGGTCACGTCTCCCAATGCTACTCCCAAACATGGCTGAGGCTAAAGAGGCATGTAACGTCTGGTTTCCCTGATCCGTCATTTGTAGAAGATGATGACTTCCGTTGCGATCACAGAAACAGAGGTCAGTGGGTCAGTATCAGCAACGGCATGTCAACAACCAGAAAATGGAACAAACTGTGATCGCAAGAGATTCGCTTGACGCAGTGTGACTGCGCAAGGGCATCAAGGATGGTTTGCGCACTTATAAACAGCATACTTTGAGCATCAATTGGTAACAACAAGAATGCACCTACCCAGATAGAGCCAAAAATCATACCGCTACTTGCTGGTACCCACGTGTCCGTCATATCCGGCCCAAGGACGCCATATTTTAAATGGGAGAACGCCATCTAGTCATTACCTTTTTTTGAAAAATGCCAATCGATGCTGGCGTATTTTCGCTGTTTCCATTCGAAACTTTCTAACTGTATTTAACTCTGATGTTTTCTTTACACATTTGATAACTTTTCCTTTTGTTTACACACAATAAGATAGAATTGCGATTACTTCCGTGGAATGGTCTAGATGCGCACGCAGGGTGGGGTTGGCGCCATAGTGGAGGAATAAAACTATGAAGGAATGCTTACGGCGTAAACTTATTGCTTTTAAAGCTATTTCAATTGTTCCGAATTTTCGTAAGCATACTTAACAATCCTAGAAAGTTTTAACAAAAATTAAATGGGGGGAAACAGAGTAAATCGCTAATTAAAGTAAGCACTATTTTCTTTTGCGCATTCAGCTCCTTTTCGATATTGTACGGCTTACAGTGAGTGCGTGCGTAGTGACGTCTTGGAAGAAAAAAAATACGCCCTTTACAAAAAGCACCTCATCAACACAAAATATAAGAAGTAAAATAGCATCAAATCAATGTTTCTAAGTTATCTAACAATCATGGTTTATGAAACATTGCAGTTTATTCTGAATAGACATCAATAGCGTAGCAATACAGCAGTCTTTGTCACCAAGATAAACAATGACTACCGAAGTAAGAGAAGCATGCTAAAAACGTATGGGAAAATAACAGATTATATGCATTTTTGTTTAGAGCAGAAGTAGCTTTCTGTGTAGAGAGAGAGCGAGAGGAGAGAGTGTATGTTTCGAGAAGCGTAGAGAGAGATTTCTGGAGAAAGATGTTGAGAGAGAGAGAGATAGAGAGAGAAAAAAAATATTAGAGAGAGACAGACAGCAGAGAGAGAAATTCACCAAGAGAGGAGAGACCATGCAAGAGAGTGTGAGTGTGGGGGGGGGGGGATTGCCCCTCTGAACTGAACTATTGTTGGCCAGTAGAAAACATTGTAGAGATTTCGACACACACCACACACACACCCACCCACAAACACAAACACGCAACAGATGCACTAATGCACACAACCGACTATCTCTCTCTCTCTCTCTCCGCCTCCTCTCTCTCTCTCTCCCGTCTTCTCTCGGACATCATCTCGGCGCCCTTACATCTCCTCCCTTCTCCTCCCTCCCTCTCAAGGTTCCCCTCTCTCTCCAGGAGGAATCTCCCTCTCTCTCTCTCTCATCTCTCTCGTCCCCACTCTCCTCTCAGAGAGCGAGAGAGAGGGAGACAGACTAGACAGACAGAGATGCAGACAAAGTAGAGACGGAGATAGATAGGAATAATTTATTTATAGTAGGCCTTACTTCCCCCATCATTTAGTGTGTTTGTGTGTGTGTGGGTGTGTGTGGTTTGTGTGTGTGTGTGTGTGTGTGTATGCGTGTGTGTGCGGTGTGCGTGTGTGCATGCGTGGATGTAGTTGTGTATGGGTGTGTGTGTGTGTACAAAAAAGAAGAGAGAGGTAAGAGACGTGTGAGACAGTGTGAGAGAGAAGGAGAGATGGAGAGTGGCAGAGAGAGAGGAAGGAGACAGAGAGAAGAGAGAGAGAGAGAGGAGAAGAAGAGAGAGAGAGAGGGGATGGATGCGGACAGAAGAGAGACGGGAGAAATATAGACATATACTTAACTTAACATAAAAGCATTACACCCCGCACATCACACACACACATGGGTAGGCCACTGCTCACCTACACCCACTCTCTCTTATATCGCCCCACACCCTTTTAGCCATAGTGCTGCATACCCCCCCCAACTTGTAGTAAGATTCCCGCCCCCCCCCCCCTCCCCCCCCCCCCCTCCCCCTATCTCTCTCGCTCTCTCTCGCCATCTTCCCCCTCTCCACCTACAGCCCCCCCCCTTCCATCCTATCCTTAGGCCTCCCCCAAGGTAGGCCCTTTCTCATCTTCTCTCACCTCTCTTTAACTCTAGGTCCACCCGGCCTCTCCTTTTATATATATATATATATCCACCCCTTATCTATCCCCCCCCCCCCCCGTATATATTTAGTCACCCTCCCCCCCCCCACCCCCCTCCCATGAGGGGCATCCCCCCCTCCTCCCCCCCCAGAAACCATGCAGTTAGGGCCTTAACTCCCACCTCCCCCCCCCCCCCCCCCCGGCAACTCTCTCTCTCTTTTCCTCTCCCCCCCCGTAGGCCTCCCCCCCCCCCCCCCCCCCCCCCCCCCTTCTCCCCAATGGGGGGAGGGCAGCCTCCCCCCCCCCCCCCCACTGTGTCGACATGTAGGCCTCTACCCTCTCATCAGTTGTGCATGATCCCCCGACCAGTCCGAGAGTGTGCCAACCCGATGTGGTCGAAGTGTGTGTACGTGTGTGGGGTGTGTCCTGTTGGTGTCAGAGAGAGAGAGAGAGAGAGAGAGCAAGCGAGCAAAAAGTTAAACCAGAGAGAGTAAAAATGAGGTTGAACAGAATCCCTAATGTAGAATGAGAGAGAGGACAATGTAGACTTCAATGGGAGAGATGACTAAACTTAAGTTTCAGAAAGAGAGAAAGACAAAACAAACACCGATCAGGAAAACCTATAACTATGACGACCATGACTAGGGACACACCCCCCCCCCCCAACACACACACCACACACAGGGCACACACACCAAACGAATTAACAGAAACGACACCGCCAAATTAAGGATAAAAATACATGAAAACCACACAGCAAACTCTGCAGTGAATATAAGCTAAGCCAGCTCCCCGTACTGCCCATACTACCTGCCAGGACTGAAAATTTAGTGCATTTGGAATTTGCATTATAAGTTATTAATTAATTAAACTAACTTAACCTTTATTAAAGAATCTCTTCTCTACTGTCTGGTCGTCTGGCTGTCCTCCTCTGTCTCTCCTCACTCTCCTCTCCCATCCTCTCTCTCTCAGTCATCCTCCCGCTCTCTCGTCAATCCACTCGTTTCTCTCTCTGTACATCTCTCTCTCTCTCTCTCTTCTCTCTCTCTCTCTCTCTTGATCCATCCTGATCCCATCTCCTCTCTCTCATTGCTCTTTCGTTCTCCTCCCTCTCATCTCCTTTATCGTCCTCATCGCTCTTTCCTCAGATCCTCACCCTCTTTTCCTTTGACATCTCGTCCTCCCTCTCCTCTCTCCCGTTCTCTTATCTCTCTCTCCCTCTCGCATCCCTCGACAGTCCCTCCCTCTCTCCCCTCGTCTCTCTCTCATCCGATCTTCTCTCTCCTCGTCCCAGCTTTCTCTCTCCTCACTAATCTCCTCGACCTCTCTCACTTCGCCTCTTCTCCTCTTTCTCTCTCTCTCTCCTATCTCGTTCCTCTCTGTCTCTCCTCCTCTCAGTCCATCCTCTTTGGTCCCGTCTCAAATGTTTGTCTCCTCTCCTCCTCGTCTCCTCTCGGTTCAAACCTCCTCTCTCAACTCTATATCTCGTGGCCTCTCTCTCTTCTCCCTCGTTCCAATCTCGCTCGCTCTCTCTCTCTCCCTAACTTCACCTCATGACTCTCTCCCTCTCTCTTCAGTCTCTCTCCTCTCATTCTCTCTCTTTCCTCTCTCCGTCTCTCTCCTCGTCTCTGGATACTTCTCTCTCATTCTCCGTCTCGTCCTACTCATCTCACTCGTCCTGCCTCTCCTCTTCTCTCTACATCTCCGCTCGTCCACGTCTCTTCTTCTCTTCTGTGCCATCTCCTTTCTCATCCCTCTCATCTCTACTCTCGTTCCTCGTCCCTCTCATCTCTCCCTCTCTGCGCAAACCTCTCTCCCTCTCTCTCATTCTCCGCCCTCCCTCGGCTGCCCCCTCCTCTCATCTTTCTCTCTCCCTCTCTCTCGTCCTGTCTTTTTTGCTCACTCTCTCCCGCCGTCCCTCTGGACAGTCACTCCTCGCAGGCCGATCATGCAAACTTCCATGAGACCCTTCCTCTCTAGGTCGATCTTAGCTCGTCTCTCTGCTCTAAGGCACTGTCTCTCTCTCTCCCATGGTCTCTGAAAAAGTCTCTCTCCCTTCTTTAGTTATTGTTCTTTTTCTTTCTTTGTCTTCCTTTTCTTTTCTTTTATCTTTATTTCGTTTTTCGATTCCACGGAACCATTACTCAAAGCTAACGTTCGCACTGGTTTTGTTTCTGAGGTCTAGGCGAATAGTAAAGTTTATTCGGTAATGGTACAGAGGGGATAATGAGCCAGTCATTTATATACGATATTTGGCCCATGAACCAACATTTCAGTCTCAGTCATTAGGAGGTAAATCGAAGCACATGCTATTCACTGAGATTTCTGAACGAACTCTATACCACTATATAGAGAGCAAAGCGTCTTTCAAACAAAAAACTTAGACTATATATAGTCTCTCTCTTCTATATATCTCTATCTCTATATTTAGACGTGTGGACATGCTCAGTTGAAATTTGAGATTCATAATTTCATGGCTCTCTCCTGTTCTCTTCCATAGCACACACACACACACACACACACGACACTACACAAGGCACGTACACACACGTCACGAGCGTCTCACACACACCCGTCAGCACACACACGCAGCATCCATTGCATGGTCTCTCTATGGTCTGTAGTTGTATGTGTGCAAGGCGGTGAGTTAGGGAGTTGACACAGTTATCTAGTACAGTACACACACACACAGACAGGTAGAAGATACAAGTAGGACATACAGGGAGTAGTAGTAGTAGGTAGTTAGGTACATAGTAGTAGTAGTACACTCGTCTGATGAGTCTGTAGATGAGAGCGCGAGAGATCGCGAATTCAGAGAGAGAGAGAGAGCCAGAGCTGGATTGAAGGATAGATTAGAGAGTACGAGTGAATGAGAGTAGGTGTAGGCGGCTATGTAATCTGGTTGAACGGGGAGACGAGTACCCAAATCTGTGTCAAGCTGCGGGTGTGAACTTCGGAGAGCTCTCGGGGTTTGGGGGTAGGGGTGGGGGTTGAGAGCAAAATGAATGTCAGATAATAGAAATGGTGGGAAAAGAGGTGACAAGTTCTTGATGTTTCTTATTAGTTCGCGTTTGTAATCGACCTTGTGTTCATTTTGTGTTTTGATGGGTTTTTTGGTGGGCAGGATATTTGTCATTCATTTTTTTCCTTAAGATTTGTTTCCATTTTTCATGCATGCAAATGGTTTTCTTTAATTGTATTGTGCTTGTGTGAGACCACACTGTAATTTCACCTAATCTGATAATAAAGTATTTTTGACTTTGACTTTGAATTTGACTTGACACAATGTTGATTTATGTTAGAGATTAAAACGTGTTGACATTTAAAATGGCAAACACTGGCAAGTTCACTATAATACTGAGATAGTACATAAAAAAAAAGCGTACACCATCAGGCACCTATGTTTAATTACTAGCCTACTGTGACGCAAGGCTGCAACCGTTGCTTGTGAACTAAAACATATCTATTAATTCAACCAGTAAGTATTTTTGCATAATTATTTTAATTTGTGTTGTTATTATAGTTTATCCAATATATTTTTTAAAAAACAGTTGACATGGATGTTTATTTTAGATCTTGACACGTTAATAGTGGAAAGACTCATTGTCAGTGTTGAGCGACAGAGGCGACGCCACATTGTCAAACAATAGGCGCGTGAGAGAAGTCATAATGACAGGTTAATTTACTAACACAAAAGGCGTGATTTTGTTAAATCCCCCCAATTTTTGTTTGTTAAAACTGTCGGAGTGCTTTTTAGATGTGTGAATGTACCATTATCAACTATCAGAAATTTAAAAGCAATTAGTTTTGTCCTATTTTATCTTTCTTCTTAGGCTATAATGGCCATGAACAAACACCAGCCAAAGAGCACATTTACAACTTTGGTACAGCAACGCCCACCAACTCAACATCCTCTCAAAGGAAGAAAAACAAAGGACTGGACAGAAGGAAAAATCAAAACAGAAATGCAGCCCAAACAAGACACTCAGATGCGTGAATATCACATCCCTGAGTCAGACAGTGACATCAGTAGCACTGACTCCAATGACGAAATAAGCCATACTGAAGGAGAACAAGATGAAAACCTCCCCAGCCTTCGTGTGATTCATGACTCAGTTCTGAGGGGCATCGACCCAGAACGCCTGGGCAAGTCGTATGGTTTAAAGACAAACATGACGAAAGCACCAACCATTGAGGAGTGTAGTAAGCTCAAGTTACAAGATGGTCAAGACACTGACGTCATTCTCTTTCATCTTGGAATAAACAATCTCAAGAAAACCTCAGCCAACAAGGCCAGCAAGAAGATGACCAAATGCGTTACAAATATAAAAAAGCAGTGCCCCAAATCACAAGTTGTCATCAGCAACAAGGCTCAATGAAAAGTTAGATGGCAAAAAAGAGGTCTACAATGCTATGGTGTTTGCAAACCTGAAATCAAAAGACGTGACAACTTGAAAAACAAAGAAAACATCATGCATGATGAGATTCACCCGAATGAGAGAGGATCTGGACTTCTGTCAGGAAACATAGGACGACGGGTTCATAGCATCCTATGGCAAAAGCAAAAAACCCACCTCAAACGAACAAACCACGAATCCAACCATCAAGATTCGTCCAGAAAAACATCAAGTCACTGGAGAGAATCACTAGGAAAGACCTCAGATGACAGCTCGGACGACGAAAAAGGAAATACAGCCACAAACAACTATCAACACAGAAAAGAGCGAGAAACAAACAACAGAAGGCCTAATGTACTGTTACACAAGGACAGACTAAGGCATGACACTGAACATGCAGAACGAAAAACCAACCAGTACAACAGAATTCAAACTTCTACAAGCGGAGCCTATGAAAATGGTCACATAAATAGTGCAAGTCACCGCAACTATGACCAGCATGAAAACCGCTACAACCCTCAAAACTTCCATAACGACAACAGAGGAAGAAGCCACAACAGAAACAGAGATGGTCACAGAAATGACCAACACTATCGCAGCAGTAGGCAGCATGAAAACCGCTACAACCCTCACAACTTCCATAACGACAACAGAGAAAGAAGCCAGGACAGAAATAGAGACGGTCATATAAATGACCAACACACAGCAGTAGACAGCATGAAAATGGTTACAATCCTCAAGACTACATTGACGACAACAGAGGAAGAAGTCACGACAAAAATAGAGAGGCGTATGAAAATGGTCCACAACATAGAAGCTACGGACAACATGAGAAACGCTACAATCTTCAAAACTACCATGACGACAACAGAAGAAACCATGACAAAAACGGGAACAATATCAGAAACGGCCAACACTATCGCAGCTAAGGACACAATGAAAAACGCTTCAATCCTCAATACTACCATGACGACCGGCAAGAACCAGAGGACTACAGAAGCAGAAGACGCGACAACGACGGAAACAGTCATAGATATGACTTACCCTTCCACAGTCATGGACAACAGGAGAAAGGCCTTCACCCTCAAAACTACCTTGACGACTGGCAGCACTCAAGGGTTCACAGAGGGGGCAGCCGTGACAGATATTATGAAAGTGTGCATGATTACAGGCACCGTGATTAATGTCCACTGCATAACAATATAATGCTTTCAATCACTACCAAAAACACACCTTATTTGACGTACAATGACACTTGACAATTTAAAGATACTTTCATGGAATTTAAAGGGATTTAGAGAAACCATTGATGGACAAAAGATAAATAATTTAGAAGAAGTTTAGATTTATATCAGAATATGATATAGTCTTTCTGCAAGAGACACACATTGACAAAGAATCTGCGTGCAAAGTACAATTTGCAGACTTCGCCCCTGGAATACATTATTGTCGTCCCAAACGTGCAAAGGCTCAAAAGTCTTCAGGGGGTATATTGATTTTTATTAAACAAAACTTAAGAAAGTTTATTAAGATTTTACCCAGAAATAACAGCAGTATAGCCTGGTTGAGAATGCAAAAAGAGGGCAATTCCACATACATAGGACATTCCTCTTTTGGTAAAGGTTTTACTGATCGAATGTCGAAACTGATCTAATTAATCTATCCAGCAATGAACAAGTAATTTTGTGCGGAGACTTTAATGCAAGGTCAGGCACGATTCCTGACTAACATCCAAATGGACAAGGAAAATAATACATATCCACTACCTGAACATTACTCTTTTAATACTGTAAATGACAGACTTTCTATGGACAGTTGTGTCCAAAAACCTGGTAGGAAACTCACATCTATATGTATTGACTGTAACATGAGTATTCTCAATGGTAGAACACTTGCACACACCCAAAGGATGTAGCGTTGTTGATTCCTTAAGTCTCTCAAGACTTATTAAATGATGTAATCAATATGAAAGTTCACGATTATTATTCAGCTTATTCAGATCATTGTGCAAGATAAATCATTACCTCCCTAAAGAAAATTACTATAAAACAGGAAGCAAAACACAGAGAAACCGAATATACTGAACATGACAGAAAAATGTACGAAAATATTACTTTATTATTTTGGGATGAAAACTCTGATGCAAAACTTCAAAAGGGGCCTCACTTCTACAGAAAATAAAATACGTATGAAAGAGATTAACGATATTCTTATAACAGATGCTAAAAAAGTTACTTCTCCCGCTAAAACAATAAATAATGTAGTAGAAGACTTTACACCACTGTTACAGGATGTAGGTAAAGGAAACTTAACTTATAGAATAAAAAGAAAAGGGAAGAAAAGAAAAAGACAAAATAAGAAATGGTTTGATAAAGAATGCGACATAAAACGTAAAGAAACAAAATCTTTACTAAATGCATTAAATAGAAGTCCATTTAACCGAACACTACATCAAAAATATATTTTTATGCAAGGAAAATATATAACAAAATAATTTTAAAAAAAGCAAAAAGCATATAAAGCAAAACTATTAGATATATTAAACAAAAACGTGACTGATAATCCAAACGCAGTTTGGAAAACATTAAAAGAACTACAGACCATGGAAAACTGTTAACCGCCGTTTTGTCCAAATTTTCTATTATGATTTAGGACAAAAACGGCGGTTCAACAATAGACAAAACGGCGGGTTGGACAAAACGGCGCCCGATTTTGAAACGACGTTTTGTCCAAAAGAAAGTTGGAGTTATAAAAACTAATTCTCGACAAGTTCTCATTCTAAAAAAAATCTTTGATAAATTAAATGAATAACAAGCTGACCACTGACACTGGACACTTTGGCCTATATTCCACATTAAACGAACATTGAAACAACAACAGTGGACACTGAACCACTGGTCAAAACACATCAAAAAAAATTCTTTGAAACTCCTAATACAGTAATTTGCAGTCTCAAACAGTGAAAATAGGTCAAAGGGACCATTGGTCAGTGACCCTGACCACTGATCAATGACCCTGACCACTGGTCAACCACATCAAAAAATTGTTCATATGAACTCATAATACAATAATTAGCATTCAAACAGTACAATTAGGACCAAAGTGACCAGTGTCAGTGGTCAGCTAGTTATTCATTTTATTTAACAAAGATTTTTTTAAAAGATGAGAACTTGTCAAGAATGAGGGTTTTTTTAACTCCAATTTTCATTTGGACAAAATGGCGGTTCAAAATCGGGCGCCGTTTGTTGAACCGCCCCGCCCCCTCCCGTTTTGTCCAAATCATAATAGAAAGTTTGGACAAAACGGCGGATCTAACCAAACCGTTTTGAATTTGGACAAAAACGGCGGAATTTGGACAAAAAGGCGGTTAACAGAACCAGGAACAAAAACAATCTCTTCCAGTTAAAAAAGTGGATTACTAACCTGGAAGAATTTCTGGGAAAACAAGTCGAAATGGAGAACAAATAATATGTAGCAATTGGTAATAACCAAGAAAACTATATGAAAACTGATATAGATAATATGAAAACTAACATCGATAGTCATAATTTAGATTATGATATCACAGATAAAGAAATAACTAAAGCTATTATAAAGTTAAAAAATAACAAATCTCCTGGAATGTTCCAAAATTAAAAATATGTAAAATATGAAAAAATAATCGACACGACCAGAGAGGGCCGGCAACTGAAAAGGTATCCAAAGATATCAGACAAAAAAGTTTTAAACAATTTTACTATAATTTCATTTCAAATGCTCGAAACGTTTGAGTCCTGTAGGCTGGAGGAAAACGGTGCCAGCAGTTAACCTGAGATTTTTTCATATTGTAAAATTGTTTAAAACGTTTGTGTCCCTTTGTCTTTGAAACGAACATTAAAACCAAAATCCAGTTATATGTTAATTTGGTATCTTTATCTATGTTCTAAAAATATTTGATTCGCAGGTACAATATGATTCAGAAATATGGGGATTGAATAAAGCCGCTATCTGTTCGTGCATCTGATAAACGTATTTGCAATAAAGAAGTTTCGGTGGGTTGAGTTACGTACGCATAATGATCTAGTATATGGATAAACAGTGTTGAGGAGATTAGCGTCCAATAGGTCAGACGGACCCTTATGGACGGTATAGAGAAACTAATAGATTCCCAATTTATATTAACTCTGCTGTTCAGTGTATTCGCTATTGGTTAAAATTATTGCAAATGGATGATCATCGTTTTCCTCGAATGGCTTATAAAATGTTGTACTATTTGGATGACAGGGGTAAGAAAAACTGGAGTATCTGATGTACGTACTTGTTTGTGTGAATAATTATGGGTTTGCTAGATGTGTGGTTAAACCAGGGAGTCGGTAATGTAAGGAGATTCATACACGTGTTTTGACAACGTTTAAGTGATTGTAATTGGAGAGATGGCATGATCATATTCTAAATAGTGATAGATTTAAGATGTACAGGAACTTTTGTCATACTCATGAAGTAAAACCGTATCTTATGCTAAGTATGGATAAACACCTGAAGTTTATAACCACCCGAGTTAAGGTCTCGGTACACGCTAACCTATTCACGAGATAGTTAATTTCCCATGCAACACAGTTATAGCCCACTCTTAGTATGACTTACAGCTCACTGTGTTGCCATGGGAAATAGAAATTATCATTGTGACTAGTGTTAACGTGCACACAGACCTAAAGCCCCCCCACGTCACGGGTCACATTCACTCATATGATAGGAATGTTTCTTAAAGACCCACCACGTCACGTGTCATGAATCACTGGGTTTCACGTGGTTGTCCCTCTTATAGCTGGTAAGCAATCTTAAGAAAATCTTCCTAGATAAGAGGGAATGTGAACGTGACGTGGGGGTCTTTAAGCCTTCTGCCAGCTATAAGAGGAAAACACGTGAAAACGTGATGTTGAAACTGACTTGGTGGGTCTTTAAAAACTTGGGTATTTCAGAATTGCGTTACCCCATTACTATTCGTGATAGAGTGACTAATGCTGAAACTTAGTGTCCATTGCGGAAATAATGAACTGAAGATGAATTGCGGTTTATTTGCGGTGCCCTCAAGATATCAACAAAAATGTATCCCACGAAATATATCGTTAATCCATGTGCGATTAAAATAACTTGCTGTTAGCCTTCCAAAGAAGAGAGTGATATTCCGGATTTCTGTCCTTTTTATGTATAACAGCTTTCAAATTGTAGAAATTGCTATTCATAGTCTTCTTCTGCCATGTTCTGACGGATATAACTGCAATCTGACTGGAAGGAATGTTATATGTAGCGAACACTGTATCGGTGTATTGATATTGATGATGATGGTCATGTTGAGTCATATATTTCTTTTTGAAAAGAAAAACAAGAAAGTGAAGATTTTCAATAAAAGTGTGAAAAGAAAGTAAAAAGTACAGAAAAAGTTGGAAAAAAGAAATAAAAAGATTGAGAGAGGAAAGTAATGGTCTGACTACAGTGACATACATGTTTATTTTTGTGCAGACGTGCCAAAGTGCCGGTGTGTTTGCAACATAATATGAATATTGAGTGAATGGGAATCAGCAATGCAGTAGTTAACTTTGTATGAATTCATTGTCTCCCTGGGAAAGCCGTATGGACAGCGGTCCGCGTTAGCTTAGGCCAATAATGCAATGTTAAACCCTTGGGGGGTATTTGTGACCCATTGGGGGTTATAAAAGTAATGATTGTCAAACAGACAAAAGTCTGATCGTCTTAGGCGTGTATTGTTCTTCTTAAGAGGTGAGGGAGGGATTATGTATTTCGAACCAAAGGATTATATTGTAATTTGCAGTTGTAAAGAAAATATGGGATGATGATGATATTGTTCAACGCTTACTATTCTTTCAAAGATGGAATTTGGTGATTAATATTAGGTAGAGGTAAAGGCAAGCCTTGTATGGGATTGTAAATACAATCAATAATATCATTGTATGCGTTCCTTAATTACAATCTATAATTTGTACAAGCATGCTTTTGCATGCATGTTAATATAATTAAACGAACATGAGAAATGATGTTTCCGAATTTTAAAGTAAACCGGTGTTCTGCAGAGGAAAACACACCGGCCGCTTTTCGTGGGCTAAGGGCTGGCGGTTTGCAGAGAAGGAGAAGAAAGCTAGCAAAAGAAGAATGATAAAGAAGAATAATAGTGAGAAGATAGAAGAAAGTGGAAAAGAGGCCTGAAGACAGAAAGAAGAAATATTCGGAAGGAAACCAAGAAGCAACAGAGAGGACGAAGAAACTGGACTACGCTGGGGAACGAAGTTTTCAGTGGAACTGCGAAATGTAGAAGTAGGTCTCATCGACAAGTGTGAATAGTTAGGTATTAGTTAACAGGTTGATGGTGTATTGGAACATTGATTGATAATTGTAAAGCCACAGTTACTTGCCTGGAGTTGTGTATAATGTTAGTATTACTATTAGTGTTTGGATATTCCTACACCTAGAGTTTAGCTTTAGAGTTGGTAGGGTTAAAACTAGTCTATGTGATTAGGGTTCGTTGGTAACGTTATGTCAGGTAGTGTCTGGTGGTATGTTTTAGATGGTGCAGGCCAGTGATTGATAGAAGTTTAGTGCACGATCTCCATAGTTGCAAATCCGTTTCATTGGGTGTAGGCCTACTTTATTAACGCATGAAGAAGAAAATATAGATATCTTACTGGAGCCATACTTGTTTGTGCAAGTGGTAAAACGTTCCCTTGGCATGCCGAGTATTAGAATTTAGTCGTTCATCTTTCAGTCGTGTAATGTCCAAAGACTGTAGTAACTATGTTCAGGAGATCTATAATCTTGTGCACGGAGGCTTGCCATGTATATACAAATGTTTTGATGGAAGTCGCCCAAATCGGTCACTAAGGGAAGGTTATAAAACAAGCAGCTTTCGCAGGCAAATTATCCATCCTAATCTTCTGAAACTTAAAACTGTTCTTCCCAAAACTTCTGATACTTGGCATAAATCTTTAGCGTAATAACTCTCTTGTACAACGACCTACAGTAGTCTACCCCTAAAAAAAAAGCGAGGAACGCGTTGGGAGTAAGAATTAAATCTGACGAGTTCGTTAGATTCTAGCTTCAGGTTACGTGCGATAATAGCTTTGCAAATCTATGGTTTGTTCCATAGATGCGAAATACCATAAATAAGTGTTCATAAAATATCAGTTGAAATTGTAACGTTTTTTGTTGTCCCATTAGAGCGATTTGCTTTAAGTTCACTTAGCCATTTTTACCGTGGTTTCCCTTCTGGATTGAATGTCCGGTCTTGGGCCGGCCTGGCTAACATGGACAGGGCAGAGGAGAAGGAGATCATTGAGCTTTCAAAAACCTGAGGTGCTGAGGGTCATTGATGAATTGAGAACGCAGTCCTCTGCTTCAAACAAGGAATCAACTTGGAACAGCCAGAGTTTCTGCCTGATGAGCAGAAAAATTCTGAAAGATCTCAAGGCTCTACTCTATCTTGCCAAGAGGAACTGTTGTCAAACCCCACTCAAGAGACAGGCCAGAGCTTGTCACACTGGACACTGGTGAGGTCTGGACCCGTATTGATTGCCAACCAGCTGAGGGAATCTCCCAAACATATATAAGCAAGGCCCGTTTGCAAGTTTGTTGCAGGACCTAATTGAAACCTGTTCCAAAAACCTTGTCTGATGTTATCCCAAGGCAAATTTGTACACCTTCAGCAATCGGCCACCTGGGTACTGAAGAAGGGAGCTGACAAGTTGAATAGCAAAGGCAAAATGCAGCACTCAATCCAATGTGTTTCTGTCCCTCCAAGATGACCAGACGGGATATAGATGAACTGTTCAGGCATGAGAAGACAGCGTGAGCCTCATTCCTTGAGTGACAGGGGAAAACGTGATGACAGGTACCAAATCAGCTCTTCTTGCTGTCTGCCTGGTATGCCTAATCCTGGACGTTCTCCTGCAGCCAAAGAAGTCTCTGTGGTGTGCGAACATGTCAGCTCATTCACACGTCAAGCCCCAGATGCCACTGTTTTTTTTTGGAGAATATACACACATGCATTTGCTACCCTTCTTAGAAAGCCAGATCACCAAACAAGACCACCAGACTAGATGCTGTCTGGACACCATACAGGATGTAAGCATCAAATCACAGACTCATGCAAAAACGGGGTGGATGTGAAGGCGACGAAAAGAGTCTCTGCAAATATAATTCCAAAGGGGAGCTGACTAGCACAAATTTCTCAAAGAGGCTTGAAAAAACAAGAAGAAACTGTTCAGTTCCTCAGTGAGCACACTCGTGCAAAGGACCACTGACAAAAAACTTCATCAAATTTGTATAACTCTGAAAGGAACAACTTCAAAAGAAAATATTGAGTTTTGTCATGTTCCTAATTATGTGAGCTCAACAGCTGACACCGGATGATGCTTGCACCTGCGCCATGCGGCTGGCATGGGACACACTAAGGCCTAAATCAGGACAGGGACACTGATGTGTGGTTCTTAGCCATCTATCATTTCCATGAACTGAACTTGTTAGAGCTGTAGATCGTATTTGGGTCTGGAAAAACCATTCAGAGACATTCCCATTCATCACATCTTCAACAGCTTGGACCTCAACGCTCTAGGCTCATCCTCTTTCTTCCATTCATTCACGTCTTGTGCGAGGTAGCATCAGCATGTTGGGATTGGGAAAAAGACCTCATGAATGAATGGGTGCTTTGCTTTCCTGAGGTCATGGCACCTCATCGCTGTCACCCAGGACCCAAGCCAACTTCACACTTGACTCATGCACATGCAGTCTGGAGCAGGGACTGTGCTGATGTTACAGCAAAACTGTCGATCCACTTCTGTCAATGAAGCCAGAAAGTTGTTGTTCACCGCTGGCCTCAAACCTCTGAGTCCATCCACCAACTCAGAATGCCTGTCCAGCACGTGAGGCGAGCACTTACTCGTGCGGCTTTCATCTGGGAAAGAGGTCTTCTCTCCAAATTCCCAACGTTCCAAGCCCGAGTGAATGGGGATTCCCTTTCTGATAGAAGCAGGCATGGGTACCACACTGGACCGATCTGCCATATGCCAGCAAAGGATTGCTCATTGTTGCTCCACGTGGCTGCTTGGTTGCGTGCCAAAGAAGCTGCAAGTGTCACCGAGCTGCACTTTGCTTAGCCCACTGTGCCAAATGTGAAGGGGGGGCACAAACAGTGCTAGTCACTAGTTCATAACTAGCAACCACATCCAGAACATTGACAGTCATTTGACACCATGCTGCATTTCTACTTGGACTCATTGGACTCTTTGATAACCTGCTCAATCAGGAGTCAAGAACGTGACAACTTCATCTAACAAGGAATGCCAAACACTGTAAAGAACCTATAATGTATAGTTAATCCTGGTTAAACGGTCTGGAATGTTTCTAAAGTTTTTCATTAAGATAACGGGAATGTTCAAGAACATTTCTCGAACTATTCTAGTATATCAAATGAAATTCTAGAAACCACCCCAGTCGGTTGTGCCCGGTTGTAATCGATAAAGTGCAAAAGTTGTTATGATTTCGTACTATTGACCTTGAAAATGACTTGACCTGGTATACCTATAGAATACAAAGTGACTGCATAAGTAGGTGCTTGCACCAGAAAACATATAGTGTTATAAAAAAGTGTTCATTTGAACAACGCTGTGATGGTAATGGGGGCAGCGATTGGCATAAACATTTTCTGTCGTAGACATATGGATTTTGTGCCAAACAGGCCAAAGTAGTCGGGCTCTTTGTTTGCGATGATTCTGATAATCCTCATACCATGCAAATTTCAAAAACTTGTCACAAGTGCACGATGGTCGCCATTTTTGAGGAAATTCCTACCACGCGATCGTGGGTTTCCCTTCCTCGATTGACGTTCGGGTCAACGTGGCCCTATCTGACAACTTAGACGTCTGCCGTTTGTTGGAATGCTGTCTACGGACGGAATCCGTCGGTCGTGAGACTGAAGCTTACGGAATAGCTTAAAATAACTGTTTTATTTTCAAATATTAGTATAATAAAAGAGAGTGGGGTACGATACGTCATCTTGGATTGAATACTGAATGAGTGCTAGTCTTGCAGGTTATGTTTGTGTGTGCGTGTGTGCGGTAAATAGACCCTGTGGACAGTGTGTTGTGTATTCCTTTATTATTTGAGGGATTGAAATTTTATTATGCTTGTCCCCTCCCCTTCATAAGGGCCTTGGCCTATTTGAATAATTATTCGCATTCGGCAGTCGCATTCTCTCTCTCTCTCCCGCTGCGTCTCTTTTTTTTCATGCTTTCTCTCGTTCCCATCCCTCTCTCTCTACATTCGTTCTTCCGCAGT
>CM065696.1:7350508-7368048 GCA_017654935.2 Phymorhynchus buccinoides | reverse complement strand
TTTTTTTTGCGAGCATGATTTGTCATTCATTTTTCCTTAGTTTGTTTCCATTTTTCATGCATGCAAATGGGGTTCTTTAATTGTATTGTGCTTGTACGATACCACACTATAATTTCACCTAACGTGATAAGAAAGTAATTTTGACTTTGACTTTGACTTGATCACAATGTAATTTTATGTTAGCGATTTAAAACGTGTAAACATTTTAAATGGCAAAACACTGGCAAATTCACTTTAAAACTGAGATAGTACATTAAAAACCGTACGCCATCAGGCACATATGTTTAATACCTAGCCTACTGCGACGCAAGGCTGCAAGCGTTGCTTGTGAACTAAAATATATCTAATTAATTCAACCAGTAAGTAATTTTGTATAATTATTTTAAATTGTGTTGTTATTATGGTTATCACAATGTATTTTAAAAACAGTTTAATGGATATTTATTTTTAGATCTGACGTTATAGTGGAAAGAATCATTGTCAGTGTTGAGCGACAGAGGCGACGCCACATTGTCAAACAATAGGCGCCTGAGAGAAGTCATAATGACAGGTTAAATTACGAACACAAAAGGCGTAATTTTGCTAAAACCCCCCAATTTTTGAGTGTAAAAACTGTCGGAGTGCATTTTAGATGTGTCAACTTACCATTATCAACAATCAGAAATTTAAAAGCTATTAGTTTGTCCAATTTTATCTTTCTTCTTAGGCTATAATGGCCATGAACAAACACCAGCCAAAGAGCACATTTACAACTTTGGTACAGCAACGCCCACCAACTCAACATCCTCTCAAAGGAAGAAAAACAAAGGACTGGACAGAAGGAAAAATCAAAACAGAAATGCAGCCCAAACAAGACACTCAGATGCGTGAATATCACATCCCTGAGTCAGACAGTGACATCAGTAGCACTGACTCCAATGACGAAATAAGCCATACTGAAGGAGAACAAGATGAAAACCTCCCCAGCCTTCGTGTGATTCATGACTCAGTTCTGAGGGGCATCGACCCAGAACGCCTGGGCAAGTCGTATGGTTTAAAGACAAACATGACGAAAGCACCAACCATTGAGGAGTGTAGTAAGCTCAAGTTACAAGATGGTCAAGACACTGACGTCATTCTCTTTCATCTTGGAATAAACAATCTCAAGAAAACCTCAGCCAACAAGGCCAGCAAGAAGATGACCAAATGCGTTACAAATATAAAAAAGCAGTGCCCCAAATCACAAGTTGTCATCAGCAACAAGGCTCAATGAAAAGTTAGATGGCAAAAAAGAGGTCTACAATGCTATGGTGTTTGCAAACCTGAAATCAAAAGACGTGACAACTTGAAAAACAAAGAAAACATCATGCATGATGAGATTCACTCGAATGAGAGAGGGTCTGGATTTATGTCAGGAAACATAGGACGACGGGTTCATAGCATCCTATGGCAAAAGCAAAAAACCCACCTCAAACGAACAAACCACGAATCCAACCATCAAGATTCGTCCAGAAAAACATCAAGTCACTGGAGAGAATCACTAGGAAAGACCTCAGATGACAGCTCGGACGACGAAAAAAGAAATACAGCCACAAACAACTATCAACACAGAAAAGAGCGAGAAACAAACAACAGAAGGCCTAATGTACTGTTACACAAGGACAGACTAAGGCATGACACTGAACATGCAGAACGAAAAACCAACCAGTACAACAGAATTCAAACTTCTACAAGCGGAGCCTATGAAAATGGTCACAGAAATAGTGCAAGTCACGGCAACTATGACCAGCATGAAAACCACTACAACCTTAAAAACTTCCATAACGACAACAGAGGAAGAAGCCACAACAGAAACAGAGATGCTGATCACAGAAATGACCAACACTATCGCAGCAGTAGGCAGCATGAAAACCGCTACAACCCTCAAAACTTCCATAACGACAACATAGAAAGAAGCCATGACAGAAATAGAGACGGTCATATAAATGACCAACACACAGCAGTAGACAGCATGAAAATGGTTACAATCCTCAAGACTACATTGACGACAACAGAGGAAGAAGTCACGACAGAAATAGAGAGGCGGACAGAAATGGTCCACAGCATAGAAGCTATGGACAACATGAGAAACGCTACAATCTTCAAAACTACCATGACGACGACAACAGAAGAAGCCATGACAAAAACGGGAACGATATCAGAAATGGCCAACACTATCGCAGCTATGGACAATGTAATGAAAAACGCTTCAATCCTCAATACTACCATGACGACTGGCAAGAACCAGAGGACTACAGAAGCAGAAGACGCGACAACGACGGAAACAGTCATAGATATGACTTACCCTTCCACAGTCATGGACAACAGGAGAAAGGCCTTCACCCACAAAACTACCTTGACGACTGGCAGCAATCAAGGGTTCACAGAGGGGGCAGCCGTGACAGACATTATGAAAGTGTGCATGATTACATGCACCGTGATTAATTTCCACATGCCTATAACAATATAATGCTTTCAATCACTACCAAACACACACCTTATTTGACGTACAATGAAACGTGAGAATTTAAAGATACTTTCATGGAATTTAAAGGAATTTAGAGAAACCATTGATGGACAAAAGATAAATAATTTAGAAGAAGTTTAGATTTATATCAGAATATGATATAGTCTTTCTGCAAGAGACACACATTGACAAAGAATCTGCGTGCAAAGTACAATTTGCAGACTTCGCCCCTGGAATACATTATTGTCGTCCCAAACGTGCAAAGGCTCAAAAGTCTTCAGGGGGTATATTGATTTTTATTAAACAAAACTTAAGAAAGTTTATTAAGATTTTACCCAGAAATAACAGCAGTATAGCCTGGTTGAGAATGCAAAAAGAGGGCAATTCCACATACATAGGACATTCCTCTTTTGGTAAAGGTTTTACTGATCGAAATGGGACATGTCGAAACTGATCTAATTAATCTATCCAGCAATGAACAAGTAATTTTGTGTGGAGGGGGGACTTTAAGGTACGATTCCTGACTACATCCAAATGGACAAGGAAAATAATTCATATCCACTACCTGAATTCTACTCTTTTAATACTGTAAATGACAGACTTTCTATGGACAGTTGTGTCCAAAAACATGGTAGGAAACTCACATCTATATGTATTGACTGTAACATGAGTATTCTCAATGGTAGAACACTTGCACACACCCAAAGGATGTAGCGTTGTTGATTACTTATTATGCTCTCAAGACTTATTGAATGATGTAATCAATATGAAAGTTCACGATTATTATTCAGCTTATTCAGATCATTGTGCAAGATAAATCATTACCTCCCTAAAGAAAATTACTATAAAACAGGAAGCAAAACACAGAGAAACCGAATATACTGAACATGACAGAAAAATGTACGAAAATATTACTTTATTATTTTGGGATGAAAACTCTGATGCAAAACTTCAAAAGGGGCCTCACTTCTACAGAAAATAAAATACGTATGAAAGAGATTAACGATATTCTTATAACAGATGCTAAAAAAGTTACTTCTCCCGCTAAAACAATAAATAATGTAGTAGAATGACTTTACACCACTGTTACAGGATGTAGGTAAAGGAAACTTAACTTATAGAATAAAAAGAAAAGGGAAGAAAAGAAAAAGACAAAATAAGAAATGGTTTGATAAAGAATGCGAAATAAAACGTAAAGAAACCAAATCTTTATTAAATGCATTAAATAGAAGTCCATTTAACCGAACACTACATGAAAAATATTTTTATGCAAGGAAAATATATAACAAAATAATTTAAAAAAAAGAAAAAAGCATATAAAGCAAAACTATTAGATATATTAAACAAAAACGTGACTGATAATCCAAACGCAGTTTGGAAAACATTAAAAGAACTACAGACCATGGAAAACTGTTAACCGCCGTTTTGTCCAAATTTTATATTATGATTTGGACAAAACGGCGGTTCAACAATAGACAAAACGGCGCGTTGGACAAAACGGCGCCCGATTTTGAACCGCAGTTTTGTTCAAATGAAATTTGGAGTTACTAAAAACTCATTCTTGACAAGTTCTCAATTTTGTTTTAAAAATCTTTGTTAAATAAAATTAATAACTAGCTGACCACTGACACTGGTCACTTTGGCCTATTTTCACATTAACGAACATCTGAAGACAACAACAGTGACACTGACCACTGGTCAAACCACATAAAATTGTTCATTTGAATCTCCCTAATACACTAATTAAAGCAGAGAAACAGTGAAAATAGGTCAAAGTGACCACTGGTCAGTGACACTGACTCATAGGTCAGTGACACTGGACACTGATCAACACATATAAACAATTGTTCAACCAGATGATCTCCCTTATGACACTGAATTAGCATTCAAACGGTAAAAATTAGGACAAAAGTGAACTAGTTGTCAGTGGTTTGAGATTGTTGCATTCATTTTATTTAACAAAGATTTTTAAGAGAAAAAAGGAGAACTTGTGGCACAAGAAATGCAGTTTTTATAACCTCCAACTTTCACTTTGGAACAAAATAGCGGTTCAAAAATCCGAGCGCCGTTTTGTTTGAAACCGCCGAGTTTTTGTCCAAATCATAATAGAAAATTTGGACAAAACGGCGGATCTAACCCCGCCGTTTACTTGTCTATAGACAAAACGGCGGAATTTGGACATAAAACGGCGGTTAACAAGGACCATGAACAGGAAAAGTGAACAAAAACAATCTCTTCCAGTTAAAAAGTGGATTACTCACCTGGAAGAATTTCTGGGAAAACAAGTCGAAATGGAGAACAAAGAATCTGTAGTAATTGATAATAACCAAGAAAACTATATGAAAACTGATATAGATAATATGAAAACTGATATCGATAGTCATAATTTAGATTAAATAAAGAAATAACTAAAGCTATTAGAAAGTTAAAAAATAACAAATCTCCTGGAATGTTCCAAAATTAAAAATATGTAAAAATATGAAAAAAAATAATCGACACGACCAGAGAGGGCCGGCAACTGAAAAGGTATCCAAAGATATCAGACAAAAAAGTTTTAAACAATTTTACTATTATTGCATTTCAAATGCTCTAACGTTTGAGTCCTGTAGGCTGGAGGAACGTTGCCAGCAGTAAACTGAGATTTTTTTTTCATATTGTAAAATTGCTTAACACTTTTTTTTTTGTCCTATGTCTTTGAAACGAACATTAAAACCAAAAACCAGTTCACCCACTATGTTAACTTGGTATCTTGATCTATGTTCTAAAAATATTTGATTCGCAGGTACAATATGATTCAGAAATATGGGGATTGAATAAAGCTGCTATCTGTTGTGAATCTGTAAACGTATTTGCAATAAAGAAGTTTTGGTGGGTTGAGTTACGTACGCCTAATGATCTAGTATATGGAGAAACACGTTGTTGATGAGATTAGCTGTCCAATCGGTCAGCAGAGACCCTTATGGACGGTATAGAGAAACTAATAGATTCCCAATTTATATTAATTCTGCTCACACGTTCAAGTGGAATTCGCTATTGGTTTAAATCGTGCAAAATGGATGATACATCATTTTCCCTCGAATGACTTATAAAATGTTGTACTATCTGGATGACAGGGGTAAGAAAAACTGGGTATTTGATGTACGTACTTGTTTGCGTGAATATATGGTTTGCAGAGTGTGTGGTTAAACCAGGGAGTCGGATAAATGTAAGGAGATTCATTACACGTGTTTTTGACAACGTTTAAGTGATTGTAATTGGAGAAGATGGCATGATCATATTCTGAAATAGTGATAGATTTAAGATGTACAGGGAACTTTTTGTCATACTCATGAAGTAAAACCGTATCTTATGCTTAGCATGGATAAACACCTGAAGTTTATAACCACCCGAGTTAAGGTCTCGGTACACGGTCGGTTAACATTATTCACGAAGATATTTATCTATTTCCCCAATGGCAACACAGTGATAGCCCACTCTTATTATGACTTACAGCTCACTGTGTTGCCATGGGGAAATAGAAATATCATTGTGAATAACGTTAACGTGTACACAACAACCGCTAAAGACCCCCCACGTCACGTGTCACATTCTCCTCATATGATAGGAATGTTTCTTAAAGACCCACCCACGTCACGTGTGGACAGAATCACGGGTTTCACGTGTTTCCCCCTCTTATAGCTGGTAAGAAATCTTAAGAAATCTTCCTAGAATAAGAGGGAATGTGACACGTGACGTGGGGGGTCTTTAAGGATAGCCTTCTTTTTGCCAGCTATAAGAGGGAAAACACGTGAAAAACCGTGATGTTGACACGTGACGTGGTGGGTCTTTAAAATAAATGGGTATTTCAGAATTTGCTGTAACATTACTATCGTTATAGAGTGTCTACTAATGCTGAACTTATGTGTCCATTGCGTAAATAATGAACTGAAGATGAATTGCGTTTTATTTTGCGTTGCCCTCAATGATATCCAACAAAAATGTATCCCACAGAAATATATTCGTAATCCATGTGCGTTTAAATTAACATTGTTGTTAGCTTCAAAGAAAGAAAGTGATATTCGGAATCTGGCCCTTTTTTATGTATAAAGCTTTCAAATTTAGAGAAATTGCTATTTCATAGTCCTTCTTCTGCCATGTTCTGACTGGATATTAACTGCCATCTGACTGAAGCAATTGTTATATGTAGCGACACTAGTATCATGTGTATTGATTATTGATGATGATTGTCATGTTGAGTCGTATATTTCTTTTTTGAAAAAAGAAAGAAAAGAAAGTGAAGATTTTTCAAGAAAGAAAAGAAAGTAAAAGTACAAGAAAAAGTTGGAAAAAAGGAAATAAAAGATTGAGAGAGAAAGTAATGGTCTGACTACAGTTGACATACATGTTTATTTTGTGCAAGACGTGCAAAGTGCCGTGTGTTTGCAACATAATATGAATATTGAGTGAATGGGAATCAGGCAATGCAGTAGTTAACTTTGTATGAATTCATTGTCTCCCTGAAAGCCGTATGGACAGCCGGTCCTGCTTTAGCTTAGGCTAATAATGCTAATGTTAACCCTTGGGGGGTTATTTTGTTAACCCTTGGGGGGTTATAAAGTAATGATTGTCTAACAGACAAAAGTCTGATAGTCTTAGGCTTGTATTGTTCTCTTAAGAGGTGAGTGGAGTGGATTATGATTTCGAACCAAATGATTATATTGTAATTTGCAGTGTAAAAGAAATATGGGATGATGATGATTATTGTTCAACGCTTACTATTTCTTTCAAAGATGGAATTTGGTGATTAATATTAGATAGTAGGTAAAAGGCAAGCCTTTGTATGGGGATTGTAAATACAATCAATAATATATTGTATGCGTTCCTTAATTAAATCTATATTTGTACAAGCATGCTTTTGCATGAATGTAATTATAATTAACGAACTATGAGAAATTGATGTTTCCGAATTTTAAAGTAAATACCGTGTGTTCTGCAGAGGAAACACACGGCGCTTTTCGTGGGCTAAGGGCTGCGGGTTTGCAGAGAAGGAGAAGAAAAGCTGCAAAGAAGAATGAAAAGAAGAATAATAGTGAGACGATAGAAGAAAGAAAGCTAGGCAGCCTGGAAAAGAGGCCTGAAAGACAGAAAGAAGAAATATTCGGAAGGAAACCAAGAAAGCAACAGAGAGGACGAAGAAACTGTGACGACGCTGGGAACCGAAGTTTTCAGTGAACTGGAAATGATAAAAGGATGTCTCATCGACAAGTGTGATTAGATAGTATTAGATAACATGTTGATGGTATTGTGAACATTGATTGATATTGTAAGCCACAGGCTTACTGTGCCTGAGTTGTGTTTAATGTTAGTATTACTATTAGTGTTCTGACTATTCTACACCCTAGAGTTTAAAATTTTAGAAGTTGGTAGGGTTAAAACTAGTTTCTATTTGATTAGGTGTTCGTTGTTAACGTTATTGTCAGTGTAGTGTCTGGTGGTATTGTTTTAGATGGTTGCAGGCCAGTGATTGATAGAAGTTTAGTGCACGATCTCCATAGTTTGCAAAGCCGTTTTCATTGGGGTGTAGGCCTACTTTATTAACGCATGAAGAAGAAATATAGATATCCTTACCTGGAGCCATACTTGTTTGTGCAAGTTGGTAAACGTTCCCTTGGCATGCTCGAGTATTTAGAATTTAGTCGTTCATTCTTTCCAGTCTGTTTAATGTCCAAAGACTGTAGTACTATGTTCAGGAGATCTATAATCTTGTGCACGGAGGCTGCCATGTTATATACAATGTTTTGATTGGAAGCGCCCAAATCGGTCACTAAGGGAAAGTTATAAAACAAGCAGCTTTTCGCAGGCAAATTATTCCATCCTAATCTCTGAAACTTAACTGTTCTTCCCAAACCTCTGATACTCTGGCATAAATCTTTAAGCGTAATAATCTCTCTCTTGTAAACAACCTACCAGTAGTCTACACCTAGCGAGGAAAGCGTTAGGGATTAAGAAATTAAATCGTGTTACGAGTTCGTTAGATTCTTAGGCTCAGTTACTGTGCTGATAATAGCTTGCAATCTTATGGTTCTGTTCATAGATGCGAAATACCATAAATAAGTGTTGAATAAAATATCAGTTGAAATTGTCAACCGTTTTTGTTTTCATCCTTAGAGCGATTGTGCTTTAAGTTCACTTAGTTCATTTTTTTTACTCGTGGGTTTCCCTTCCTCGGATTGACTGTTCCGGGTCTTGTGGACGGCATGTCTAACATGGACAGCCAGAGGAGAAGGAGATCATTGAGCTTTCAAAACCTGAGGTGCTGAGGGTCATTGATGAATTTGAGAACGCCAGTCTCTCTGCTTCAAACAAGGATATCAACTTGGAACATCCAGAGTCTTCTGCTGCTGAGCAGAACAAATTCTTGAAAGATCTCAAGGCTCTACTCTATCTTGTCCAAGAGGGAACTGTTGTCAACCCATTCAAAGAGACAGGCCCAGAGCTTGTCACACTGGACACTGGTGAAGTCATGGACCCGATGGTTGCCAACAGCTTGAAGGAATCTCCCAACATATATAAGCAAGGCCATGTTTGCAGAGTTTGTGCAGGACATAATTGAAACCTGTTCCAAACCCTTGTCTGATGTTATCCCAAGGGCCAATTTGTACACCTTCAGCAATCGGCCACCTGTGGACTTGAAGAAGGGAGCTGACAAGTTGGAATCAGCAAAGGCAAATGCAGCACTCATCACAATGTTGTTTCTGTCCCTCCAAGGATGACCAGACGGTGATATAGATGACTGTTTCAGGCATGAGAATCAGCGTGAGCCTGCTTCCTTGAGTGACAGGGGAAAACTGATGACAGGTACCAAATCAGCTCTTCTTGGCTGGCTGCCTGGTATGCCTGATCCTGGACGTTCTCCTGCAGCCAAAGAAGCCTCTGTGGTTGTGCTGGACATGTCAGCCATCATTCACATCGTCAAGCCCCAGCATGCCACTGTGTTTGGAGACTATACACACATGCATTTGCTACCATTCTTAGAAAGCCAGATCACCAACAAGACCACCAGACTAGATGCTGTCTGGGACACATACCAGGATGTAAGCATCAAATCACAGACTCATGCAAAACGGGGTGGATGTGAAGGGCGACGAACAAGAGTCTCTGCAAATATATCTATTCCAAAGGGAGCTGACTAGCACAAATTTCTCAAAGAGTCTGAAAACAAGAATGAACTGTTTCAGTTCCTCAGTGAGCAACTCGTGCAAAGGACCACTGACAAAAAATATCATCAAATTTGTTATAACTCTGAAAGGAATCAAATTCAAAAGAAAATATTGAGTTTTCTGGTCATGTTTCCTAATTATGTGGGAGCCTGCGTCCACCTCCAAGCTGACACCTGCGGATGATGATGCACCTGCGCCATGCTGCTGAGCATGGACACACTAAGGCCTACCTCAGGACAGTGGACACTGATGTGGTAGTTCTTGCCATCTATCATTTCCATGAACTGAACTTGTCAGAGCTGTGGATCGGATTTGGGTCTGGAAAAACATTCAGAGACATTCCCATTCATCACATCTCTCAACAGCTTGGACCTCAACGCTCTGAGGCTCTCCTCTTCTTCCATTCATTCACGGGGTGCGATGTAACATCAGCAATGTTTGGGATTGGGAAAAAGACCTCATGGAATGCATGGGCTGCTTTGCTTTTCCTGAGGTCATGGACACCTTCATCGCTGTCACCCAGGACCCAGCCAACTTCACACTTGACTCACTGCACATGCAACGTCTGGAGCAGCTGACTGTGCTGATGTACAGCAAAAACTGTCGATCCACTTCTGTCAATGAAGCCAGAAAGTTGTTGTTCACCGCTGGCCTCAAACCTCTTGAGTCCATCCCACCAACTCAGCATGCCTTGTTCCAGCACGTGAGGCGAGCACTACTCGTTGCGGCTTTCATCTGGAAAGAGTCTCTCTCCAAACTTCCCAACGTTCCAAGCCCGAGTGAATGGGGATGGCAGTGGAATGATAGAAGCAAGGCATGGGTACCACACTGGACCGATCTGCCAGATGCCAGCAAAGGATGCTCATTGTTGCTCCACTGTGGCTGCTTGGTTGCTTGCAAAGGAAACTGCAAGTGTCACCGAGCTGCACTTTGCTGTAGCCCACTGTGCAAATGTGAAGGGGGGTGCACAAACAGTGCTAGTCACTAGGTTTCAGAACTAGCAACCACATCCAGAACATTGACAGTCATTTGAACACCATGCTGCATTTCTAACTTGGACTCATTGGACTCTTTGATAAACTGCTCAATCAGGAGTTCAAGAACGTGACAAATTTCATCTCGAACAAGGAATGCAAACACTGTAAAGAACCTATAATGTCATAGTTATCCTGGTTAAACGGTCTGGAATGTTTCTAAAGTTTTCATTTAATATACTGGAATGTTCAAGAACATTTCTCGAACATTCTAGTATATCAAATGAATATTCTAGAAACACCCCAGTCCGTTTTTGGGGGGGGGGGGGGCCACGGTTGTAATCGATAAAGTGCAAAAGTTGTTATGCTTCTTACTAATTTGACCTTGAAAATGACTCCTTGACCCTGGCAATAACCTATAGAATACCAAAGTGACTTCATAAGTAGGTTGCTTTGCACCAGAACAACATATAATTGTGGATATCCAAAGTGTCTGGGATTTGACAACGCTGTGATGGTAATGGGGGCTGCGATTGGCATGAAACATTTTCTGTCGGTAGCCGATATTGGATTTTGGTGCAAAACAGGCCAAAGTAAGGTCGGAGAAAAGCTCATTTTGGGGTTGTTTGCGATGATATTCTGAAATCCTTCAAATATACCATTCCAAATTTCAAAAAACTTGTCACACAAAAGTGCAACGAAATGGCGCAGCAGTTGTTTGGAGGAAATTCCTACCACCACTACTCGTGGGTTTCCATTCCTCGGATTGACTGTTCCGGGTCTAACGTGGCCCTATCCTGACAACTTAGACTCTGCCGTTTGTTGAGCATGCTGTCTACGGGACGGAATCCGTCGGTCGTGAGGACGTGAAGCTTACAATATGCTGAAATAACTTGTTTTATTGTTCAAATATTTAGTCTCATAATAAAACCGAGCGTGGGGTACGATACGTAATCTTGGATTAAATTGCCATGACGTGCTAGTCTGCAGGTTCATGTTTCGTGTAGTGCGCTGTCGTGCGCTAAATATGACCCTGTGACAGTGTGTGTGTATTCCGTTTTATTATTTGAGGGATTGATAAATTTTATTATTTGTTTGTTCACTTCCCTTTCATAAGGGGCCTTGGACTATTTGAATAAATTATTCGCATTCGCAGTCGCATTCTCTCTCTCTCTCAAACTGCGTTCTTTTCTTTTCATTCTTTATCGCGTTCACCAGTCCCTCACTCTCTATACCCTTCGGTCCTTACTCAGTATCGCCGTCTATTAGAATTGCTGTCGGTCTGGTCTTCGTCTATTTGTCCCATGTCTCTCTCCTCATCATCTCTAACATCTCTCTACCCTACACCTCTCTCTCTCTCTCTCTCTCTCTCTCTTCTCTCTCTCTCTACTCCTTCACCGTCTCTCATGCCTGTCTGCTTATATGTCTGCTTTGGTCTATCTGGTGTCTGACACATACACACTCTCCAATACCTTGTTCATTGTTCTCTCTCTCCTCTCTCTATCTCTCTCTCTCTCTCTCTCTCTCTACTCTGAATCACGCTCTCTTTCTCTCTGTCTCTGTTTCTCTCTGTCTGTCTGTCTGTCTCTATCTTTCTCTCTCTCTCTCCTCTCTCTCTCGCTCTCTCCTCTCTCTCTCTCTCTCCCAAACACACACATCTCTCTCTCTCTCTCTTCTCTCTCTCCTCTCTCTCTCACTCATTTTCACCTAATTAAAACTAATGGTGTGTATAAGTATTTCTTATTTGTCCCGGGTAAGTGGTAACAATGCAATGTATCTATCGATGGCTTGGAGTCAAAACGGAATATCTTTAAACGTCCATTGACGTAGTATTGGACTTATTACAAAACCTAATAACTTGTATCAAGCAATGGCTTGAAAAATAATAAACAGGGGGTTATGATTTTTATATTTCTGCAGGTCTTTTTGTCTTATACAAATTAATAGTTTTTCGTGATATGTTCAATATATGTCAATGGACTATCTAAAGATAGTCCCGTTTGACTCCAAGCCATCGCTAATTGTAGTTTTTTCTTCTCTTTTTTTTTGTTTTTTTTTTTTTTTTTTTTTTTGTCTGGCTTTGGGCAAAGCAAACCGTTCTTCACGATAATGAGTTAGAATTGATCGCACGTTGGTAGGGACGGAGATCCATCGAAACAGAAATTGTTAAAATAGCAGATAGAACAAATGGAACAACTGTGACTTGGCATCCAAATTTCTCTGTGTGTGTCTGCCTGTCTGTATGTCTGTCTGGCTGCTTGGTCTTCTCTGTCTGACTTTCTCTCTGTTTCTCTATCTCCTCTCTTCTCTCTCTCTCTCCTCTCTCTCTCTCTAATATCTCTCTCCTCTCTCTTCTCTCTCTCTCTCTCTTATCTCTCCTTTTGCCTCGGTTTGGCCGCCGACTTTTTATTTCTTATTTGCTGAAGGACTTGGTATTGTTATCTTGCACTCCACATGGACTCCAAACTCCGATGACTGGGCTTCAAGTATGTACAGAACTTGGCTTTAATATAAACAGAGAACAAGTACGAAGATTCATGGTCTTAAAAAGGTGGACACCTGAAGTAGGCAATGAGAAATGGTCCATTGGTGGTGGCTGCCCTTTTAGAGGTTGTCAATAAAGTATGTTTACTTAGGCTTCACGTTCACTGCTGCAAGGAGCTCTCTGTTGAAACTACAAGAGGAATGGTCCATTGGTGGTGCCCTTTTAAGGTTGTCCAATAAGGATGTTTACTTAGGATTCACGTTCACGCTGCAATGCAGCTCTTGAAAATCCAGGACAGTGGCTATAAAAGAAAAAAAAGCTTTGTTTAATGTTTTAGATTGCAAATCAATTTTTCCCAAGAACTATCTCGAACAACGTTTCGAACTATTTGATGTAAAAGATTCAGCCAAGGTGCTCTTATACTCTTCTGAAATTGGGAGATTATTTTGGGAGAAAACAATCCAGTCGAGAGTGTACATTTTTTACTTGATATTGGACAAGATTCCTCAAGGTAAGTAAGCACTCCCCATAAAATTATTTATGGAGACCTTAGAGTATCCGCCTACAAGTGAATTGTTATGTTACGTGCTGGTAACTATTGGTTTAGATTACTAAAATTGGAGAATACAAGCTTGCCTAAACAATCGTATCAGATGTTAATGAAATTCGATGATGCACGGAAAAGTGAAACTGGGATCACAATCTTAGAATAATGTTACAGAGTTTAGGGTTTTGTTATGTTTTGCTAGCTCAAGGGGTAGCAAATGAGAAAGGTTTCCTATCTATGCTGTTAAAACAGAGACGGTATATGTCTTTTTACCAAGGATGGCAATCAGTATAAACGATAGTGATATTATTTAAACCACATTCTCGTTTCAAATTAATCTTATCATGATGCTTATGATTGTTGTGGATCAAAAAACGGTTTAGAGATGTACTGATAAGAGCGTTTTGGAATAAGTGAACTAGAGTTCACCAAAACAGATATATTTGTACAGATATAATGATTTCTCCTTTATTCCTGGCTTTGAGGAAAACGAACTTCACATGTGGCTGTCAGTGTAATACGCTTATGATGCTTTAAGGCAAATTTATGCGAATGTCCAATCTATGACCAGAACAATAAATGCATAAGCTTGAGTCTTGTCAAGTCTGGCCCCAAATAAGGAAACTAGCTCGGTTTCTTCTTTAAAGCTTTTACCATCAGAGAGCAGAAACGGACAAAATGCATCTTTGTAATTATGGCACTGTGGCGCCACGTATTTTGTTGTATGGAATATGCATTGTTAATGTGTTTGGATATTTATTGTGTTGTATTTTTGTAACTACGCTCATTGAAAAGTTTTCATTCCATTATGTTCTTAAACTCTCAAAGAGAGAGGGACGAGAGAAGAGAGGAGAGAGAGAGATGAGACGAGAGAGATCGAGAAGACCGAGAGAGGAGAGAGAGAGAGAGAGAGAGACATGAGAGAGAGAGAGAGAAGAGAGACTATTAGAAAAAAGATACATACATTTAGCAATGAAAAACATTCTTAATATCCCTGTTAACATGGTTCCCAATAAAATGCCTATTTGCAGAAACAGTAGATATCCATTACAAATACGAAAACACTTAAAAATATATTAGGTACTGGCTTCGTTTACATGAAACTTCCGTTATCTAGATCAACAAACAGCGTCTAATATGTTAGTCATTCAAGATGAAAGTGGAAAACAAAATTGGGTTTCTCATGACAAAGTTAAGTTGCTTTTTGAAATTGTGTTGGGCATTGTCTGAACAACCCAGGGAGTGGGAACGATAAATCTTTTATACAGTGAATTCAAAGAACGACTAATTTCTTCCTACCAACAAAATTATGGCATTCTGGGCTGGAACGTAAAGTGCAAGCTGGCGTATATGGAATATTGTCGCAGAGGGTAAGATGGAGCAGTTTATGGATAGAGGACCAGATTTATAGCAACCCATACGCACACGCACACACACATTTACACACACACACACACACACACACACACACACAAACAACAAACACCACACACACCACGCCACGCACGCACGCGCACACGCACACGCACACGCACACGGCACACACACACAAACACACACACACACACACACACGCACGCACGAACGCGCGCACGGCATCTTCACTGCCATCTTCACCCAACTGTATTATTCATGTCTGCAAACTTTCGTGTCCGACCATGAAACCCAGAGTAGCAAGGAGGCAACTACTTTATACCATACCAGAGGGCTGGGCTGGGATTGGTACTTATAAGTGGAGATGTCTTGCCCCGGGTGCATCTTTACTGTTTCGGCCAAAGATGACTGTAGGGACAGCAGGTTATTGGGGAAGCGTCCACAGGAAGCCACAAATGACTGTATAGGACAGCAGGTATTCGGGGAAGGTCCACAGAAGCCACAAATGATATAGGACAGCTGGTATTGGGGAAGGTCCACAGAGGGCCAAACATGGCTGTTAGACAGCCAGGTATTGGGGAAGGTCCAACAGAGGCCAAAAGAGGACTGCAGGACAGCAGGTTTGGGGAAGGTCCACAGAGGCCAAAGATGACTGTAGGGACAGCAGGTTTTTGGGGAAGGGTCCACAGAAATGCCACAAAGGACTGTAGGACAGCAGGTATTGGGAAGGTCCACAGAGGCCAAAGATGACTGTAGGACAGCAGGTATTGGGGAAGGTACACAGAAGCCACAAATGGACTGTAGACGGACAGCTGGTATTGGGAAGTCCACAGAAGCCACAAATGACTGTAGGACAGCTGGTATGGGGAAGGTCCCAGAGGCCAAAATGGCTGTAGACGCAGCAGTGGGGAAGAGGTCAACAAGAAGCCACAAATGGCTGAGGACAGCTGGTATTAGGGGAAGGTCCACAGAGGCAAAAAAATGGCTTTTAGACAGCAGGCATTGGGGTAGCGTCCAACAGAAGCCACAAATGACTGTAGGACAGCTGGTATTGGGGAAGGTCACAAGCGGCTAAAAATGGTTGTAGGACAGCAGGTATTGGGGAGTGTTCCAAGAAGCCAAAAAGACTGTAGGGACAGCTGGTATTGGGGAAGGGTCACAGAGGCAAAAATGGCTGTAGCAGCAGGCATTGTGGTAAGGTCCACAGAGGCCAAAACATGGCTGTAGACAGCAGGGTATTGGGGAAGTCCAAAGAGCCAAAGATGACTGCAGGACAGCAGGTATTGGGGAAGTTCACAGAGGCCAAAGATGACCCTGCGGACAGCAGGTATTGGGGAAAGGTCCACAGAGGACCAAAGATGACTGTAGGACAGCAGTTATTGGGAAAGTCCACAGAGGCCACAGAGACGTAGGACAGCAGGTATTGTGGAGGGTCCACAGAGGCCAAAGATGATCTGTAGGACAGCAGGTATTGGGGAAGGTCCACAGAGGCCAAAGAAATGACTGTAGGACAGCTCGTTAATTGGGGACGGTCCACAGAGGCAAAGTGACTGTAGGACAGCTGGTATTGGGTGAAGGTCCACAGGACCCAAAGATGCGGACTGTAGGACAGCAGGTATTGGGGAAGAGTTCACAGAGCCAAAGATGGACTAGGACAGCAGGTATGGGGAATGGAAGGTCACAAGAGGCCAAAGAAGACTGTTAGGACAAACAGGTATTGGGGAGGTCCACAGAGGCCAAATATGACTGAGGACAGCATGTATTGGGGAAGGTCCACAAGAGGCCAAATGATGTAGGAGAGCAGTATTGGGGCGGTCCCACAGAGGGCCAAAGGGACTGTCAGAACAGAGGTATTGGGAAGTCACAAGAGGCCAAAGATGACTGTAGGACAAACAGGTAGTGTGGAAGGTCACAGAGGCTAAAGATGAGTGGTAGGACAGCAGGTATTGGGGGAAGGGTCCACAGAGGCCAAAGGTGACAGTAGGACAGCATGTATTGGCGAAGGTCCACAGAGGCCAAAGATGACGTAGGACAGCAGGTATTAGGGAAGGTCACAGAGGCCAAAGATGACTGTAGAACAGCAGGTATTGGGGAAGGTCACAAGAGGCCAAATATGAATGTAGGGACAACAGCGTATTGGGGAAGGTCCCACAGAGGCCAAAAATGGCACTGTAGACAGAGGTATCGGGAAGGCCACAGAGCGCAAAAGCATGACTGTAGGACAGCAGTATTGGGACAAGCGTGAACAGAGGCCAAAGATGATATAGAACAAGCAGGTATTGGGGAAGTCACAAGAGGCCAAAAAGATGGACTGTAAGAACAGAGGTATGGGGAAGTATATAAACAGCAGGTATATAAAACAAATTCTAAAGAATGCATTATGCATATAATTCAAGAAGTAAAGATTGAATGCCTTTGCCTAAATAGATGATTTTTCTATTCAAGTGATGGAATAACAAAACTGCTCCACTGTCTG
>CM065696.1:7334481-7350008 GCA_017654935.2 Phymorhynchus buccinoides | reverse complement strand
CCTCACAAAGACATACCCACGCGCACACAGAAAGACATATAAGCATGTATGGATCGGAAATCATTTATAATATGCTAGATATCACGGAAAGTACATGATTTATACGGCGCTAAATCTTAATAGAAGAAAAATCAAAGCGCGCACACACACATTCATAACGCATTCAAACAAAATCGCTGTACAAAGACGAAGAAGAAGACAACTCACACACACGTTTGAGACACCTTGTAAGTATGAAGATAGGCCATGTCACACCTTAACGTTTTAGCCAGCGTATGCCGACGTATCAAGATTTCTCTAAAACGCTGGCATACGCTGAACTATCGATTTGTTTTTCAATTTTGGGCGTATGCATAGCGTATTCATAACGAGTTGGACGTATACCTAACGTATTAATAACGTATTAGCAACTTATATAGAACATTTCGATAACGTATCGATAACGTATAGATAACGTATACAAACGAATGCTTAGCGTGTTGCCAGCGTTCACAACTTATGCCCAACGATAGTCTAACTTATGCATAGCGTATGGTAGCGTATCGCCGACGATCACGTGTTGTAGCCTATAAAAAGGTTGTTATCATGTTACTTACTTATTTCAAAGATATTCTAAAAGGGTAAGATGGATTACTTAAGAGCTCGGCGAACCGGGCTGGATCCTCCATCTCTCAGATGACAAGGACATCTGCTATCACTCTTAGCTTGGAGGGAATTTCAGATGATCGTGCACTTGGTGACAAGTTTTTGAAATTTGGCATGGTGTTGAATATGGGTATGAGGATTTCAGAAATCATCGCAAACAAAATGAGCTCGACCTACTTTGGCCTGTTTGCACAAAATCCAATATGGCCGTCACCTGGAAAAGTGACTGTCAAATTGTAGCTTTCGTTACTACTAGAACCTTATGAAATACCATTATTTATATTGTTTTTGGGGTAAGGAATCCATATTTGACATTGATTTAGCATTTCGAGGTCATTTTGAAGGTAAAATATTCTTTTCAAGCTCATTTCGGTCCAAATTTGTTATAACTCTGAAAGGAATCAACTTCAAAAAAAATAATTGAGTTTTCTGGTCATGTTTCCTAATTATGTGCTCATTTATGTCCTTAAATGCATCACTCTTACCACTTAATCGGAAAAAAAATAGTATGACATTCTTTGAAGAGGGTGGAGAAGTGCAGGAAATGCCAGTGACTTACTCTGGGTTCTTCTCATATGGTCAGCAAGCACAAGATGTCCGACCAAGAGCTACAGTTGGGATTTTTCCTGTCTTTTCTGAGAAGGCGTCATCAATGGCCATGCAGAAACACTCCATGCTCATTTCCAAGAATGACTTTGTTAACCCTGGTCAGATTCCGGTGATTGTAGGTGACTGTCCCCTCTATGCTCAACAGAAGAAATGTCAGTGGAGGTTTCCTGAGGAGATTGGTGAATCAAAGATGGTGTGCTTCATGGGATTTCTCCACATTGAGATGGCATCCCAACACTGTGGGGGAAAGCTGCTGGCTGGATCTTGCTGGGAGCGGATGTTCTCCTTGGCAAGAGTGTTCACCCCTGGTGTTGCAGCATCCCTTCTAGGAAGCAATCATGTCAAGCGCACACGGTATTCACACCAGCTGACTCTGGCCTGGCTCCATGCTCTGAAGGTTCAAGCATACGAGTACTGCCAGACAGGCTATGGGCCTCACAAAACCATGGAGATGTGGGAGAAGAGACTTGCTGCAAATGCTCCAACTGTTTGCAACTGGTCAACAGTCCAAGTATTTCTCCTGATCTGTTGCCGCTTTCTTCGAGGTCAGCGAATGGGTGATTGGCCACTGACTCTGAGTGCCTGTGAGGACCTGTGTCCATGGTTCTTTGCTTTTGGACATACAAACTATGCCCGCTGGATGCCTGTCTTCTTGAAAGATATGGCATGTCTGCCAGAGACCCACCCAAGTGTCCATGAAGCCTTCATGGAAGGAACGTTTGTTGTGCAACGCAGTGAAAAGAAGTTCTCCCTGATGGCACTGGACCAGAGCCAGGAGCACAGCATCAAGTTTCACAAAGAGGACAGCGGAGCAAAAGGACTCTATGGACAGCCAGAGGAGAAGGAGATCATTGAGCTTTCACAACCTGAGGTGCTGAGGGTCATTGATGAATTTGAGAACGCCAGTCTCTCTGCTTCAAACAAAGATATCAACTTGGAACATCCAGAGTCTTCTGCTGCTGAGCAGAACAAATTCTTGAAAGATCTCAAGGCTCTACTCTGTCTTGTCCAAGAGGGAACTGTTGTCAACCCATTCAAAGAGACAGGCCCAGAGCTTGTCACACTGGACACTGGTGAAGTCATGGACCCGATGATTGCCAACAGCTTGAAGGAAGCTCCCAACATAGGCAAGGCCATGTTTGCAGAGTTTGTGCAGGACAGAATTGACATCTGTTCCAAACCCTTGTCTGATGTTATCTTAAGGGCCAATTTGTACACCTTCAGCAATCGGCCACCTGTGGACTTGAAGAAGGGAGCTGACAAGTTGGGATCAGCAAAGGCAAATGCAGCACTCATCACAAGGTTGTTTCTGTCCCTCCAAGGACGACCAGACGGTGATATAGATGACTTTTTCAGGCATGAGAATCAGCGTGAGCCTCCTTCCTTGAGTGACAGGGGAAAACTGATGACAGGTACCAAATCAGCTCTTCTTGGCTGTCTGCCTGGTATGCCTGATCCTGGACGTTCTCCTGCAGCCAAAGAACCCCGTTTTTATATAGCAATTCCCTTAAACGCTGCCAATACGTCATTATGCGGTAGCTGTAAGTTAGAAACACATTCAATATGTTCTATGGTCGCCCGGAAGACGTCAAATACGTTACTCATACGTTAAAAATACGTTTTGGGTACAGTTGACGGCGTATTTCGACTTATGAGTAGCGCCATAGCGTGTGTGAACGTGTGTAAACGATTGCCTAACTTATCTCTAACTTATGGCCCACGTATGCGGGACGTATGACCCATACGCTGGCGTACGTCGAGAATTTTGTGCATGCACAAAATTTTTCGACGAACTCGCCGTACTACGACGTATGCCAGCGTGCTCTTAACTCATACAAAACTTACCCATAACGCCAGCGTATTCGCCACATTTTTCATACGTCCAGCATACGTTGGCTAAAACGTCAAGGTGTGACAGGCCCAGACCTAAGAAAGAGGGAAAGAGATAATGAGCTTCAATGACAGGGAAGCAGGTTGGTTTTGAGGTTTGATTTTAAAGCAGAGAGGGTCGGTCGCTGACGGAGGGAGAGAGGACGTTTGCTCCAGGAGGTGGGTCCTGAAACAGCAACTAACAGCTGAAAGCTTATACCTAGGGATGGAAAGAAAGAGGGTCGGAACTGAACGCATGAGGCTGTCAGACCAGCTGAGATAAGCTAGAACACCAAGGCTACATCAAAATGTGTGCATGGTTGTGCGGGGATTGTCTTAAGCCATGACAAGCTCCTAGCATAACCTAATCAGTCTAAAATCCTCCGAAGTCGGAGTGTGGCTGATCACGTGGCGGGGTATTCAAAAACGGTCACACACGTAATGTTCTCATCCCTGGCTGGTGCATTTGTACTATGTATTAGTGTTCAAGTGCTTCGGCTGTTGGGATGATCCCTGGAGTCTTTAAGCCAGGGTAAAACAACAACAATATCATATTATGAAACGCCAACTGTCCGTCCGTCCGTGCGTGTGTGTGTGTGGAACACAGCACGGGCCTATAACTCCGCCGTTTTTCGACCGAATCGCTTCAAATTTGCCATCAGCCCTAACTTGGCGATGGCAACGGCAACCAAGGCGGCCGTGTCATTTGCGCGGTTTGGCAAATGCGCGAAACGCGTATCCACCGGCCTCTCGGCGCCCGTATCTCCGGTATTTCTGGACGGATTGCCTTCAAATTTAGAAGGTAGATGACCAGGGACAGTAACTATCTGTGTGCCAAACTGGAAGCGAATCGATTTATCAATGCGCGTGATATGCGCCGCGTCACCTTTTCACAAACTGCGGCGAAACGAGACCCGACATTGACTCGAAAGTTGGAACGTGCATGAGCGGGGATAGTGACTATCTTGGTGCAAAATTGCAACAGCATCCATTCGTCAACGCGCGCGATATGAGCCAATTTACATTTGCGCCGAGCCAAAACGGACGTTACGTTCAATAAACACTTTACCCACAAACAACTCGCTGCTGCTCGCGAGCGTCCAACAAGACGGTTGAAGAGCGGAGATTGCGTTACCGAGGTACCAACATCCTGCTTATCACGGCTATTGTCTTCCACCTAACTGCCCTTCACTATGAAGTCAACGCGTGTGCGTGTGTGTATAGGGTTGGAGTGGGGAGTAGGGGGGCGGGGGTGGGTGGGCGGTGGGGAGTAGAGTTTAGAGGCGTATATCTTAAATATTATGATTCATGTTCAAAAACTGTTACTCAGAAATTTAAATGGAACAGCGAGAAGATGCAGGAATATTAGGACAACTTCAAGAAAGAGAACGTTAAGCTAACATTTAATGATGCTTTTGATTTGATTAATAAAGATATTGATGAAGCACTATGTTGAAAACTATGGTATTGGGAGGTTCCTTTAACAAACCTTGGTTTGATGTAGAGTGCAGACAAAAACGTAAAGACACACGGCATTCTTTAAGAGCCCTAAGGGAAGCAAAAAAGGCAAATAGAGAAGATAATATAACATTAACAGACAAGGGAGATGATAAAGTAACAGATAAAGATATTGAACTTCTACGCATTTCATAATGTTAGTCAACGAAATGTTTACAAAGAATTTTTAAAGTTTAAGAAGACTACTTATAAAAACGAAATAATTAAAATTCTTGAATCCAATTCAGGAAATCCCAGGATTGTTTGGAGTTCTCTAAAAAACTATTTAAGCAGACGTATTAATAGTAATAACATTTCTCCTGAGCAGTGGTATGCACATTTTTCTGCTGTATTCAATCAAAATGAATGCAACGTAACTGTTGATGATAATGTTTCTAGTTGGCCTGATTTGAATAAAGCTGTTTCTGCTTTAAAAAATAACAAAGCTGTTGGACCAGATGGATTTTCGGGAGAATTCTATAAATTTGCATGCCCAGAAGTTAGTCTGTTCTTAACTAAGTACTTTAATAAATTATTCGATACAGGCACATTTCCTATTGCCTGGTCTGAGGCCATAATTCAACCAGTATTGAAAAAAGGTGATATCAATTCACCAGATAATTACAGGGGGATTTCCTTGTTAAATGTTTGCGGGAAGCTTTATAGTTACATTCTAAGTAAGAGGCTGTCTACTTGGCTGGAGAAAAATAAGATTCTAAACGAGACTCAATCAGGTTTTAGGCGCAAACATAGTACGATTGATCATATATTTACTCTTATGTCACCAATTCAGAAGCAGTTCTCTAATAATTGTAAGTTATATTGTGCTTTTATAGATTTTACTAAAGCTTTTGATTTGGTTGATAGGTGCTGTCTTTGGTCTATTTTAAGAACAAACGGTATAAATGGCAAAATGTACAAAGCAATTCAAAGCATGTATTCTGTCGTCAAAGCTAGGGTCCGTTCTGGAAATGAAATCTCCGATGTCTTTATGTGTCCTCGAAGACTAAAACAAGAAGAAATGTGTAGCCCCGTTTTATTTTCACTGTTCATAAATGAACTTGCTAATGATATTATTTAAAAAGGAAAGCATGGTATTACACTTACTCCTGAACAAATACAAATTCTAATGTTGCTGTTTGCTGATGACGTGCTATTATTATCATACACTGTTATTGGTTTGCAGCAGCAGCTAAATGTCTTACGTGATACTGCAAATAAACTTGGTTTAATTGTAAACATGAACAAATCAAAGGCAATAGTCTTCCAAAAAGGTGGTCATATGGCAAAACATGAAAAATGGGTTTATACTGGGAATAAATTAGAGGTCGTTAATCAATATAAATATTTAGGCATAATGTTTTTAACAGGTTTGTCCTTTTCATTTTCATTGAAAGATATGGCTACAAGAGCAAAAAAAGGCGTAATTGGTATTTTACGACTTCTTTGGTCACTTGGTAATCAATCTCCAAAGCTCTTTTTCAAGCTTTTTGATTGTCAGATACAACCTATTATCACTATAGTTCAGAGGTTTGGTGCCTCAGTGCTGATTATTCTATTATTGCAATCAAAAGATTTCTGAACGTCAGTGCTAGAACACTAACCGCTCTTGTATATGGTGAAACAGGTAGGTTTCCATTGTTCATCAATGTATATGGTGAAACAGGTAGGTTTCCACTGTTCATCAATGTATATGGTGAAACAGGTAGGTTTCCATCGTTCATCAATGTATATGGTGAAACAGGTAGGTTTCCATTGTTCATCAATGTGCATGGTGAAACAGGTAGGTTTCCATTGTTCATCAATGTGTATGGTGAAACAGGTAGGTTTCCACTGTTCATCAATGTGTATGGTGAAACAGGTAGGTTTCCACTGTTCATCAATGTATATGGTGAAACAGGTAGGTTTCCATCGTTCATCAATGTATATGGTGAAACAGGTAGGTTTCCATCGTTCATCAATGTGTATGGTGAAACAGGTAGGTTTCCACTGTTCATCAATGTGTATGGTGAAACAGGTAGGTTTCCATCGTTCATCAATGTATATGGTGAAACAGGTAGGTTTCCACTGTTCATCAATGTATATGGTGAAACAGGTAGGTTTCCATTGTTCATCAATGTGTATGGTGAAACAGGTAGGTTTCCATTGTTCATCAATGTGTATGGTGAAACAGGTAGGTTTCCATTGTTCATCAAGGTGTATGGTGAAACAGGTAGGTTTCCATTGTTCATCAATGTGTATGGTGAAACAGGTAGGTTTCCACTGTTCATCAATGTGTATGGTGAAACAGGTAGGTTTCCATTGTTCATCAATGTGTATGGTGAAACAGGTAGGTTTCCATTGTTCATCAATGTGCATGGTGAAACAGGTAGGTTTCCACTGTTCATCAATGTGTATGGTGAAACAGGTAGGTTTCCATTGTTCATCAATGTGTATGGTGAAACAGGTAGGTTTCCATTGTTCATCAATGTGTATGGTGAAACAGGTAGGTTTCCATTGTTCATCAATGTATATGGTGAAACAGGTAGGTTTCCATTGTTCATCAATGTGTATGGTGAAACAGGTAGGTTTCCATTGTTCATCAATGTGTATGGTGAAACAGGTAGGTTTCCATTGTTCATCAATGTGTATGGTGAAACAGGTAGGTTTCCACTGTTCATCAATGTATATGGTGAAACAGGTAGGTTTCCATTGTTCATCAATGTGTATGGTGAAACAGGTAGGTTTCCATTGTTCATCAATGTGTATGGTGAAACAGGTAGGTTTCCATTGTTCATCAATGTGTATGGTGAAACAGGTAGGTTTCCATTGTTCATCAATGTGTATGGTGAAACAGGTAGGTTTCCATTGTTCATCAATGTGTATGGTGAAACAGGTAGGTTTCCACTGTTCATCAATGTGTATGGTGAAACAGGTAGGTTTCCATTGTTCATCAATGTGTATGGTGAAACAGGTAGGTTTCCATCGTTCATCAATGTGTATGGTGAAACAGGTAGGTTTCCATTGTTCATCAATGTGTATGGTGAAACAGGTAGGTTTCCATTGTTCATCAATGTGTATGGTGAAACAGGTAGGTTTCCATTGTTCATCAATGTGTATGGTGAAACAGGTAGGTTTCCATTGTTCATCAATGTGTATGGTGAAACAGGTAGGTTTCCATTGTTCATCAATGTGTATGGTGAAACAGGTAGGTTTCCATTGTTCATCAATGTGTATGGTGAAACAGGTAGGTTTCCACTGTTCATCAATGTGTATGGTGAAACAGGTAGGTTTCCATTGTTCATCAATGTGTATGGTGAAACAGGTAGGTTTCCACTGTTCATCAATGTGTATGGTGAAACAGGTAGGTTTCCATTGTTCATCAATGTGTATGGTGAAACAGGTAGGTTTCCATTGTTCATCAAGGTGTATGGTGAAACAGGTAGGTTTCCATTGTTCATCAATGTGCATGGTGAAACAGGTAGGTTTCCATTGCTCATCAATGTGTATGGTGAAACAGGTAGGTTTCCATTGTTCATCAATGTGTATGGTGAAACAGGTAGGTTTCCATTGTTCATCAAGGTGTATGGTGAAACAGGTAGGTTTCCATTGTTCATCAATGTGTATGGTGAAACAGGTAGGTTTCCATTGTTCATCAATGTGTATGGTGAAACAGGTAGGTTTCCACTGTTCATCAATGTGTATGGTGAAACAGGTAGGTTTCCATTGTTCATCAATGTGTATGGTGAAACAGGTAGGTTTCCATTGTTCATCAATGTGTATGGTGAAACATTAAATATTGGCTATCATTAACAAGGATGTCCCCTGAACGCATTCCTCATAAATGCTACAAAATGCCTCTCAATCTGCACTGTCATAATAAAAATAACTGGGCTTGAAAGGTATGTTTTAATTTGTATCGTTTTGTTTTTGTTTTTGTTTGGGAGAACCAGGGTGTAACCAATCAAAAAATATTTCTGGCCGAGTTCAAACAACGATTAATTGATTGTTATAAACAAAGCTGGTCTAGTGATATCCATACCAAAGAGCGGTACGCCTTTTACTCATTATTGAAACAAAATATTTGCCTTAGTGACCATCTTTTAGTTTTAAGTAATACTGCTATAAGGAAATACGTAACAAGATTAAGACTGGGTAATTCTCCTTTAAAATGCAATGCAAACCGCTATTCTAAATCTAAAAGAAACTGTTTAGAGTGTCCAAATTGCAAAGATTTGGTGGAATCTGAAGTACACTTCATGTTTATTTGTCCATTATATCAATCACTTAGAGATCAGTACATACCTTTGAAATGTTACAGGCAACCATCTCAGTTTAGATTGGCTCTACTGTTATCAAATGTAAAATTATACTACCCGGTTGGTACATATATTAGCAAGGCACTCCAACTCAGATCGACTTGCATGAATAAAATTAATAAAAGTTTTATTTAATTTCTTTTGTAATCTGCATGTATGCTTAACACCAGAAACCCATAATCTTGTTTAGTGAATCTGTGAGTATGGGGGAGGGGTGGGGGTGAGGGTAGGAGGGGTAGTCTTGTACTTGTTTGTTACCTGAACGTGTTGTGGGTTGTGTGGAAATACGTTTTGGCTATGCTGTGTTCTATAAAACAAAACGTTTTCACCTTAGATAAGATAAGAAACGTTTGCCTTTGTATAAGTTGTGTAAGCATGCGTGCAATCACTCCTTGTTCTGATACCCATGTGCATAGTGTGTGTGTGTGTGTGTGTGTGTGTGTGTGTGTGTGTGTGTGTGTGTGTGTGTGTGTGTGTGAGAGAGAGAGGAGAGTATGACGGTGATGGAGGTGGATGCACTGATGATGGTGTACTTTGTGGCATAAGTAAGTCTTGGATATAAAAAGTATCTGCTTTTTCCTTGACAAATCCTGCTGGATTTCTTTTTTTTTTCTACCCTGCGTACTTTTTTTGAAAGCTTGAATTACATGTACTTGTTTATTGTATTTTCTATTTATTTTCATATTGGATGATGTCCCTACCCCGCTGTCCCCTTTGACATGGGCAGATGGCCCAGTTCAGTAAAATATTGTTCATTGTTCATTGCTCTCTCTCTCTCTCTCTCTCTCTCTCTCTCTCTCTCTCTCTCTCTCTCTCTCTCTCTCTCTCTCTCTCTCTCTCTCTCTCTCGTGTCAGAAATATTTGAAAAACCTATCGGAGTAAGGCAGGGGTGTGTGATGAGCCCCACTTTGTTCTCAATCTTTATCAATCAATTAGCAAACCACATGAGCGAGAAAGGTAAGCATGGTGTTAGGCTAATTCCGGATATCTTAGAATTGTTTATCTTATTATTTGTAGATTGCATAGCTCTTTTGTCAACCACACCTAGTGATCTGCAAAATCAATTAAATGTACTAAGAACATGCTGTAATAATATGAAGATGTCTGTAAACATAAACAAAACGAAAGTCATGGTATTTCGAAAGGGTGGATGCTTAGGGAAATACGAAAAGTGGTTCTATGACGGTAGCAGATTATACAACAAACAACTACACGACAAGTGTAAAGTGACGTTATTTTATTCACAAGAGACAAGACAAAACAGATTATATGTTGTAAATGAATATTGTTATTTAGGTTTTAACTTTACAACCATGATTTGTCCAAAAAGGGGTACTTTACATTTAGCAACTAAGGTTAAAAAAGCTACAATTCAATTTAACAGAATAATCAACAAATTAAAAGATATGACTGTAGCAACTTTCTTTAAAATTTTCGATGCAAAACTCCAGCCTATTTTACTATACGCATCTGAAATTTGGGGGCTAAATAGGTTAGAACATATAGAAAAAGTACACATGCTAGCTTGTAAAAGGTTTATCGGTGTTCCAAGCAAAACTGCTAACAAAATGGTTTATGGGGATTTAGGCAGGTACACACTTTACGTTAATTCTAGTGTTGCTTCTTTACGATTCTGGTTTAGATTACTTCAAATGGATGTTGGTAGATTGCCATGCAAAGCGTATTTAATGTTGATAGAATTAGATAGATCTGGTAAGCAATGCTGGGTTTCTAAGATTAGAGAGATTCTGATATGACAGGCTTTAACTTTGTTTGGTTACAGCAAGGGGTAGGTGATGTAAAGACTTTTCTAAATATATTTAAGCAGCAACTTATTGACATGTTTATCCAGGAATGGTGTGGCACCATCAGAGACCGACAAAGGTATGACAGTCATAGAGATTTCAAGATTATTTTTGAAAAAGATAGATATATCTCCAATATAAGCTCATAATTGTTTTATTTTATTGTTGTCGTGTTGCTATTGCTCAATTACGATTCAATGTTCTGCCTCTAAACAACAATGTCCATCGTTATAGTACAGTTGATAAAGAAACGACGTGTCCATCTTGTAGTAATCAAATTGAAAATGAACTACATTTTCTATTGAAATGTCCTCAGCTTCAAGATATCAGAAACAAGTTTCTTAAAGCTATTAACCATTTACCCATTCAAGTCCTTTTGAAAGCAGATAATGATTATCACATACATAAAGTCTCCAGATATGTGTTTCATGCTATGAATAGAAGGCAAAGAGGAATATTATAAATACATGGACTGTATTTTGTTCTTTATTACTGCATTTAGTAAATCGAAACTTGACTTTTTAGGTATATTCTGCGTAGAGTTAGTATTGTCGTTCTTGTTGTAATGTAAACGCATTGATTACTTTAATATTTGATAATTCATTCATCACTTATATTTGATGGTCATATGGCTTGTTTATTATCTTTTTGTTGCAGGTGTTATGCTTTGGATTATTTTTCACCTCCCCGAAACAGTCCATTTCATTGTATTGTGGCCAATGGCCGATGTACAATTAAAATCTTTCAGTGTTCAGTGTTTCTCTCTCTCTCTCTCTCTCTCTCTCTCTCTCTCTCTCTCTCTCTCTCTCTCTCTCTCTCTCTCTCTCTCTCTCTCTCTCTCTCTCTCTCTCTCTCTCTCTCTCTCTCTCTCATGTATAAATGTGCTAAAATATATCTTCAGCTCCAGTGACCTTGACCTTTGGCCTATGACCTTCATTTTCGAACTTATCATAGATGTTTTTGGCTCACATAGAGTGAGTCTATAGTAGTAATAGTATGATAGTTGTTCGTGTGTGTGTGTGTGTGTGTGTGTGTGTGTGTGTGTGTGTGTGTGTGTGTGTGTGTGTGTGTGTGTGTGTGTGTGTGTGTGTGTGTGTTGCATCCATGGTCCAATCTCCAAACTTTAACGTTGGCATTTTCTTGGGAAATAGAAGGCGTACATTGTTCAAACTTTGAATGCACATAGATGTTTATGCAAGCTTTCAAACAATAATGATTTCAATAATTAAATACTTAAAACAACACTGTAAACAGATAACATTTGAGATTAGTGGGTTAGAGAGTATTCAATAGGCAACATGAGTTAATAATGTCATCAAAGAGTCAGAGCCTTGATAGCTCATTGGTAGAGCATCTGTCTCTCATGCCAATGGTTCCAGGTTCGTTTGTCGGCAACAGCACTTTTTTAAAAACTTTTTAAGCTGTATCCATTAATAGATAGATAGATAGATAGATAGATAGATAGATAGATGGATGGATGGATAGATAGATAGTCAGCCAGCCAATCAGCCTCAGAATCCACTGAAAACATTACCAGCTTCGCTCACTTTGTTCGCGGCTGGTAATAATGTTTCCCCTTTGAGCTCCTCCAAAATCTGAATGTGTTGGCTGTACGCAGCGGGGAGACCAGTGAAAACTGAAACCTGGACACATACGTACCTTACCCATCATGGCCATATTACCTGGGAACGCAGAAGAAGTACCCAACTCATGTTCTTTATGATAGAGTTATACTCGATTGCCAATGTTGTTGTTGTTGTTGGCTTAACCTGGCTAAAAGACTCCAGGGATCATCCCAACAGCGGAAGTGCTTGAACACTATGGTACAAGTGCATCAGCTACGAATGAGAACATTATGTGTGTGACCGTTTTTTTTATTACCCCGTCGCGTGGGTAGCCACACTCCGTCTTCAGGGGATTCCAAACCCATGAGTGGTTAATATATTTTTCACACAATATACCCAATTTCCTTTCCCTTTCTCATGTTCGTTTAATAGTATTTGATAAGCCTGTCTACTAAGTCTGGATACTATCAGTTATTAGGATTTTGCGAAAATGGTGTTTTACGTCCTCTTGGTCTGAATCAGACACATATGGGACATTTGTAAATACAAATATGCTGGGAACGATACTGGAGGCAATGCCCGGAGGCAGTACGAAACCAGTAAAGTCCCGATTTTTTAATTAATACAGATAGGTGTAGCGGTAACCACACCTCGGTTAAACCTCATCGGCTATGGCACCGCCACAATTTTGGATTTTGGAGTGAGATATTGCTTTTATCCTATCTCGAGAGGCTTGCTGCTATGCAAGGCTCGAGAGATAGGATAAAAGCAATATCTCACTCCAAAATCCTAATAACGGATATATACCGATATGTATCAACAGAAAAGCAAGAAAAAGAAACAGGCTCAGATCTGCAGCGAAATGAAAACGCATCCATTTTCACAACAGTGGTCGCAGCACACACACTGTAACACGCATTCTTGCGCAAAGAATATAGTTCAACAAAATATAAAAGTTTAACACAAATGTACTTCATAAGATGTGGTAACAAAACGTAACGTTTAAAGATAAACATAAACAGAAGCAACGAACTGAAACACTAACGACAATTGCTGTTATTTTAACTTGTAAACACCAACAATAAAACGTACACACTTAACGAGAGCGAGTCAATTTCAACACACCGTGAAAAAGAGGGGAGTCAGCTTTGACAAGAACGATCACAGGCCCCGAAAACACGCTTCTTTTTTCTTTTTTTTTAACGAAGGTGCGGTAGCTCTTCGCACAGGTTCAGTCGGCTCAATTTTTTTTTCCGGACTGAAGATGAATTCAAGCTGTTTTGCGACAGTACTGCGTCTACATTATCAACATGGACTCTCCCTGTGACAAAATTGCATAGCTCGAATCGTCTGCTAATATCGACGCAGTTATGGAGTTGAGTAGCCTAGGCCTAGATCCACGGCTAGACGTTTCAAGTGGCACGCACAGAATGGTTTGTGTAGATATGTGACAGCTGGTACTGTTGATTCAGTCGAACCATGAATCTTCGTTGCGTACCAGCATTAAATGTTGTCGTCAGCGCTGAATGAATCCTAGGGGTAGCACTGCACAGCTTGGTAATGATATGTCAAGATATATAACTGTGACGTCAAGTTTCTAATAGCAACGGTGTATTCTTACACCTTTTCTCATGCGCGTTTACACTAAGCCTATGGGTTAATATACGCAAATGATATCTCTGGATATTGCTTTATATCCCACGCTTGGCAGGCCTCTTTGGATCAACTTGTACATTGGTATATAGGTAGTTTTAGCAACTTGAGTCAGTATTTTATACATTTAACATAGGTTCTAACATACCGAGGGTACCTTCCTGTTTCTTCATATACTACTGTGTTTGAACTGTGCAATGAGACATTTAAGAAGCGTTTCATAGCAAATGTATTTACCTTTTCCAAATCAATATTATCATCAATTCCCCACACTTCTGCCCCATAAGTCAGAATTGGTTCAAAGAGCTTCCAAAATATACTTGAATCAATAGCATTAAGTTTACATAATGTTTTTAGCATTTCTATAACCCCATTTTTCCCCTTTCTACAATATTCTGCTACTGTGTTTTTCAAACTTAACTTTGTTGTAAACAACATGCCTAAATATTTGTAGGAGTTAGTTATTTTTATTTCTATAGCACCATAAAACCATTTTTCATGACGGGAAAGGTGCCCACCCATCCTAAATACCATTACATTTGTTTTGTCAAGGTTGACAGTAAGACATAATCTATCAGCTTCTTGTTTCAAACTATTTAGTTGGTTCTGGAGACCTATAGTTGCATCTGATAAAAGTATTACATCATCAGCAAATAACATGAGAAAAATCTCAACCGCACCAGGAATTAGCTGAATACTGTGTGTTCCTTTTTTTCATTATTTCGACTGCCAGTTCAGTAATGAAAACGGAAAGCATAAGTGGATTGAGTAGACATCCCTGTTTAACACCTCTATGGCATTCAAACACATCAGCATATTCACATTTATCTTTCACACATGCTAACACTGAACTGTACACACCACGAAGAGCCATATATAGTCTTCCATTCACTCCGCTGTTTCGCAAATTGATCCATAACTTATTTCGATTGACGGAGTCAAACGCCTTCTGAAAGTCGACAAAGGCAACTTATATATTTTTTGTTTTTTAGTAAATAAGATTGGACAAAGGCAAACAGAGTGAAAATGTGATCTGTAGTACTATATCCTGAATGGAACCCGGCATGTTCTTCAACAATATTTTCTTCTCGTTCAGACCATTTCGTCAATCTTCTGTTTAAAATGTGAGTATAGATCTTACTAACAGTGCTAGTCAATGCAACCCCACGATAATTATCTGGGTTATTAGGATCTCCATTTTTGCAAAGACGCACGCACTTACGCACGTATGCGCACGCGCACGCACACACACACACGCGCACGCACACACACACCTCTATCACATTCTGTGGATATCCTGCAAGACAGAGAAGGTTGGTTATAGATCTGTCTTGTTATGGCCTTGCCAGTATGTTAATCTTGCACAAACACACACACATATACTCACACACACGCGTGCGCACGCACACACACATGCACGCACGTACGCACGCACACATTCTACACACACACAGAGAGAGAGAGGGTAGGGGGTGAGAGAGAGAGGAGAGAGAGAGAGAGAGAGAGAGAGAGAGAGAGAGAGAGAGAGAGAGAGAGAGAGAGAGAGAGAGAGATACTTAGTTCAAATCAGAAAAAGCAGATGACAT
>CM065696.1:7316455-7333981 GCA_017654935.2 Phymorhynchus buccinoides | reverse complement strand
ATAGTTCAGAGGTTTGGTGCCTCAGTGCTGATTATTCTATTATTGCAATCAAAAGATTTCTGAACGTCAGTGCTAGAACACTAACCGCTCTTGTATATGGTGAAACAGGTAGGTTTCCATTGTTCATCAATGTATATGGTGAAACAGGTAGGTTTCCACTGTTCATCAATGTATATGGTGAAACAGGTAGGTTTCCATCGTTCATCAATGTATATGGTGAAACAGGTAGGTTTCCATTGTTCATCAATGTGCATGGTGAAACAGGTAGGTTTCCATTGTTCATCAATGTGTATGGTGAAACAGGTAGGTTTCCACTGTTCATCAATGTGTATGGTGAAACAGGTAGGTTTCCACTGTTCATCAATGTATATGGTGAAACAGGTAGGTTTCCATCGTTCATCAATGTGTATGGTGAAACAGGTAGGTTTCCATCGTTCATCAATGTGTATGGTGAAACAGGTAGGTTTCCACTGTTCATCAATGTGTATGGTGAAACAGGTAGGTTTCCATCGTTCATCAATGTATATGGTGAAACAGGTAGGTTTCCACTGTTCATCAATGTATATGGTGAAACAGGTAGGTTTCCACTGTTCATCAATGTATATGGTGAAACAGGTAGGTTTCCACTGTTCATCAATGTGTATGGTGAAACAGGTAGGTTTCCATTGTTCATCAATGTGTATGGTGAAACAGGTAGGTTTCCATTGTTCATCAATGTGTATGGTGAAACAGGTAGGTTTCCACTGTTCATCAATGTATATGGTGAAACAGGTAGGTTTCCATTGTTCATCAATGTGTATGGTGAAACAGGTAGGTTTCCATTGTTCATCAATGTGTATGGTGAAACAGGTAGGTTTCCACTGTTCATCAATGTGTATGGTGAAACAGGTAGGTTTCCACTGTTCATCAATGTGTATGGTGAAACAGGTAGGTTTCCATTGTTCATCAATGTATATGGTGAAACAGGTAGGTTTCCATTGTTCATCAATGTATATGGTGAAACAGGTAGGTTTCCATTGTTCATCAATGTGTATGGTGAAACAGGTAGGTTTCCATTGTTCATCAATGTGTATGGTGAAACAGGTAGGTTTCCATTGTTCATCAATGTGTATGGTGAAACAGGTAGGTTTCCACTGTTCATCAATGTATATGGTGAAACAGGTAGGTTTCCACTGTTCATCAATGTGTATGGTGAAACAGGTAGGTTTCCATTGTTCATCAATGTGTATGGTGAAACAGGTAGGTTTCCACTGTTCATCAATGTGTATGGTGAAACAGGTAGGTTTCCATTGTTCATCAATGTGTATGGTGAAACAGGTAGGTTTCCACTGTTCATCAATGTGTATGGTGAAACAGGTAGGTTTCCACTGTTCATCAATGTGTATGGTGAAACAGGTAGGTTTCCATTGTTCATCAATGTGTATGGTGAAACAGGTAGGTTTCCATCGTTCATCAATGTGTATGGTGAAACAGGTAGGTTTCCATTGTTCATCAATGTGTATGGTGAAACAGGTAGGTTTCCATTGTTCATCAATGTGTATGGTGAAACAGGTAGGTTTCCATTGTTCATCAATGTGTATGGTGAAACAGGTAGGTTTCCATTGTTCATCAATGTGTATGGTGAAACAGGTAGGTTTCCACTGTTCATCAATGTGTATGGTGAAACAGGTAGGTTTCCATTGTTCATCAATGTGTATGGTGAAACAGGTAGGTTTCCACTGTTCATCAATGTGTATGGTGAAACAGGTAGGTTTCCATTGTTCATCAATGTGTATGGTGAAACAGGTAGGTTTCCACTGTTCATCAATGTGTATGGTGAAACAGGTAGGTTTCCATTGTTCATCAATGTGTATGGTGAAACAGGTAGGTTTCCATTGTTCATCAAGGTGTATGGTGAAACAGGTAGGTTTCCATTGTTCATCAATGTGTATGGTGAAACAGGTAGGTTTCCATTGCTCATCAATGTGTATGGTGAAACAGGTAGGTTTCCATTGTTCATCAATGTGTATGGTGAAACAGGTAGGTTTCCATTGTTCATCAATGTGTATGGTGAAACAGGTAGGTTTCCATTGTTCATCAATGTGTATGGTGAAACAGGTAGGTTTCCATTGTTCATCAATGTGTATGGTGAAACAGGTAGGTTTCCACTGTTCATCAATGTGTATGGTGAAACAGGTAGGTTTCCATTGTTCATCAATGTGTATGGTGAAACAGGTAGGTTTCCATTGTTCATCAATGTGTATGGTGAAACATTAAATATTGGCTATCATTAACAAGGATGTCCCCTGAACGCATTCCTCATAAATGCTACAAAATGCCTCTCAATCTGCACTGTCATAATAAAAATAACTGGGCTTGAAAGGTATGTTTTAATTTGTATCGTTTTGTTTTTGTTTTTGTTTGGGAGAACCAGGGTGTAACCAATCAAAAAATATTTCTGGCCGAGTTCAAACAACGATTAATTGATTGTTATAAACAAAGCTGGTCTAGTGATATCCATACCAAAGAGCGGTATGCCTTTTACTCATTATTGAAACAAAATATTTGCCTTAGTGACCATCTTTTAGTTTTAAGTAATACTGCTATAAGGAAATACGTAACAAGATTAAGACTGGGTAATTCTCCTTTAAAATGCAATGCAAACCGCTATTCTAAATCTAAAAGAAACTGTTTAGAGTGTCCAAATTGCAAAGATTTGGTGGAATCTGAAGTACACTTCATGTTTATTTGTCCATTATATCAATCACTTAGAGATCAGTACATACCTTTGAAATGTTACAGGCAACCATCTCAGTTTAGATTGGCTCTACTGTTATCAAATGTAAAATTATACTACCCGGTTGGTACATATATTAGCAAGGCACTCCAACTCAGATCGACTTGCATGAATAAAATTAATAAAAGTTTTATTTAATTTCTTTTGTAATCTGCATGTATGCTTAACACCAGAAACCCATAATCTTGTTTACTGAATCTGTGAGTGTGGGGGAGGGGTGGGGGTGAGGGTAGGAGGGGTAGTCTTGTACTTGTTTGTTACCTGAACGTGTTGTGGGTTGTGTGGAAATACGTTTTGGCTATGCTGTGTTCTATAAAACAAAACGTTTTCACCTTAGATAAGATAAGAAACGTTTGCCTTTGTATAAGTTGTGTAAGCATGCGTGCAATCACTCCTTGTTCTGATACCCATGTGCATAGTGTGTGTGTGTGTGTGTGTGTGTGTGTGTGTGTGTGTGTGTGTGTGTGTGTGTGTGTGTGTGAGAGAGAGAGGAGAGTATGACGGTGATGGAGGTGGATGCACTGATGATGGTGTACTTTGTGGCATAAGTAAGTCTTGGATATAAAAAGTATCTGCTTTTTCCTTGACAAATCCTGCTGGATTTCTTTTTTTTTTTCTACCTCGCGTACTTTTTTTGAAAGCTTGAATTACATGTACTTGTTTATTGTATTTTCTATTTATTTTCATATTGGATGATGTCCCTACCCCGCTGTCCCCTTTGACATGGGCAGATGGCCCAGTTCAGTAAAATATTGTTCATTGTTCATTGCTCTCTCTCTCTCTCTCTCTCTCTCTCTCTCTCTCTCTCTCTCTCTCTCTCTCTCATCCTCTCGCTCTCTCCTCTATCTCTCTCTCTCTCTCTCTCTCTCTCTCTCTCTCTCTCGTGTCAGAAATATTTGAAAAACCTATCGGAGTAAGGCAGGGGTGTGTGATGAGCCCCACTTTGTTCTCAATCTTTATCAATCAATTAGCAAACCACATGAGCGAGAAAGGTAAGCATGGTGTTAGGCTAATTCCGGATATCTTAGAATTGTTTATCTTATTATTTGTAGATTGCATAGCTCTTTTGTCAACCACACCTAGTGATCTGCAAAATCAATTAAATGTACTAAAAACATGCTGTAATAATATGAAGATGTCTGTAAACATAAACAAAACGAAAGTCATGGTATTTCGAAAGGGTGGATGCTTAGGGAAATACGAAAAGTGGTTCTATGACGGTAGCAGATTATACAACAAACAACTACACGACAAGTGTAAAGTGACGTTATTTTATTCACAAGAGACAAGACAAAACAGATTATATGTTGTAAATGAATATTGTTATTTAGGTTTTAACTTTACAACCATGATTTGTCCAAAAAGGGGTACTTTACATTTAGCAACTAAGGGTAAAAAAGCTACAATTCAATTTAACAGAATAATCAACAAATTAAAAGATATGACTGTAGCAACTTTCTTTAAAATTTTCGATGCAAAACTCCAGCCTATTTTACTATACGCATCTGAAATTTGGGGGCTAAATAGGTTAGAACATATAGAAAAAGTACACATGCTAGCTTGTAAAAGGTTTATCGGTGTTCCAAGCAAAACTGCTAACAAAATGGTTTATGGGGATTTAGGCAGGTACACACTTTACGTTAATTCTAGTGTTGCTTCTTTACGATTCTGGTTTAGATTACTTCAAATGGATGTTGGTAGATTGCCATGCAAAGCGTATTTAATGTTGATAGAATTAGATAGATCTGGTAAGCAATGCTGGGTTTCTAAGATTAGAGAGATTCTGATATGACAGGCTTTAACTTTGTTTGGTTACAGCAAGGGGTAGGTGATGTAAAGACTTTTCTAAATATATTTAAGCAGCAACTTATTGACATGTTTATCCAGGAATGGTGTGGCACCATCAGAGACCGACAAAGGTATGACAGTCATAGAGATTTCAAGATTATTTTTGAAAAAGATAGATATATCTCCAATATAAGCTCATAATTGTTTTATTTTATTGTTGTCGTGTTGCTATTGCTCAATTACGATTCAATGTTCTGCCTCTAAACAACAATGTCCATCGTTATAGTACAGTTGATAAAGAAACGACGTGTCCATCTTGTAGTAATCAAATTGAAAATGAACTACATTTTCTATTGAAATGTCCTCAGCTTCAAGATATCAGAAACAAGTTTCTTAAAGCTATTAACCATTTACCCATTCAAGTCCTTTTGAAAGCAGATAATGATTATCACATATATAAAGTCTCCAGATATGTGTTTCATGCTATGAATAGAAGGCAAAGAGGAATATTATAAATACATGGACTGTATTTTGTTCTTTATCACTGCATTTAGTAAATCGAAACTTGACTTTTTAGGTATATTCTGCGTAGAGTTAGTATTGTCGTTCTTGTTGTAATGTAAACGCATTGATTACTTTAATATTTGATAATTCATTCATCACTTATATTTGATGGTCATATGGTTTGTTTATTATCTTTTTGTTGCAGGTGTTATGCTTTGGATTATTTTTCACCTCCCCGAAACAGTCCATTTCATTGTATTGTGGCCAATGGCCGATGTACAATTAAAATCTTTCAGTGTTCAGTGTTTCTCTCTCTCTCTCTCTCTCTCTCTCTCTCTCTCTCTCTCTCTCTCCTCTCTCTCTCTCTTCTCTCTCTCTCTCTCTCTCTCTCTCTCTCTCTCTCTCTCTCTCTCTCTCTCTCTCTCATGTATAAATGTGCTAAAATATATCTTCAGCTCCAGTGACCTTGACCTTTGGCCTATGACCTTCATTTTCGAACTTATCATAGATGTTTTTGGCTCACATAGAGTGAGTCTATAGTAGTAATAGTATGATAGTTGTGTGTGTGTGTGTGTGTGTGTGTGTGTGTGTGTGTGTGTGTGTGTGTGTGTGTGTGTGTGTGTGTGTGTGTGTGTGTGTGTGTGTGTGTGTGTGTTGCATCCATGGTCCAATCTCCAAACTTTAACGTTGGCATTTTCTTGGGAAATAGAAGGCGTACATTGTTCAAACTTTCAATGCACATAGATGTTTATGCAAGCTTTCAAACAATAATGATTTCAATAATTAAATACTTAACACAACACTGTAAGCAGATAACATTTGAGATTAGTGGGTTAGAGAGTATTCAATAGGCAACATGAGTTAATAATGTCATCAAAGAGTCAGAGCCTTGATAGCTCATTGGTAGAGCATCTGTCTCTCATGCCAATGGTTCCAGGTTCGTTTGTCGGCAACAGCACTTTTTTAAAAACTTTTTAAGCTGTATCCATTAATAGATAGATAGATAGATAGATAGATAGATAGATAGATGGATGGATGGATAGATAGATAGTCAGCCAGCCAATCAGCCTCAGAATCCACTGAAAACATTACCAGCTTCGCTCACTTTGTTCGCGGCTGGTAATAATGTTTCCCCTTTGAGCTCCTCCAAAATCTGAATATGTTGGCTGTACGCAGCGGGGAGACCAGTGAAAACTGAAACCTGGACACATACGTACCTTACCCATCATGGCCATATTACCTGGGAACGCAGAAGAAGTACCCAACTCATGTTCTTTATGATAGAGTTATACTCGATTGCCAATGTTGTTGTTGTTGTTGGCTTAACCTGGCTAAAAGACTCCAGGGATCATCCCAACAGCGGAAGTGCTTGAATGCTATGGTACAAGTGCATCAGCTACGAATGAGAACATTATGTGTGTGACCGATCTTTTTATTACCCCGTCGCGTGGGTAGCCACACTCCGTCTTCAGGGGATTCCAAACCCATGAGTGGTTAATATATTTTTTACACAATATACCCAATTTCCTTTCCCTTTCTCATGTTCGTTTAATAGTATTTGATAAGCCTGTCTACTAAGTCTGGATACTATCAGTTATTAGGATTTTGCGAAAATGGTGTTTTACGTCCTCTTGGTCTGAATCAGACACATATGGGACATTTGTAAATACAAATATGCTGGGAACGATACTGGAGGCAATGCCCGGAGGCAGTACGAAACCAGTAAATTCCTGATTTTTTAATTAATATAGATAGGTGTAGCGGTAACCACACCTCGGTTAAACCTCATCGGCTATGGCACCGCCACAATTTTGGATTTTGGAGTGAGATATTGCTTTTATCCTATCTCGAGAGGCTTGCTGCTATGCAAGGCTCGAGAGATAGGATAAAAGCAATATCTCACTCCAAAATCCTAATAACGGATATATACCAATATGTATCAACAGAAAAGCAAGAAAAAGAAACAGGCTCAGATCTGCAGCGAAATGAAAACGCATCCATTTTTCACAACAGTGGTCGCAGCACACACACTGTAACACGCATTCTTGCGCAAAGAATATAGTTCAACAAAATATAAAAGTTTAACACAAATGTACTTCATAAGATGTGGTAACAAAACGTAACGTTTAAAGATAAACATAAACAGAAGCAACGAACTGAAACACTAACGACAATTGCTGTTATTTTAACTTGTAAACACCAACAATAAAACGTACACACTTAACGAGAGCGAGTCAATTTCAGCACACCGTGAAAAAGAGGGGAGTCAGCTTTGACAAGAACGATCACAGGCCCCGAAAACACGCTTCTTTTTTCTCTTATTTAATGAAGGTACGGTAGCTCTTCGCACAGGTTCAGTCGGCTCAATTTTTTTTTCCGGACTGAAGATGAATTCAAGCTGTTTTGCGAAAGTCCTGCGTCTACATTATCAACATGGACTCTCCTTGTGCGAAAATTGCATAGCTCGAATCGTCTGCTAATATCGACGCAGTTATGGAGTTGAGTAGCCTAGGCCTAGATCCACGGCTAGACGTTTCAAGTGGCAAACACAGAATGGTTTGTGTAGATATGTGACAGCTGGTACTGTTGATTCAGTCGAACCATGAATCTTCGTTGTGTACCAGCATTAAATGTTGTCGTCAGCGCTGAATGAATCCTAGGGGTAGCACTGCACAGCTTGGTAATGATATGTCAAGATATATAACTGTGACGTCAAGTTTCTAATAGCAACGGTGTATTCTTACACCTTTTCTCATGCGCGTTTACACTAAGCCTATGGGTTAATATACGCAAATGATATCTCTGGATATTGTTTTATATCCCACGCTTGGCAGGCCTCTTTGGATCAACTTGTACATTGGTATATAGGTAGTTTTAGCAACTTGAGTCAGTATTTTATACATTTAACATAGGTTCTAACATACAGAGGGTACCTTCCTGTTTCTTCATATACTACTGTGTTTGAACTGTGCAATGAGACATTTAAGAAGCGTTTCATAGCAAATGTATTTACCTTTTCCAAATCAATATTATCATCAGTTCCCCACACTTCTGCCCCATAAGTCAGAATTGGTTCAAAGAGCTTCCAAAATATACTTGAATCAATAGCATTAAGTTTACATAATGTTTTTAGCATTTCTATAACCCCATTTTTCCCCTTTCTACAATATTCTGCTACTGTGTTTTTCAAACTTAACTTTGTTGTAAACAACATGCCTAAATATTTGTAGGAGTTAGTTATTTTTATTTCTATAGCACCATAAAACCATTTTTCATGACGTGAAAGGTGCCCACCCATCCTAAATACCATTACATTTGTTTTGTCAAGGTTTACAGTAAGACATAATCTATCAGCTTCTTGTTTCAAACTATTTAGTTGGTTCTGGAGACCTATAGTTGCATCTGATAAAAGTATTACATCATCAGCAAATAACATAAGAAAAATTTCAACCGCACCAGGAATTAGCTGAATACTGTGTGTTCCTTTTTTTCATTATTTCGACTGCCAGTTCAGTAATGAAAACGGAAAGCATAAGTGGATTGAGTAGACATCCCTGTTTAACACCTCTAGGGCATTCAAACACATCAGAATATTCACATTTATCTTTCACACATGCTAACACTGAACTGTACACACCACGAAGAGCCATATATAGTCTTCCATTCACTCCGCTGTTTCGCAAATTGATCCATAACTTATTTCGATTGACGGAGTCAAACGCCTTCTGAAAGTCGACAAAGGCAACTTATATATTTTTTGTTTTTTAGTAAATAAGATTGGACAAAGGCAAACAGAGTGAAAATGTGATCTGTAGTACTATATCCTGAATGGAACCCGGCATGTTCTTCAACAATATTTTCTTCTCGTTCAGACCATTTCGTCAATCTTCTGTTTAAAATGTGAGTATAGATCTTACTAACAGTGCTAGTCAATGCAACCCCACGATAATTATCTGGGTTATTAGGATCTCCATTTTTGCAAAGACGCACGCACTTACGCACGTATGCGCACGCGCACGCACACACACACACGCGCACGCACACACACCTCTATCACATTCTGTGGATATCCTGCAAGACAGAGAAGGTTGGTTATAGATCTGTCTTGTTATGGCCTTGCCAGTATGTTAATCTTGCACAAACACACACACATATACTCACACACACGCGTGCGCACGCACACACACATGCACGCACGTACGCACGCACACATATACACACACACAGAGGGAGGGGAGGGGGGGAGAGAGAGAGAGAGAGAGAGAGAGAGAGAGAGAGAGAGAGAGAGAGAGAGAGAGAGAGAGAGAGAGAGAGAGAGATACTTAGTTCAAATCAGAAAAAGCAGATGACATGGGATAGAATGGATACATGGTCATGTGACAATGTGACAATATCACTCCCTCGGTTTTACGGGGGGGGGGGGGGGGGGGGGTGAGAGAGAGAGAGAGAGAGAGAGAGAGAGAGAGAGAGAGAGAGAGAGAGAGAGAGAGAGAGAGAGAGAGAGAGAGACTTGGGTCAAAGCAGAAAAAGCAGACACAAGATCATGAAACAATATCACTCCCTCAATGTTACATTGTTTTAGTTATTGTTGGTTTAAGTGTTTGGATTAGCAAAGGAGGATAACTTTCCATTTTTAAAGGCACATAACACCCATCAGAGCCGCCTAACGCACCAATCCACCTAGATCTGCACAGGTAAAACGCACAGAGGAAAAAAACCCAATGACATGCGGGAATATTTATCACAAAAGTTCACCTGGACGATTGTTCAGTCATGCAGTTGAAAGATTTGACATGATCATGTCAACATAGCTGTCGTTTCCTAACATGTCGAATTTTCAGAGGTTTTAAGAATTTGCCACATGTTTCCTAACACGTAGAACTTTCTGAATTTTCAGAGGTTTTAAGAATTTGCCACATGTTTTCTAACACGTAGAACTTTCTGATGTTTGATATCCAAATCGTCTACCTAGAGCAGCAGCCATGTATCTCCACTGTATAATATGTTAAGAAACTATGCTTTTCTAGAACCAGGCTGGTCTTAATTAAAAGGCGAAAAGTGGGCCTACTTCTTTGACACACAATCATGGCTGCAGTGACGACAGACACCAGTACTGACGTATTCAACCTCACCACTGACGCACAGTGGACGCACCAAGCCCCTTCCTCGCTGAGCCAAGCCGCCATGTTGATGTGGAAAATATGTTCGCCATGTCTCCTGGTGCTAGGAACCTTTGGAAACATCTCTACCATATTTGTGATGCGTCGTATCAAGGACAACAACTCTTCACAGCACGTCATTCTTATGTCCCTTGCCGCATCCGATCTGACACTGTTGTATATCAGCTTGTTAAGACAGTGGCTGTTCTATCTTTTCCGCGTGGATCTGTACGAGTTACATGTTGTAGTGTGTAAGTTGTGCTGGTGGCTAATGTACGCATCCAGCACATCGTCTTCGTGGCTCCTGACTTGTGTGACGGTGCAGCGAACAATGGCGGTGAAATGGCCGCACAAGATGACGATGATGTGCTCTGTGCACAGAACCTGGATTGTTGTGGCCGCTGTGGTGGTTTCGGGCAGCACCCTGAATGTCCATTTTGTATACGGAATGGTCCTCTCCAAGGACAGCAGGTGCTTTTACAGGTCCTCGCGTTACGAGGACTTTATGATACGAGCCTGGACCTGGGTCGACCTAACGGTGTTCAGTCTAGCTCCATCCATCTGTCTGCTGGTTTGTGACGTCATTCTGTCCTTGACCTTGTTCCGAGCCACCTCCAGCGCCGCCATAGCCGCCACAAACAGTAAGAACGTCAGGGACTCTCGTAGAACAACAGCCTCCAGAACGACCATCATGATTCTGGCTCTGTCCAGTACGTTTCTGGTTCTGACCATGCCCGTGTGCGTTTATTTTATCTGGGAGTTCTACACCTTCGCAGATTCGGCCCCCAACTCCAGGCTCTTGTCTACAAACGGGTTAGCCTTTGCCGTCACCATGCTCCTGTGGTACATCAACAGCGCCATCAACTTCCTCCTCTACTGTTTCACGGGGACCAGGTTCAGAGGGGAGTTCTTTACCTGGATCTGCTGTCGGTCACGGCAGGTGCACCCGAAAGCCAGCGTCACACTGCATACGATTTGACCCGTCTAAATACTTCCGTCTAAAAATTACTACTGTTTTCGTTCACTATTCTCATATTATGGTCTTTCTTCTAAACCTTCTTCCTTGGTCTATGGGGTACCACAAGGTTCTGTCCTGGGCCCTCTACTTTTCATTCTCTACACCTATCCTGTCTCCTCTATTGTTCAACAATACCTGCTTCAGCATCATTCGTTTCTCTGACGATAAACAGCTGTACATCTCTGGACCATTCTCGAACCTTCACACCATGATCCCAAACACCCAATCCTGTGTAGCCAACTTGAAGGACTTGATGACAGAAAACAAACTGACGCTTAATGAAGACAAGTCTGAACTGATCTTGATCACCCCACCAAAACTTAAAAATCACCCCTCTCTTCCATCCTACATCAAACTAATTGACTCGTCTATCACTCTCTCTCCTTCTGCCCGCAACCTTGGTGTAAGTCTTGATCAAACCTTGTCCTTTCAACAGCATGTCAGCAATATCTGTCGTACTTGCTTTCTTGAACTCCGTCGAATTGCTTCTATCCGCCATCTCCTCTCAGTAGATACCACAAAAACTCTTGTCTGCGCATTTGTACTATCCCGCCTTGACTACTGTAATGCTCTCTTGTCTGGCTCCCCCTCTCATCTCATCAACAAACTTCAAAAAGTTCAAAATCATGCTGCCCGTCTCATATTCCCCTCTTCTAAATATGACCATATAACTCCATTGCTCTGTTCTCTCCACTGGCTCCCTGTTCAGCAAAGAATATCCTACAAGACTGCCTCTCTCTGCTACAAATCTATCAAGTCTTCCTGTCCTGAATATCTCACTGATCTGTTACATATCTACACACCTTCTCGAGCTCTGCGTTCCTCATCTGACACCCGTGTCTATTGTATCCCCACTGTCCGCATTAAAACCTATTGTCAACGCTCTTTCTCCTATCAAGCTCCTGTTACTTGGAATCAGTTGCCTCGCTCTCTCAGATACTTATCCTCTCTGCCCACATTCAAACGCCATCTCAAAACTCATCTGTTTCCTAAATAACTACTAATCCCTTCTTTCATAACTTGGTCTGTGCATGTCTGAGAGTGAACGTCAGCGCTTGGTGTGCGCATATAATTATCTGTGTGAGTGTGTCTGCGTGTGTATGTACGTGAGTGTGCGCGCGCTTGCGCGAGTGTATGTGTGTAATTATATGTCTGTTTGTCTGACCGTCTTTGGGTGTTTGTGTAATTTTCATTTCCCATTCTTTATGCTATATGTTAAATATTATTATATGTGGTGTTATATGTGTATATTATATTTTTATATTGTAAATGCCTAGGGCATTAAATTGATTAGGCGTGCTAAATGTTCTAATAATGCTAATACTAATATACAGACCACCACCCAACAAGAAAAACAAACTGACTGTACCACTCTTCTTTGCCGAACTGCCTGGCTTCCTGGACTTTGTGTACTTTACAAATAACAGCGTTATTGTGCCTGGCGACTTCAACTTTCATAAGCCCAAAAGATGTGCGAACAGTTAGATTCATTTAGTCTTAAGGGGCAAAGTCTTAGAGAGGCAACTCATACAGGTGGACATGTTTTAGATTTAGTTATTCATAGATAATTATGATGATAATGTTATTTCTATTGATGTATGCCATGATCTTGTTTCTGACCATTATGCTATTATGTGCAAAGTAGCCTTACAAAAACCCAAGCGTAGTTCTAAATTTGTCTTTCAGCGTCCGCTTAAAGATACACAGACGCGCCACGATTAAGTCCCTTAGATTTTTCTGGATCCCCATGTTCAAATTGAGGCTGCTCTTTAAAATGATGCATCGCTTTGCATTTGGGGGCATTTGTATGAACGCTTTGCATTTGGGGGCATTTGACATGGGTCAAAACAAGATTTCTTTCCAGCTATTGATGAGGGCAAACCCGTGAAACCCGTGATTTTGACACGTGATCTGGTGGGTCTTTAACAAAATCAATCATGATAATTTATCAAACAATATCGCACAGTCCATAACACCCACTATGTCAGTCTCTGAATTAAATACTGAGCTCTCTACTGTTTTAGACAAGCATGCGCCTTTGTCTGAAATCAAACTCCACTCCGTGCGTGTGTATGTGTGTGATTGTGCGATGTATGTCCATATGTTTGTATGTATGTAATTTGTGTGCGTGTATGTGCGTATGTGTATGTATGTGATTTGTGAGCGTGTATGTGCGTATGTGTATGTATGTGATTTGTGAGCATATGCGTGAGTGTGAATGTGCATGCGCCCATGGCCGCGCTTCCGAGCAGGTGTGTGTGTGTGAGTGTGCTGTGTGTGTTCTGTGTGGGTATATGTGCTTGCATGTGTATGAGTGTATGTGTGCACAGGAGAGATTGTGTTCAGCTAGAGAGAGGGGGGAGTGAGTGTGTCAAGTCAAGTCAAAATTTTATTTCCAGATGGGAACATTGTATAAGCAAAAACATGCTTTTTTTCAACAAGCCATCCATAAAAAATGATTAAAAAAATAAAAAATAAAGAACTAAACATTCCAAAGTGTGTGCGAGTATGTGTCTGTGAGTGTTAGTGCACGTGTGTGTTTTGTGTATGTGAGTGCGCGCGTGTGTTTGTGTGCGTGCACGCATGTTTGTTCAATTGTATGTTTGTGTAAGTGTGTGTGCGTTTCAGTGAGCATGTGTTTTCTGTGATTTTGATGAAATGTGTGTGGGTCTGTGTGTGTATGTCTGTGTGCTAGAACGCGTTCACTCGCGTGCACGCACGAAAGTGCGTGCGTGACTGTGAGTGTTTCAATGCTGATAGCAAAGCGCTCACAGCGGTTTTTCTCAGTAGTCAAACTGTCCATTTAGTTCAGTGTTTAGCCCCGCCTACACGCTGACGTCATCGTAATTGAACCACCCCCTTGACGTGACTGGCAACTAGCATGTGATCACTCGCTGGTCAAAAGTAGGTTGCAGTACTTAGATCATGGGACTCTCAACCTACTAGGGTCTCATGAGTGACATAATGGAGATTTCAGGTAGGAGAAGTTTGATCATAAAACCAACAAGTTTGGGTCTTTCCTGGTATTGCTGTATCTCCAGGATCGACCAACCGTCTTTCCGACATGCACTTAAAACACGTCACAGGACGTTATATTTTGATACTAACATTTCTTCATCTCCTCTGGCTGTGTGACTTTTTTTTGTAAATGACGTCAGTGTTCCGTTTGATTGTATCAAAAGTTTTTTGTTTTTTTAAAAATCTAAAGCCCTCTTTTTGTTTATTTTTTTTCTTGCTTGGTTATGTGTGTGTGTGTGTGTGTGTGTGTGTGTGTGTGTGTGTCCATGGGTGCCTGTAGCCTAAATGTGTGTCAATGTGTGCGAGCGTGCGTGTGGGATGGGTGTGTGTGTGTGTGTGTGTGTGTGTGTGTGTGTGTGTGTGTGTGTGTGTGTGTGCGTGCGTGCGTGTTGCATGTTTATTTGCTGTGGTTGAAAGCGGCGACACGATTTGATCAAGTTCCCAATTTTCATTGATCATATGAAGGAAAGCTGCAGTGCCCCGTGCCGTTAGGCATTGTAGTGCTAAATACCAGCAAAAAGTACACATACACTTTTTGCTTTTTGCACGCGCACACAAAGTGACACACACACGCACACACACATACGCGCGCGCAGAAATCCATTTAACGTCCTCCGACCTGGAACAGGTAGGCCGACCGAACATGTAGGCTTACATGTGGGACATTTCTAAATGCATAGATGATGGGACGATCCCGAAGGTAGGCCTACTGCAATAGGATGGAAGTTCAGTTTAACGTCGCGTATCGGCTTTCGCCATGTACGACGGGCTGAACAAACCAACCAGGGTATAAACAAAAATTTATGTTCCTGAATCACTGTCTTAGCCAAAAGGCCGAGAAGCGATCAGAATCAAACCCTACTGCAATACCAGTAAAGTCCAGAATTTATACTCTCTCTCTCTCTCTCTCTCTCTCTCTCTCTCTCTCTCTCTCTCTCTCTCTCCTTTCTATCTTGAAAAAGTAAAACTAAACTAAAAGCCAAGTAACATAAAACATGAGGCGAAGCCTTCAAGGCTCACGTCTGATTTTTATTACTATATAGAGAATACTGTTAGTGTCAATGTCACAAATGTAGTTATGCAAATTCAATGAAAGTAATTTGTGTCTTCAAATCAGTTTAGTAGTAGTACAATGAAGACTTCCAATGGTTCCCTATAAAAGTTTTTGAATTGAGATTTTAAATCAAGGTTCAGAGTGTAATGCATACATGCTGTCTTAATGTAAAGGTGCATACTATTATAATGTTGGCATTGGCTATATATATACTGTTAATGCAGTTAATAGATAATATATATATATATATATATAGAAATTAAAATTAAAAACAAGGAGATCGAGTGCTTTTTATGGGTGTTTATTCATCCCAAATTTTCGCAGACTTCGCGCCCGCTTCGTCAGGGGATTACTGCAACAACAATATTACATGCCACATTATAATATGTCTTAAAACAAAAGGAATATTTAAAATCCAAAAACAAATTTCTTTTTAAAACATTCAAAGAAGACAAGGTTTTATGTGGATTTTTCTTATTCATTAATCTGTAATTTTGTACTATTAAGGACCTTTAGTGATAATCAGGGGCAAAACGGAAATGTAGGTTACTTTTGATTCAGTATGTAACATGTTTCACAAGTATAATTATACATCTATCTTCATGCACCCAACTATACACGCCCTTCCACACTGACAAAACTTCCGTACACGCACACGCACGCACACGCACACACACACACATACACACATACATACACTTACACACATGCACTCACACACACACACACACACACACACACACACACACGCGCGCGCACGCGCGCGCACACCCACCACACACATACACCCACCGAGACTCACCCCCCACCATTACACCCACACCCACCCACCCACATACACACATATACACCAAATTATATGCATACATATCCCCACCTAACTTCCCCCCCCCCCCTTTTTTATTTTTTATTTTTTAATATATATACTGTTAATGCATACTATTTATTATTATGTTGGCATTGGTTAGAATAGATATACTGTTAATGCAGTTATACTAACACTGGAACGTTACAGGATATATGTGAATGACTTGCTCAAATTAGGACATCAATAAAAGCCTGCATACTAAGAAAAATGTAACATGTGAAGCGATTCTGTTCATTGCCGAAAAGTCTGTTTCAACAGCAGTCGGCATTTAATTTTTTTTTATATCCCCTCTCCAACACAACCCCCCCCCCCCCCCCTCGACAACAACTAACCATTGGTAATCTTTGTGGGGGAACACAAGAGGAACTTAAAATGCTTTTTTAATGGCAGTAAAGAATATGAGTGGTCAGAAAGAAAAGTGAAATAACCAGGCTCTTATGATTCCTGCCAGGATTTGAACCTAGATCTCTGTCTGAAATTCAGACAGCGTGTTACCCTTAACACTACATGAATTGGGTAATTGGAGCCAAAGGTCATCTCACTAGTTAAAACCACGTCCTAGGCATACTCCCACCCCTTTAAGCTATCATCACAATGGGCTTTTACTTTTTTTTTAAATAGAGTAGGGGTTGGAGGAAGAGGGGCAGGGGCCAAACATGGACTTAGAGCAAACATACAACAACACAATATTGTGAATCAAAAGAAACGTAAAAAAATGAAGTTGTACTTTAGACAACCACCTTTGTTAACAACCCTTGAGGTCTGCTTAATATGAAATGATTTTAGGTTGATAGTTTCTTAGCAAAATATTTTTCATGACAAATATAATACTGCCATTTGACAAATATGTTCATGTTTGCATATGCCTCCACGATACATGTACCAAAGTTTACATATATAGGTACAATTATAGCTTTAATATAATTTTTTGAAAGCACTATGAAAGTCTACAGATTAAAATTTTCAGTAACTGGTTAAACTGACTACAATTCTTGAACATGACATCCCGTGAAACTGAAATAACAAACATAAGCACACAAAAAATGTAATCAGACATTTGTCCTAACAGGGGAGAACACAATAGGATATTTTCAACTTTAATACTATAATAATAAGTCAATGGACTGACCAGGGCCTCAGGGCCGGTGACGAACGAAGTAAAACAATTTCCTCTTTGGACCATTTTCACCTGTCCCCATTGAATTGTGTTGCCACAAATTACTCTTCACAAATCGAAACAGCTGTCTTTGCATAAGGCACTGACCCTCCCCCATTGGGAGAAAAAGTAAATCGGCACATTTCATTTTTTTTATTTTTATGTTTTATTTTTCAGAACACGGA
>CM065696.1:7306455-7308955 GCA_017654935.2 Phymorhynchus buccinoides | reverse complement strand
TTATATTAACTCCCCTCCACCAAGTTGATTGCGATACTAATCATCTACAATGTAGGAGAATGTTGTCTGATGGTTTGAGAGATAACAAAGGAGGATAAGAAGAAGAAAAGAAGGAGGAGAGGAGGAGGAGGATAAGAAAGAAAGAAGAAGAAGAAGAAGAGACAGCGCAGACAAACGGACACAGAGAGATTGTATATTCATTGTAAGTATAGATATGAATCAGTGGTCTGTGCATGTGTATGTATTGTAAGGATGGTGCGTACGCTTGGATGCACTTAATGTGTGTGGTTATCTGTGGGTGCGCGCGCGTATGCCTGTGTGAGTGCGTATGTAGTGTGTTTGTGCGGTGCGTGTATTGTGTTCGTGTGTATGTGTGTATGTGTCTGGAGTGCGTGTGTGTCTGTGTCTGTTTGTGTCTGTGCGCAGCGCTCGCACAGTGTATGTGTGTGTGTGCGCGTGTGCTGCGTGCCAAGCGCTGCGTATGTGTGTGTGTGTGTGTGTGGGGTGTGGGTGGTGTGTGTGTGTGTTTGTGTTGTGCCTGTGGTCTCGATTCTTTGTTTCTTTTGTGTAACCCTTGCTGATGTCCGACGAAGGACACTTTTTTTTTATCCAAAAATATCAAATCTATCCCAGTCATAATTCCCTTTGTTTTCATACAGATATGAACGCTTATTCCTTTTATATTGCAGTGTCGATATCATGTAGATACGCTACTAAGGGCCAGTGTATCGCACAGAAGGTGTTACGACATGCATACTGACACAATGATCAGTCGGGCAATGTGTTTTATCATAATTGTGTGCAATAAAAACACAACTGCCAGATAGCACGATGTTCCAACACAGAACAGACAGCAAGACGCATAGCGACATATTTTCATATGCATGCCAGACATACAAACTACATGCATGTGGCATCCTCTTTCTCTCCACGCTAACCCTCTACATACACAGACATGCAGACATCAGACGTACATGCCTGTGCATCCCTCTGTCTCTCCAGCTACCCTCTACATACACAGACATGCATACCTACAGACGTACATGCATGTGCCATCCTCTGTCTCTCCACGCACCCTCACCTATCCAGACATGCAGACATACAAAACGTAACACTGCATGTGCAATCCTCAAGGTCTCTCCCGCTAACCTCTACATACACATGCAGACACCACCAACACAGACAGACAGCATACATCACACGCACCCAGCACGCGGCGCGCGCACTACTCCATCCATACTCAACACACATGCGCGCGCATGCACACACACACATACAAACAAACACCCACGCGCGCACATGCGCAATACGAACATACACACAACACACACGCGTGCACGCAACACATCCACACACACCATATACTTACACACACACGTACATCCTCACACGAACATCTCACACAGCAGACACACGTGCTCACCACAAACGCATACGCACGCCAAAAAACACACACACACACTTCACACACACACACACACACACACACACACTCACACCACACGACACACGCCAAACACAGTGGTCACACACACACACAAACACACACCAACACACACGCGCGCCCACACGGACCACACCCACCACACACCATCTGAATATCACGAGAAGTGGATAGTACGTGAAATGAAATACAACATACACACACCACACGCGCGCGCGCGGCGCGCACGCAGCACACAGATCTCATACGTCACGCACAGCGCACACCGCAGCACGCGCACATCGCGCACGACAATACACACGCGCGCACACCGCACACGCACACACAACCGTCTAATATCACGAGAAGTGGATAGACGTTAAATGAAAGACACACACACACACACACACGGACACGCGCACGCGCACGCACGCACACGCATACACGCACACACGCACACAGAAAAGGAGAGGTACATTTGACCAAATGACCACTTTTTGGTTGCCACTGGATTTAAACATGTGCTAAGTGCATGGTCACATGTGACTCCGATTTTAATCGTCTCATACGAAAGACTGCACTCTCAGATCGTAATGCCTAGTGGCAAAGTGAAGAAACATATGTGTACAATATGCGAATCGGCCGCCAGTCCGCCTATTGTACAATTTAAAGCTTACTGTTTGACCATTTTTTGGGTAGGTGGGGCACGAAGCCCCAGCATTTGTTTCCTCTTTGTGCGGGAATCATTCTTTCAAATTGGTAAACGCTTTGAGATATGTTGCAGTGTGGCTGGGCTCTATCCTTTACTTGAATACAATATATAATGTTGGTTCAAAGAGAAAAGAAAAGGGATTTGTTTCTTTGGGGGCGCTGGTGGGGCGTTTTGCCCCGCCTTACCATAACCTTACACGTCTATTAACGCATCATTATAATCACTAGACTAAAGTCCTGCTCCACGCTTCCAATTTCACTTCTACGGCTATACAATGTGAATTGTCTTTGCAAAGATAAAATACCTTATGTCTTAGACCCGTAAGCCACCTTATCCCCCCTGCACCCTCATGCAGATTTGATGTT
>CM065696.1:7299392-7305955 GCA_017654935.2 Phymorhynchus buccinoides | reverse complement strand
CCCCCTACCGATCTCGTTAATTGTATTTTCCGGTATTGCATTTCTTACCAGACATAAAGCTGTATTTTAGGAACATTTTTAGCTAATAACCTTTTTGGAATACTAACCCTAACCCTAACCCTAGCCCTAACCCTAACCCTACCCCCACCGTTAAGACGGAAAACGCAACGAACCACAACTGTGACAATCGCGGTGTACTGCAGTACATAGGGGGGGTAGGTTAGGTTATGAGGGCTAGGGTTAGGGTAGGTTTAGTATTCCAAAGGTAATTAGGTAAAAGGTTCCTAAATACAGCTTTATGGTATGTAAACAGAGGGCAAAACGGAAAATACAATTAACCGAGAATGCATGGGGGGTGCACATCTTTACCTTTACGCTTTTTGCTACAATGTCAAAGTTTTCGAATTTTACAAGCTCCAACAACACGCAATTAACGATTTATCATTTATAGGGTGTCTTCGTTTTCTACCTACTCTATCCACAACAGAAATACAAGACTGTCCCTGCTGGTGGTTTGAATACAGTGCCCTCATGAAACAAGTGAGATTGAGAAATACACTAACATTGTCAATACATCACAAAGCAAAGTCTACTGTTACTAGAAAGTTGAAATGTTTTATCTTAATTCTCCGTTTTAGACAAATCTATTAACCTTTTTTTCTCCTAAATCTATGTTCTGTATTTTGTCCTCTGCCACAGACATAAGAGGTCTATGTTGTTTGTTTTTCCGTATGTTCTAAAACTTTGTGTTTCCCAGAAATATCTTGTAAACTGCAGTAAATAATGATTCAAATTGTGGCAAAAAGGTACATAACTGAAACAGAGGCAGTTAAAGCAAATTACAAACCTTGATGACTTGACTTGAAGATTGACCTGTGAACAACCTTTTTTTGGGGGGAGGGTGGGAGTCAATGTTTTGCCACCTTCATCTGCAGACTACAGTCACATTTTGTTGTAATATGATATTTGCTTATGGCTATTCTATTGTTACTATGTATTAACCCTCATTACCTGACCTTTGACTTGAAGCATAATAGTTGTATGATTAGGGACATATCTTTCAGGATTTTGCGGGCATTTTTAGTCCCAAAATTTCAAAAAGTTGTCAATAGCTCAAGTGTTGCAACATACTACCTGACATTATTATTTAAAGTATTACACAACCTTTTGGGTGTCTTGACATTTGAACCGTGTTTCTTCCTTGTATGTTGTTGTATCTTATACACAGCTGTATAACAGTTGTTCCAATTTTGAAGATAACTAAAGCTACGTGTCCAAACAGTATCCAGTTTCCTTTACATTGACTTGACTTAGTTTTAATTGTGGTTTGTGGTAACATTATCATATCTCCTGAACTCTGCATGGACCTAGAGCGCGTCTCGTCCTTTATATTTGCTGACCCGGAACATTTAATCTTGCTTACATCTTATTCAGTTTCCCATGGGAAAGCTGCCGATTATGCTCTAGGTTGCTGTGTGCTGCAATTTACCCCATGGAAAACTATTGAGTTGTTGTAGTCTTCTTGTTTTTAGGAACTCATCCATGGCTATTATTTTTCTCCTTTCTTAATTAAGTGGGTAAAGCTCATCCCAACACTGAATTTAGGGGGGTCGTTTTCACTTCTTGTTTTATATTTTAAAGGCAAAGAATAATTACCTGAACAAGAAAATATCACTTCTTCAGCTTTGTTTCAGAGATACATAATACACACACACACACACACATCCACACACACACATCCCACACACACACACACACACACCACACACACTACACACACACATGCGCGTTTCGTAGCCTGTGTGTGCGCATTGGTGTAATGTGTGCCCTGATAATTATATGTTAAGTTCAAATGAAATTACATGTTAGTTTTGTTGTGATATATTACCCACTGACACAGGAGAATGACTTGAACGTGTTTTTATTTGCATGTGATTTGTGTGACTGGTTAGGAATGAAAGTGCGGGGGGTACTTTTGACGCAAATCACAACTTTTTTTTCGTTTGCCACTGGGATTAAACGTGACTAAGTTCCTGGGCACACGGGACCTCGTCTTTTTATCGTCTCATCCGAAAGCCCTTGTTCAGACCGTAAGGCTAGTGCATAGTGATAGGAACAATCTCCTGTACCCTAATCGACTCGATTTATTGTATACGTGTGTGTGTGTTACCTCTGTGGGCCACGCTGGTCATATGGTTGTTGTGTTGTTATCCGGTTTTGTGTTATGTCGTTATGCTTCTTCAAACAAGGTTTGGTTTTGGTTTTTATCCTTTGTTTTTAAGTCCATATTTTGCTTTTAATGTTTTGGTGTGCGTGTGCTTGAGTCCACACGTGCAGGGTTGCGCTTTATTTTGGGTTACGCTGTAAGTAGTAATTGTATATCCTTGGAGTTGGAATGTAAACTTACAGCTCCCCCCACCCTATCTCATTTCTCTCTCTCTCTCTCTCTCTCTCTCTCTCTCTCGTCTCTCTCTCGCTCTCTCTCTCTCTCTCCCTCTTTCTGTTCAAAGAAAATACCTTTATTATCTCACCAAGAGAAATTACATTGTGGTCTTATGATACAAGGGCAACAGAAAACAAAATATTCATGCATTTGAACAACACAAAAAGAACAGAGAACAAAACTCAAGGTACACCCCCAACAACAACAAAAAACAGAAACATAGAAGCAAAGGTCATCTTACCAATAAACAACAACCTTCTACATACTCAACGAATGTACCGCCCTCCCCCTCCCCCTTTCCCATCCTCTTCGCATCCCCAACCATTCTACCCAATCCAATCCAATCCGTCCCCTCCCACATTAGTAAAAAGCATGAACAAAATTAGGTAACACACAGAGCCAGTATAATTTTGAGGCTTCCCCATTCCCCACAACATGCTCCTTCATAGTGATTACAGCATTCGCTCTTTACACCCAACCGCAATCTTTCTCAGCCAACGCCCCCTCCTATTACTACTATATCTCTCTCGCCTTTCTCACACACAGCAGCTCAGCCCCAAAAAAAAAAAAAAAAAAATCTCAAACCTCCTACTCTCCTTAGCAGAGTTTGTTGAGTACCTCAATTGATTTGGGTGCAAAACTAGATGCATTTCTAAGCGTTCAACAGCGAATAGAGCGGTATCGTCTGTCAGAATGAAGTAGTTCATAACACTTTCACAGGACATGCTTTTCAGTTTCATTACTCGCAATCACTTTGGCGTTTCGCATCACACGTTTTTCATACAAACTGCACAAATATTCTTGTTTTCTACCCAGAAGTTCAAAACATTCTTGGCCTTTACATTCAAACCTGCAAACCAGCCGACGAACGAAAACGTCAAGGTAGGCTATCTATACTCTTCTACCCTTTCAACTTTCTCCCCGTTAATAGTAAGGTCTGACATTGTGGTGGAGATTTCCTAAAATCAACAATCAATTCTTTTGTTTTTGTGACATTAAGGTCTAGATGGTTCTCCTCACACCAAGACACACATTTGTCAACCTGCTCAAAATATGCATTGTCCGAGTTGGAAAGATCAGCTAAAGCTGTATCATTGACAACTGGTGTGGACTCTGACCCTTTACAATCAGTAGTACACATGGTGAAGGGGACCGGGGATAGGACAGTACCTTGGGGGCAACCAATTGATACACACATTGTGGAGGAGAGAGCATTATGGTATCTAACTGTTTGTGCGCGTTTTAGTAAGAAATCTAGAATCCAGTGTGTGTGTGTGTGCATGCGTGCGTGCGAGCGCGTTTGTGTGTTTGTGTCAGCGTGTGCGTGTGCGTGCGCGCGTGTGTGTGTGTGTGAGTGTTGTTGTTTTCTTTCTCGTTTTAAGATTAAAATTCCAATTGTAAATAGCGAAATGTATTAAATCAGACCAAATTTTACAATACATTGTCAGTAAATTAAGTTTGTGTTATGACTGTGTGTAATGTTTACTTTGTATGTGGCCTCCTATTTTGTACTGACTGTTCATCCTCTATGTTCTCAAGAGACATTAAAGGATTCTTAACGCGACTCTGTGTGTGTGTGTGGTGTGGTGTGTGTGTGTGTGTGTGTGTGTGTGTGTGTGTTCATGCGTGGTGTGTGCACAATAGTGTCTATGAATATGTGGAAGGGTGTGTGTGTGTGTGTGTGTGCGTGTGTGTGTGTGTGCGCGCGCGCGCGTGTGTGTGTGTGTTCATGCGTGGTGTGTGCACAATAGTGTCTGTGAATATGTGGTAGGGTGTGTGTGTGTATGTGTGTGTGTATGTGTGTGTGTTGTGCATCGCGCGCACACGTGTGTGTGTGTGTGTGTGTAAATTTTACATCACAATGCTGTTGTACTTTCGCTTTTTGTTGTTGTTCTTGTGTGTGTGTGTGTGTGTGTGTGTTGTGTGTGTGTGTGTGTGTGTGTGTGTGTGTGTGTGTGTGTGTGTGTGTGTGTGTGTGTGTGTGAAGTCAAGTCAAGTCAAAAAAAGTCAAAAATTATCAAAATGTGTGTGTGTGTGTGTGTGTGTTGTGTGTGTGTGTGTGTGTGTGTGTGTGTGTGCGCGTGTGTGTGTGCGTGCGTGCGTGCGTGCGTGCGCGTGTGTGCGTGTGTGTGTGTGTGTGTGTGGTGTGTGCGTGCGTGCGTGTGCGTGCACGCATGCGTTCATCTATTGAATTTGTTTAGGTTTGTATTTTCAAGCTGCTGCACATAGAGTGAAATATATTTTTCGTTGGCAATACTCTGAACTGAACTGAACTTAGAAGGGACGGGGAAGGGGGTGTGGGGAGGGGGGGAGCAATCCGGTCATAAAGCTTAGCTTTGAATGGCTCCAAAGAAGAAGAAAAGTACAAACTAAAATTTCCTTGTAGGGGAAAAAACCGATACTTTGAGCTACGTCTTGGCCTACAGGTGAAAGCGAAAGTACACCAATGTAGGGGAAGACGGGGTAAAAAGCGCATGGGCGGGTAAGAAAGCCCACCCCAATGATCTCATGAAATGAAGCAAATTTCAGTCTCATTTTGCCCATGAGACGAGCGTTAATGTCTAGCATTCGTCTCATGGGCAAATTTGACTGAAATTTTCTTTATTTCATGAAATAATTGGGGTGGGCTTCTTACCCGCCCATGCGCTTTTTACCCCGTCTTCCCCTACGCTTAATTTTGTCATTAAATCAAATTTGCTTTCTTCTCTAAATCATATTTGGTTTGATTCTTTTAATCAGAAAGCAGCATGAACTTGGGTTTTTTCTGCTCTAAATACCTAAAATCACGATAGAAAGTGCAAATTATTGATTGAACAAACAAATCTAGGCCTAGGGCGAAAGTTAAATAGTAGGAAATTGAGTTAAGAGTTATCTGCCCGCTTCTGCTTTTAGGCCTGACTCTCGCGAAATACACCTACAGAACCTCTTGATTTGTGCTTTACTACTGTTTATTTGGAAAAGCTCAGTCATCTGGCAGTGTTCTTGGATACTTCGTCTATATAAATGTTGGTAAATATATATTTGGGGCTGCGAAATTCGTCCTCAAAAAAATTATTAACTTGAGCACTGAAAACTATGACTCACGCGAATCGCCGCGAGCCGATCTTCGACCCAATACCATTGAATTCTTGTAAAATAAAACCCTTATAAATGCTGGGTCAGCTCTCATAGCGCATGTAAATGAGCCTATATACATTGTAAGTTTCGAAACACAAAGAAAAAAATACAATTTGCCAATTTATAATGCTTTCACGGGATCAGAAACAGCTATGATCGAATCAAGGCAGATCTCGGCGTGTCTCTGCTACCGATGGCGCTCCCAGTCTAGGCCTTGACTCTTCAGATCAAAATGGCTTTACACAAATAGTTTAGATCAAAACGACAATCATATTGTTGAACAGCGGATAGATTCAGCTTTCTCTTTCTTTCACTTTCAAGATTTTTAGTGAAACAGAAGGTGTTCAAACTTGCTGAACAATGCAACGTATTGTTTTCTAAAGGAGTTTTAACGGCCTTAATGGTTAAATTTCCGCTTAGAAGTTTGACCGAAGAGAAGTCCGGAGCTTCTTCTTTCGTTTGACGTATGCGTCTAGATCTAGATAATCCACTGTGTGAAGCCTTTTGCAGGCGAAACTAGTCGGTGAAATACGTCTTTCAGCCACGACCAAAAAAACATCGCAAAACAACAAATTTTACGTTCTGTTCACTCCCTTTCTCTTTCACTCGAAAAAATATATTTTACACACCAAAGTAAACAATCACATTCAGAAAAAGGCGAAAGTTCGATCTGTATTTTGATACAAATTTAAGCCGGGTAAATGGAGACAAAGTACTATAAATCGTTTATTGAAAATAAGCAAAGTTTGGGCCATTTTGTAAAAATCCAACAGTAACGTTGGCTTCTTGGACCTACAGTCTTGATACGTGTGCCTTTTCTTCTGCCCATACGCTGCCCTATTATTGCAACAAATCATGTGTGTCTCTGTCTGTGATTGTGTCATTGCTGTTCCAATGTATGCGGTTAAACAAAAGAAACACAACAACGTTCAGAAAGGCAATGAAATATCACACACACCCTACTGATTCTGGGACGTGGCACACAGGACAGGACTAGAAATGT
>CM065696.1:7271892-7294392 GCA_017654935.2 Phymorhynchus buccinoides | reverse complement strand
CAAAGGGTTCAGAATTACTTATATTATCAAGTGTCCGGGGTAGTTAGAATGATTTGCACTGTCCCAAGGACTTAGCTTAAGTAAGTTTCCTCTGTCGTGAGTGCTGGGGTGACTACGCCGGCTCTTCAGGTGAGAGGTCGCCCAGTAGTCCTGGATGAGGCGTTGCGGGATGGAACAGCACAGGCGTGGTCTCCTCGCGGGTTCTGGGTGCGGTGGCGACTTGGTTGCAGCACCGTCTTGGTAATCATGAGTCAGGGATTAATTTAAGCTTCCTGACCATGATGCCCTGCTGAGAATCACAGGAGAATATGTGTGTAGATCTCTATTGGTTAAAGATATGGGCTTCAGCCGGTGGGGATTAGTGGATCCCAACCAACTAGAAGGTCGCCCTTGTACAATAGCACTATGGAAAATAATATGACTTTCAGTTGTCAACCTGAAATAAAACAAAAGGTGTACTGGAATCAACTGTTATGATTCAGTAGCAAGCTAGATCAAAATCTATGATCAAGCCAACAAGCAAATATCATTCTCAGTCCAACACTTGGAAAGGAATGTAAAGTGAACAAACTTAGATGAAGCAAAAATATAGTTAAAGACTGCAAATTCGCACCCAAGTAGTTTCACACACGTGTAAGGATAAATAAAAGTAGGCATAGAATCCGGTTCTTGCACCAAAAGAGTTAAAGTCAAAATCAAACACAAGAATGAATATGTGCACATAATTAGAACAGCATATTTACCAATTCTTTTCACTGACACCTCTACTACTTACTCAACCTGGAACATAGGATCTGGATCAAAAACAGAATCAAACTAGAATACTTGCGTAAACTGACCCAGTCGCGACACACGCTTGCACCCCTAACCTTAACACTAAACCTAATCATAACCCAAACCCTAACCCTAACCCTGATTTCGCCCAAATTCAAACTTCTGCAAGCTTTTGACCTCAGTATGCACCCACGTTGTTATCTAAAAGAGTTCTTGAGTTATAACGTTCATAGACATATAGACATACAGACAGACAAACAGACTGATAGACAGACAAACCCTGGAAATGTTTATCAAAACATACTGAAAACCACATGTACCACCATTTAACGTCAAAATACGCATTTTGAGCAACCCTAACCCTAATCTTGACCCAGACCCTAACCATTAATCCCATTTTAACAAATTTTGAACTCGTCCAAATTTATGAATGAATAGAATTGGGCAATGTGACAGACAAACAGACAGACAAACAAACAGACAAAGAGACCAACCCTGGAGTTATTCATCGAAAGACACCAATAACTGTAGGTAAGGCCAAATATGCATTTTGAGCAAATTCAAACACGTACAGACGGACAAGGTTAAAACTGTCGAATATTGTGTCCCAATCAAGGTCAAGGTCAAGGTCAAGGAGATCGATGGACCCTGAAAATCGGAGGGTATTTTTTTCTCCTCTGTCTGTCCCAAGGATATCTTCCGAATAGTTTGACAGAATCCCTTCAAATTAAACAGATATATAGTTCGTTGCTTGTGCCACAAACAAAACAAAATTTTATTGCCCCGTCACGTGGGTAGCCACACTCCGTCTTCAGGGGATTCTCGACTGCCAGTAAGTTGCAAATATTTTATTTCCAAACCCATGAGTGGTTAATATATTTTTCACACAATATACACAATTTTCTTTCCCGTTCTCATGTTCGTTTAATAGCATTTGATACGCCTGTCTACTAAGTCTGGATATAGGTAGTTTTAACAACTTGAGCCAGTATTTTATACATTTAACATAGGTTCTAACATATGGAGGATACCTTCCTGTTTCTCCATATACTACTGTGTTTGAACTGTGCAATGGGACATTTAAGAAGCGTTTAATAGCAAATGTATGTACCTTTTTCAAATCAACATTATCATCAATTCCCCACATTTCTGCCCCATAAGTCAGAATTGGTTCAATCTGAGTATTAAAGAGCTTCCAAAATATACTTGAATCAATAGCATTAAGTTTACGTAATGTTTTAAAACATTCTATAACCCCCTTCTCCCCTTTCTACAATATTCTGCTACTGCGTTTTTCAAACTTAACTTTGTTGTAAACAGCATGCCTAAATATTTGTAGGAGTTAGTTATTTGTTATTTTTATAGCACCATAAAACAATTTTTCATGACGTGAAAGGTACCCACCCATCCTAAATACCATTACATTTGTTTTGTCAAGGTTTACAGTAAGACATAATCTATCAGCTTCTTGTTTCACATTATTTGGTTGGTTCTGGAGACCTATAGTTGCATCTGATAAAAGTATTACATCATCAGCAAATAGCATGAGAAAAACCTCAACCGCACCAGGAATTAGCTGAATACTGTGTTTTCCTTTTTGCATTATTTCGACTGCCAGTTCATTAATGAAAAGGGAAAACATAAGTGGACGGAGTAGACATCCCTGTTTAACACCTCTAGGGCATTCAAACACATCAGAATATTCACATTTATCTTTCACAGATGCTAACACTGAACTGTACACACCACGAAGAGCCATATATAGTTTTCCATTCACTCCGCTGTTTCGCAAATTGATCCATAACTTATTTCGATTGACGGAGTCAAACGCCTTCCGAAAGTCGACAAAGGCAACACATACTTTCTTTGTTTTTTAGTAAATAAGATTGGACAAAGGCAAAAAGAGTGAAAATGTGATTTATAGTACTATATCCTGAATGGAACCCGGCATGTTCTTCAATAATATTTTCTTCTGGTTCAGACCATTTCGTCAATCTTCTGTTTAAAATGTTAACAATGTTACTAACAATGCTAGTCAATGCAACCCCACGATAATTATCTGGGTTATTAGGATCTCTTTTTTTGTAAACACGCACGCACTCACGCACGTACGCGCACGCACACACACACACACGCGCGCACACACACCTCTATCATTCTGGGGATATCCTGCAAGACAGAGAAGGTTGTTTATAGATATGTCTTGTTATGGCCTTGCCAGTATGTTAGTCTTGTACAAACACACACATAAACTCACACACGCGCGCGCACATACGCACAGAGAGAGAGAGAGAGAGAGAGAGAGAGAGAGAGAGAGAGAGAGAGAGAGAGAGAGAGAGAGAGAGAGAGAGAGAGAGAGAGAGAGAGAGAGAGAGAGAGAGAGGAGGGAGGAGAGAGAGAGAGGACGAGAGAGAGAGAGAGAGAGAGAGAGAGAGAGAGAGAGAGAGAAAGAGAAAGAGAGAGAGAGAGAGAGAGACTTAGGTCAAATCAGAAAAAAAGCAGATGACACGGGATACAATGGATACAAGGTCATGTGACAACGTGACAATATCACTCCCTCAGTTTTATGGGAGAGAGAGAGAGAGAGAGAGAGAGAGAGAGAGAGAGAGAGAGAGAGAGAGAGAGAGAGAGAGAGAGAGAGAGAGAGAGAGAGAGCAGAGAGAGAGAGAGAGAGAGAGAGAGAGAGACTTGGGTTAAATCAGAAAAAGCAGATGCAATGGATACAAGATCATGTAGCAATATCACTCCCTGTTGTTGGTTTAAGCATTTGGATTAGCAAAACAGGATAACTTTCCATGCACATAACACCCATCAGAGCCGCCTAACGCACCAATCCACCTAGACATGCACAGGTAAAACGCACAGAGGAAGCAAAACCAGTAACCTTTTGGAATATTTATCACAAAAGTTCACCTGCACATTGTTCAGTCATGCAGTTGCAAGATTTCACATGATCATGTCAACATAGCTGTCGTTTCCTAACATGTCGAATTTTTTGAGGTTTTAAGAAACTGCCACATGTAGTCTAACGTTCATGTTTTCTAACACGTAGAATTTTCATTTTTTTTATGTTTCATATCCAAATCGTCTACTTAGAGCAGCAACCATGTATCTCCACTGTGTAATATGTTAAGAAACTATTCTTTTCCATAACCAGGCTGGTCTTAATTAAAAGGCGAAACGTGGGCCTACTTCTTTGACACACAATCATGGCTACAGGGACTACAGACCACAGTACTGACGTGTTCAACCTCACCACTGTCGCACAGTGGCCGGACCAAGCCACTGCCCCACAGAGCCAAACCGCCATGTTGATTTCGAAAATATGGCTGCCATGTCTCCTGGTGCTGGGAACCTTTGGAAATATCGCCACCATATGTGTGATGCGTCGTATCAAGGACAACAACTCTTCACAGCACATCATTCTTATGACCCTTGCCGCGTCTGATCTGACACTGTTGTACGTCAGCGGGTTAAGACACTGGTTGTACTATCTTTTCCACGTGGATGTGTACGAAATACATGTGGTTGTGTGTAAGTTGTGCTGGTGGCTTATTTACGCATCCAGCACGTCGTCTTCGTGGCTGCTGACTTGTGTGACGGTGCAGCGAACAATGGCGGTGAAATGGCCGCACAAGATGAGGATAATGTGCTCTGTGTACAGAACCTGGATGGTTGTGGCTGCCTTGGTAGTTTCGGGCTGTGCTCTGCATGTCCACTTTGTCTACGGAATGGTCCTCTCCAAGGACAGCAGGTGCACTTTCAGGTCCTCGCGCTACAAGGACTTTGCCATGCGAGTCTGGACCTGGGTCGACCTGACGGCGTTCTCTCTAGCTCCGACCATCTGCCTTCTGGGTTGTGACGTCATTCTGTCCTTGACCTTGTTCCGAGCCACCTCCAGCGCCGCCATAGCCGCCACAAGCAGTAAGGACGTCAGGGACTCTCGTAGAAAAGCAGCCTCCAGAACGACCATCATGATTCTGGCACTGTCCTGCACGTTTCTGGTTCTGACCATGCCCGTGTGCGTTTATCTCATCTTGGATTTATACGCTTTCACCGATTCGGCTTGGAGCAGAGAGTCCACAACACAGGTAGTCTTTGCCGTCACCTTGCTCCTGTGGCACACCAACAGCGCCATCAATTTCTTCCTCTACTGTTTCATGGGGACCAGGTTCAGAGGGGAGTTCTTCACCTGGATCTGCTGTCGGTCTCGGTAGGTGCACCCTAAAGCCGGTGCCACACTGCATACGATTTGACCCCAATACGTTGCGATTGCGACAATGTATGTGAGTCACATACTAGTAGTAGTAGTAGTAGTAGTAGTAGTAGTAGTAGTAGTAGTAGTAGTAGTAGTAGTAGTAGTGATTAGGGCTAGAACTGGGCCTTGTGGCCCTTTTACGCTCTTTCTCGTTTTGTGACTTGATCTGTTTTTATTGTGACTTGCTTTCTATGTATGTAAACTATGGAATTTAACCAAATATGCTTTTTTTAAATTATTCATCGAAAGTAGTATAGAAAATTTACATCATTGTGTCTTGGTCCAGAATATGTTTCAATATATTTATGTTAGATGCAGCCATAATATTAGTTCCTGTGATGGAATGTGTCACGCATGCCCCACTTTCTCCGCTACACCCCCCTCCCCCCCTTTTTTTCTCTATTTCATCCATCCACTCTTTATATCTTATCCGCCTGGTTACAATCTTGTGACATCACAAGATTCCCTGACTACAATCGGTGCCTTTTGATCTTCCGTCATGTGATGTTGACACCGACTCCGCAGTACGAAGCGCGTGACGTCACTGTAAGCGTGTGACTAGCTGTGTAAGCAAAAAGCACATGACAGCTGTTTATACTAGAGCGTGTGATCTGTAGCTGTCTCTCGTGTCTACATTTCAGCCAATGAAAGTACACTGTAGATTTGAAATCAAGTGGGAAATGCATAGTGGGAGGCAAAACTCATAACATTCTCTTAGTCTAGTCACAAGCAAACTAAAACCTGGCTGAATCAACACTGTAGGAACAAACCCTCTTCTTGTTGCCTGCCAGTAATACTATTAGCCCAACTCGTAAGTAATATTGGATGTGTTTGGGGGGGAAATACTTGCGTAAGATTTATCTTTGTTTGATTCTGTTTTTGATCCAGATCCTATGATCCAGGTTGAGTAAGTAGTAGAGGTGTCAGTGAAAAGAATTGGTAAATATGCTGGTCTAATTCTGTGCACACATTCATTCTTATGTTTGATTTTGACTTTAACACTTTTGGTGCAAGAACCTGATTCTATGCCTAATTTTATTTACCCTTTATATACATACATGTGTATGTGTGAGACTACTTGGGTGCAAACAGGCAGCTTTTAACTATATTTTTGCATCAACTTAGTTTGTTCACTTTACATTCCTTTCTAAGTGTTGGGCTGAGAATGATATTTGCTTGTTGGCTTGATCATAGATTTTGATCTAGCTTGTTACTGAATCATAACAGTTGATACCAGTACACCTTTCATGTTTTATTTCAGTTTGACCATTGAAATTCATATTATTTTTCATAGTGATATTGTACAAGGGCGACCTTCTAGCCAGTTGGGATTCACTAATCTCCCACCGGCTGAAGCCCATATCTCTAATCCATAGAGATCTACACCCATATTCTCCTGTGATTCTCAGCAGGGCATCGTGGTCAGGAAGCTTAATCCCTGACTCACGTGTGTGTGTGTGTGTGTGTGTGTGTGTGTGTGTGTGTGTGCGTGCGTGCGTGCGCGCACGTGTGTGTGTGGTGTATGTGTGCATGCGCATGTTTGTGTTGTGTGTGTGCGTGTGATGCGTTCATGTAGACCCCTATATGAGTGTATGTATGCATGGTGTGTGTGTGTGCACGTGCATGCGTGTGTGTGTGTGTGTGTGTGTGTGTGTGCTTGTGCTGGGTGTGCGTGTTGTTTTTGTGAATATTATGCTGTTATTTCATGCTTGTGAATTGTGTGAAAATGCATACGTGCATTAGTCCTAGTAGTAGTAGTAGTAGTAGTAGTAGTAGTAGTAGTAGTAGTAGTAGTAGTAGTAGTAGTAGTAGTAGTCACAGCAGTTGTTGTTGCTGATTGATATGTGTATTGTTTTTGTCTGCTGATGTTATTGGATTTTTGTTTCATGTTTTTATTCCATTTCAATTTTGTGTAAAGCGCCCTGTAGCCTACATAGTAGGATGGGCGCTATATAAATTTTCCTCATTATTATTATTATTATGTAATATTTCATCCAAAACAAAAAGGAACTGCTTCGCACGTGACAAAGGGAATAGGCTGCGGTACAGTGTCATCATAAGCTTACTGCGTGTCTTTCCCTTGTCAGTGTCGTGGCTTCGTCTTTTGCTTATGATGTTTGATGCCACATGATTCATTCTCCTGCGTGCGTTCTAGAAATTCTGACAACAGCCGAAGACGGACATGCTGGGCCAAACTATTTGTTGTTAGTTGGGCACATAATGGCAGTATGACGCATCTGCGCTCATATGACAGGAAGCTGTCTGAGCGATCGACGAAGAGGAAGAAGAATTACAGGAACCAAACGAAAGCGGTTTTTATCTGTCTGATTGTAACGTGAATGTGTGCCGCCTAAGCTAGAGAACCATAACCCAAAACATGTCTCGACAGTGATGCTTCATGCTGAACCCCAATACTATACGATACACACACACACACACACACACACACACACACACACACACACACACACAAAGAAAACTTGTGTTTTGCTGGAAGAAGTTTCAGTGAAAAGAATGAATTTTTAATTTTAAAAACACGTCTCGTAATTCAATCACTTAACCGGGTATCAGCCAGATTCCGGGAAGGATTTCTTTCTTGATAGAAACGACTCCGGGCCATGTATTCGCAAGTGCATCTTAAACAGCAAACACGGGTTTGGAAATATCACATAGACTTGGCAGTTTTGTCTAATTTACGTTTTACGTCCCGGATTAAGTGTTTAAGGCGCACACCTGCCTGCAGGGCCAGGCCTTCTGGAACAAGCTAACACTCGGCTGTTGTGGAGGAGTTACGGCTCTTAACCCTTGATATCAGGAGGCTTTCCATTGAAAGGTATCGTGTCACCGACAACAAGCTCACTCTTTTCCTGCTCTCTCTCTCTCTCTCTCTCTCTCTCTCTCTCTCTCTCTCTCTCTCTCTCTCTCTCTCTCTCTCTCTCTCTCTCTCTCTCTTCTCTCTCTCTCTCTCTCTCTCTCTCTCTCTCTCACACACACACACACACACACACTCTCTCTCTCTCTCTCTCTCTCTCTCTCTCTCTCTCTCTCTCTCTCTCTCTCTCTCTCTCTCTCTCTCTCTCCATGTCAAATTTGTTACTTTATTTTTTTATATTCGAATGTTGGTGGTATGATTTTCTTGTTGATTTTTATTAATGTTTTCCATCTTTCATTGTTGATTTTGTAACGCGCAACGAGCATACTACTATATGGAGTTTTAGCGCTATATGAATTATTATTATTATTATTATTATTATTATTATTATTATTCTTATTATTATTATTATTATTATTATTATTATTATAGGATTGGGTTTCATCTTGTTATGTATATGTGTTTACTCCAAAATGCGTGCATGTTAAAGATGAGTATGTAGAATTGGATTTGGTTTTATTTTGTTATGTGTATGTGCTTACATTTACGATTGATGTATTTTTAAGATTAGTATGTAAAGTGGGCTTAGGCTTGATTTTATTATGTGTATTGGCTTCAAATTTAAAATGTGTACATGTTACGAGTATGTAAAATAGGATTAGTCTTGATTTTGTGGTGAGTTAAGTTTTACTTATATATGTGCATGTTAAAGATGAGAACTAGAAAGTAGATTTCGGCTTGATTTTGTCATTAGTATTTACTTTTGAATATGTGTATCTGCATGCAAACAGTATGACTAGGTCTGCTTTTGTTATGAGTGCGTGTTTACTTTTTAATTTGTTCATGTCAAAAATGAATAACGTAATGTAGGAATAGGTTTCATGTTGCCGCCATGGGTACACGTATTTATATTTTAAATTGTGTATGCTAAGATGAGTAGGTAAAGTAATACTATGTTTGACTTATTATGCGCATGGGTTTCTTTTCAAATAAGTATACTTTAATGATGAATTCACAAAGTATGATTGAGGTATTTTTTTCATGTTGGTGCACTTTTTTAATGTTAAAAGATGAGTGTGAAAAGTAAGATTAGGTTTTTATTTTTCCGTGTGTATGAGCTTACTTCACACATTTTGAATGTTAATAATGTGCATAGATAATAATAATAGGTTTTGTTTTGTTATTGATGTGTTACAATATAGGGATGTATTTTGCATGCTTTATATTACTTTGTATGTGTTTATTTTCGTTTTCCATTTTCTACTTTACATGTTTTTGTCCAGAGGGCTGGAAGTAAAAAAGTATGTTATTGCTTACTCTATTACCCTCTATAAATAAAATTAATTAATTAATTAATTCATTCTCTCTCTCTCTCTCTCACACACACACACACACACAGACACTCTCTCTCTCTCTCTCTCTCTCTCTCTCTCTCTCTCTCTCTCTCTCTCTCGCTCTCGCTCTCTCTATCTGTGCCTCTCTGTCTTTCTATCTCTGTTTCTCTCTCTCTCTCTCTCTCTCTCTCTCTCTCTCTCTCTCTCTCTCTCTCTCTCTCTCTCTCTCTCTCTCTCAGACAATAGTGACAAGACACAGGCTGCAGTTCATCACACAACAGATAAGAACCGCAATAGAGACACTTGTGACACTGCCGACAAAGCAGACAGTACTGAAAACACTCAAACAAGTGAACGTGACAGAACAGACCCAGACAGAGGACATATTTTTTCAGACGGAAACGCCATACCGCAGACCCCAGCAGCTGCCCGCAATCTAAGGTCAAGGTCGGTAGCATCCGCTCCTAGCACTAAAAGACAGGTCAACAAGCCGGCTGCTAGATCTACTAGCCAAAGCAGCATCATAGACTCCTTTCGAAAGAGAGAGACAAGCCAAAAAGCGGAAGGGTCTGGAGTCTCCAAGGCCAAATCCCCACAAAACCCCAAGTCCCACCCCCCCTCAAACTCCAGTTCCCAACCTCACAGCTCTAAGTCTAAAAGTAGTGGTGCTGTAGGCACCAATAAATAGGATTTTGGCCGCGCCACAGAACCAAGAAATGAAGATCGTGTTCGTGGAGGAAAGGGGTCTATGCTTAGCAAAAATACTTATGAAAACAGCACAGAAAAAGAAAAGGGTAATAACATTAGCTTGCTAAATTATAATGTGAACGGGTTGTTACCAAAATTAGACAATGCTGAGTTTGTTAATCTTATTTCTTCATATGACTTCATCTGCCTAACAGAAACATTTGTTGCTTGTGATTTTGAATCACCTTTATTTAATGAGTTCATTTTATTCTCTTCTAAAGCGAAAACATTGTCCCATCATAGAAGATATTCGGGTGGTGTTCTCGTTATGGTCAGAAAATCATTTAAGCATTTTGTTGAACGTGTCCATGTCAATCAAGATAATATTATAGTTCTAAAGATCAATAAACAACTTTTCAACACTGACAAAAATGTGATGTATATATGTTCTTATGTACCTCCTTGTGACTCACCTTTTTGGAATGCTGAAGTAGATGGATTTGGCATTGAACTGATTGATCAATGTTTGGCAGATCTGTATGAGTCATATGGTGAGTTTGATATCATGTTGAATGGGGACTTGAATGCAAGGACGGGGGCAGAAAATAATACTTTTTATGGTGATGATGGAGATTTTGAACCTACTAATTGCTTGTCCAATAGTCAATTTCCACGGAAATCACAGGATATATGTATTAATACGTTTGGAGAACAATTACTGGAATTATGTAATATATCTGATTCTATTATATTAAACGGTCTAAGGGAACGGGGTTTTGATGATTCTTGTACATATATCGGAGTTTCTGGTGTAAGTGTTGTGGATTATTTTGTTATGTCTATTGAACTTTTTTCTTCTATTAACATTACTTCTCTTGTTGTTGAGAATGCAATAGATTCAGATCACTTACCATTAGTTATGAGCCTTAGAATTACTAAAGAAATAAATGATCACCCAGTAACAAACCAAAATAAAAGTAAAACGTCTGATAAATTTGTTTGGAACCAAGACTTTGAAAACGAATTTGTTAAGTCTCCTGAGAGTAATGATATACAAAGTAGATTGACCCTAGCAGCAAGCACTCTTGATGAGGATGTAGACGGTGCACTTCTAACATTTGTTCAATGTTTGAAGGATTCCAGTCAGTGCATGCTTAAAACAGTCCATAGCAACAAAAGTTATAAGAAGAAATCAGAATGGTTTGATATGGAATGTGAATTAACAAAGAAGGAAACTAGAGGAAAACTAAATTATTTCAGAAAAACTAGAAAAGAAGAGGATCGTTTGATATATGTAGAAGAAAGGAAAAAATATAGACATTTATTAAAGACTAAAAAACAAGCTTTCAATAAACTAAAGGCTGAAACCTTAGCTAAAGACTTAAATAACGGATCTAAGTTCTGGAAAGAACTGAGAAGATTAGGTTGTGGAACGAAAGACAGAATGAACAAAAATAACATCACTACAGAGGAGTGGTTGAATCACTTTCAGAAATTGTATCAAGGTATTTCTGAAGAAAACGATGATGAAATCAATATTGAGGCTAATGTATTAGAAGAGCCAGATCATATTCTTAATGAAAAGATATCACTAACAGAAGTTAGTCAGGCTATTTGAAAACTTAAAAGTAGTAAAGCTGCAGGCTTAGATGACATTTCCGCTGAAATGCTAAAAACTGGGGGCAACACTGTTCTATGTTGTTTAACCAAATTATTTAATAAGATTTTTAACAAAGGGGCCTACCCACAAGAATGGGCAAAAGCTATTATAGTTCCTATATATAAAAAAGGCGATGTAGAAAATGTAGATAATTATAGAGGGATTTCACTCTTAAGCATTGTATCTAAATGTTATACTTCAATATTAATCACTAGGCTATATAACTGGTTAGAAAATAATAATTTGATTTCTGAATGCCAAGCAGGTTTTCGTAGAAAACATTCAACAATTGATCATATCTTTACTTTGAACGCAGTAATTCAGAAGTGCTTAAGTATGAAAGGAAGAAAATTATATATTGCTTTTGTAGACTTTAAAAAAGCTTTTGATTCTGTCCGACATGATAAACTTTTACAATGTATTAAAGGGAATGGTGTGAAAGGCAAATTTCTTGTTTCACTTAGAGCTATGTACTCATCCTTGTTAGCATGCGTCAGGGCAAATAATGACCTTACGGATATGTTTGAAACTCCTGTTGGAGTTAGACAAGGTTGTGTCTTAAGTCCCACTTTATTTTCAACTTTCATAAATCAGTTAGCCCAACATATCAATAGAGATGGAAAACATGGAGTTCAGATATTTCCCGATATCATTGAATTGTTTATTTTACTTTTCGCAGATGATGTAGCTTTGATTTCTACCACTCCAAATGGCCTTCAAAATCAGCTTAATATTTTAAATGTGTGTTGTGATAAAATGAAGCTTAGTGTCAATATAGACAAAACCAAAGTTATGGTGTTTAGGAAAGGGGGATTCTTAGGTAAGAATGAAAAATGGTTTTTCAATGGAATTATGCTAGAAGTTGTAAACAGTTATTGTTATTTAGGATATAATTTTTACTACTATGAACAGTGTTAAAAAAGGCACATTGCACTTGGCAACTAAAGGGAAGAAAGCAGTATTTCAACTTTGTAGACTTTTTCAAAAATGTAAAGAACTAACAGTATCCACTTTTTTCAGAATCTTTGACACCACAATTCAGCCAATATTATTATACTCGTCAGAAATGTGGGGTTTCAATAGATTAGAGCATCTAGAACGAATACATATGATAGCATGTAAACGTTTTTTGGGTGTTCCTGGCAGGACCCTTAGCAAAATGGTGTACGGGGATCTTGCCAGATATCCTTTATATATAAATTCGTATGTTGCATCTGTAAGATATTGGTTTAAGCTAATGCAAATGGATAGCAAAATGCTACCTCATAAGGCTTATCAGATGTTGTCAAACATGGACTCTTTAGGTAAGCTATGTTGGGTTACAAAAATTTGAGAAATTCTGTGTTGTAGTGGTTTTAATATTGTCTGGCTTCAGCAGAATGTTGGTGATGTTAAGATGTTTTTAAACATTTTCAAACAGAGATTAATCGATATGTACATACAGGAATGGAGTGGAACAATTAGGGATAGAGATAGATATATATCATATCGATCATTCAAGACTATATTTGAAAAAGAAAAATATGTTTTAGAAATGGATTTGTATTCTTTCCGCGTAGCCATTTCGCAGGTGAGATTTAATGTTCTCCCTTTAAATAACAATGTCCATCGTTTTAGTACATCAGCACATGCTAAAGCTTGTCCATTCTGCATAAGCAAGACTGAGAATGAGGAACACTTTTTATTTGACTGTCCAGCCTACAATGACCTCAGACAGAAGTTTCTCCAACAATCAGCTAGAATTTCTATCCAAAGTTTACTTAAAGCTAGAAGTCCAACCGATATGCATAACTTATCCAGGTATATTTTCCATGCGATCAACAGACGTAAGAGAATATTTTTGAAATAATTACGATTGAATGTATAATGTGACTGTTCTAAAATGTATGTATCATTCTCCCAGAGAGATAGCAGTAGCATAAATATTTCATTCATGATCTCATTGATCGGCTGATATATGCTCGATTTTGTAAAAATAATAATGTTGTAGTTATTGTCCTTAATTTTCGTATTATTTTGGCATGCCCCTTCTCCCCTTCCTCCCAATGTTGTATTGTGGCCTAAGGCCAATGTACAAATAAACTTCCGAGTTCCGAGTTCTCTCTCTCTCTCTGTGTCTCTCTGTCACTGTCTCTCTCTGTCTCTCTCTCTGTAACTATCTATCTCTTTCTCTCTCTCTCTCTCTCTCTCTCTCTCTCTCTCTCTCTCTCTCTCTCTCTCTCTCTCTCTCTCTCTCTCTCTCTCTCTCGTGCGCGCGCGCACGCGCGAACAGAAGATAACAGATTATGTCTTCCGTTTCAACAAGAAAAATAAAATAAGACATATGAGCGTTGTCTCCATTACAACATAATTAAGAGCTCATTTACATAGTGATGCAACACAACTTCAGTAAAAACAGGATAATAAGGGACAGAATTCACGTATACCGCCAAAGTCGCATTTTCGCACCACAGTTATATAACACCTATGTCACTAAAAGGCATCAAATTGGGGTCCATTATCCAAAGACCCTATTGTCTTAGTTTTGGGAAGCAAGGATAGACCTTATTTTATATATGTCACAGAAGAATCACCAAGACTGCAGATGCATTTTGTTCTCTACCCAGGTAAAGTTAATGGACATTTTTGGCTGAAATATCGCTGGCGGTGAAAGGGTTAAAGAAAGAATGTTCCTAAAGTACTGGCTTAACATTTTCAAGATGGACGTGTTTAGACTACCAAGACAAGCGTATTATTATGTTGAAAAACTTGGATGATAAAGGTAAAACGTGCTGGGTTAGTTTGGTTAGACATACGTTGTTTAGCTTAGAATTTGGTTATGCATGGCTAAACCAGGGTTTGATTTGATTTGATTGATTTAATTTAAAGTCTGTTCACACAATGGTGATATTAGACTGGGGGGGGGGGGGGGAGGGGGAAAAAAAAGTGTGTGTGCGTGTGTGCGCGCGCGCGTGTGTGTGTATGTGAATATGAGTGCGTGTGCAACAAATCCCTAACAAATTAATAACAACAAATAAATAAAAAAGTGAAAAAGAAAACAAAATTAAAGTTAATTAACTCATGAACTAAAGTAATCTTGCAATTCCAGAGCTGGATATGACTGTAGCAATTTTGATCATTTCATGACTGTAAACTACATCTTTTAAAGTTCCAATTTGTGGAACTTGTATCCCAGATAGTTTGTATAACAATGATAATAATGGACATTCTAAAATAATGTGTTGAACTGATATTGGAAGACCACAATCGCATTCTACATCTTTAGAAACTTTTACCAGGGTGTTGGATGTGAAATAGCTTTCTTATCTTTACTCAAAGAACGATTAAAAGAGAACTACCTTCAAGAATGGAATAGCCCAGTAATGAACAAAGACATGTATAGTACCTATCGGCTTTTTAAACAATCATTTGAAAGTGAACATTATTTTGAATTTCTAGATATTAGGTGTTTCCGTGATGGGTTGGTCAAATTGATAACTGGTGTGCTTCCAATAAATGGTTCGTCCTTCACAACAACTTTCAGTGACAATTTAAACTTTCTTTGTCCCACATGTAAGGTAGTTGAAGACGAAAATCACTTCATACATGTTTGTCCCATATATAACGATATTCTTTCTTCTTCTTCGATCGCTCAGACAGTTTCCTGTCGATTATGAGCGCAGATGCGTCATGCTGCCGTTATGCGCCTAACTAACAAGTAGTTAGGCCCAGCAAGTCCGACTTTGGCTGGAGGAAATGTTTTTGAAAGTGTTTCGTGAAAAAAGGCAGGAGAATGGACCGGTAAGGCAGAAAGATAGTAGATGACAGTAAGCAAAGGGAAAAGGCAGAGTCAAAGAGAGTGGAAGATTAGAGGAAGTTACAAGCCCAGACCTCCAGAAGGTGGGGGAACTATTTATACAAAAGACCCCCCGGTATCCCCACGGGGGGATATAACGATATTAGAAACAAATATTCAAGTGGAATTGAAAAGCATTATACTAATATTGTTCTGAATGGGTACATGACACTAACTCGCCAATTAGCCATGTTTATTTTCTATGCAATTCGACAGAGAAATGTGATTGAGAATTTAGACAAATAATAAATTGTGAGAATGTTCTTATGCAAAGAAGAAAAGAAAATATGTCTATATAATGTTGTTAACAGATTTTGGCTTGCCTAGCATACGTTTGGTGTTATGTTTCGCTCACCAACATGACAGTATGTCTCCATAACGATGTTGCTATCTAATTTAGATGTGTAGTAAATATCGTATGATATTGTTTTGTTCCTTGACCCCGTTTCTAGGGGCTAGTGGCCTAAAGAAAATAAACCGTTCATTGTTCATCATTGTTCATTTTCTCTCTCTCTCTCTCTCTCTCTCTCTCTCTCTCTCTCTCTCTCTCTCTCTCTCTCTCTCTCTCTCTCTCTCTCTCTCTCTCTCTCTGTGCTCTCTCTCTCTCTCTCTCTCGTCTCTCTCCTCTCTCTCTCTCTCTCTCTCTCTCTCTCTCTCTCTCTCTCTCTCTCTCTCTCTCTCTCTCTCTCTCTCTCTCTCTCTCTCTCTCCTCTCTCTCTCTCTCTCTCTCTCTCTCTCTCTCTCTCTCTCTCTCTCTCTCTCTCTCTCTCTCTCTCTCTCTCTCTCTCTCTCTCTCTCTCTCTCTCTCTCTCTCTCTCTCTCGGAAATTTGGTTTTATTCACCGCGTTTGGTTTTATTCATTTATTATTTATTTCATCTTCATGTGCTTGTGTGAGTGTAAAGCTTTGATGTTTTTTAGTTCAATTATACAGTTCAAATCACTGTACTGATTCAATGGAAAATTGGCAGACATGCTTGCCATACAGTTCAAATCACTGAAATGATTCAATGGAAAATTGGCAGACTTGCCCAGCATACAGTTTAAATCACTGAACCGACTCAATGGAAAATTGGCAGACTTCAATACTATGCAGTTTAAACCACTGAACTGATTCGATGGAAAATTGGCAGACTTGGCTACCATACAGTTTAAACCACTGAACTGATTCAATGGAAAATTGGCAGATTTGCCTAAATACAGTTTAGATTACTGAACTGATTCAATGGAAAATTAGCAGATGTGTCTACCATACAGTTTAAATCACTGAAATGATTCAATTGAAAACTGACAGACTTGTCTACCATACAGTTTACATCACTGAACTGATTCAATTGAAAACTGACAGACTTGTCTACCATACAGCTTACATCACTGAACGGATTCAATTGAAAATTGGCAGCATACAGCATAAATCACTGAACTGACTCAATGGAAAATTGACAGACTTGTCTACCATACAGTTTAAAATACCCTGAACTGATTCCAATGAAAATTGGCAGACTTGCCTACCATACAGTTTAAATCACTGAACGGATTCGTGCAAATGTATTTTCAGTGTGTTTGATTTTCTGCGATGTTGCACGGTTTGCTGTTTAACTGAGAATTCAAGTTTGTGGGAGTGTCATCTTTTTATTTAAAATGGTATGTTGTGTCACTGATCAATACATGTACAAGGTTGAAAGTATATGAAACCAAATAACAAAAGGGTACTTTTTGTATTCAGTACTTAGCCGAGACTCGTCTTAGTGTAACTGAGAAAGAATTAAATGTTTCTTTGAGTTCGCTTTCGTTTTATGAGCTATCACATTTTCTGTTGTGGTTTTCAAAGAGGGGCTGCTTAACGTTCTAGCTCCAGTCAAGTAACACAGCAATAGTAGTTCAACAAAACACTACAGCAACAACAACAATAACAACAACAACAACAGCAACAACAACAACGACGACAACAACAAACAAACAAACCTCTGAAGAACATTACTCAACAAGCAAACAAACAAACAAAAGAAAAAACCCACCACCAACAACAAACAAATATAAACAAAACAATAATTGCTTATGTTATATTTTTGTTGATACAGATTGGCCTCAGTGTGTAACAAATCTGTTGACATTCATTGCATTATAATGAGATATCCAGCTGTTTTGATCCCCCTTCTTTGTGCGTTTGTCTCTCTCTTTGTTTATCTCTGTCTGTCTGCCTGTCTGTCTGTCTATCTACCTGCCTGACTGTTTGTCTGTCTGTCTGTCTATCTACCTGACTGTCTGTCTGTCTGTCTGCCTACCTGTGTGTCTGTCTCGGTCTCTCTCTCTCTCTCTCTCTCTCTCTCTCTCTCTCTCTCTCTCTCTCTCTCTCTCTCTCTCTCTCTCTCTCTCTCTGTTTCTCTCTTTGATGAAATCACTTCTTTTTGAACTTCTTCTTCTTCTGCATTCCCGACTTCTTTTCAAACAAGCGTATTCACACACTTTGATGGTTGAATTCCAACAGTATTACTATTATTTCCTATTAAATGCGAAACAGTGGTGTGGACATTCTCTTGTGCCTGTATAGTACCTTTTTGTGTTCTACTGAGAAATGTGATACTCATAGTCCTTATGGTATTCAACGTTCAGTATTATGCTTTGTGCATTCAAACATTATTTCAACATGGGGCACGAAAGGCACGAACTGCCATCCCGTATATGGTTTTATGATACTATAAGCCTGACATGTCAACTGTCATTTTCGTTCTCTTCGATGGAGTGTTTTCTTAATTTGTTTAGGTTTGTGTTTAATTCTAAACATAAAACATACACTATTCCCGCCATACACTTGCTTTGCAAAGCTTCGGGGCTAGGCTTTCGTGGTGTATATGTCTCATCAAATCTGCATGGGGGTGCAGGGGGGTATAAGGTGGCTTACGGTCTAAGACATAAGGATTTATTCTTTGCAGACATCACATTTGGATAGCCGTAGAAGTGAAATTGGATGCGTGGAGCAGGACCTTTAGTCTAGTGATTATAATGATGCGTTAATAGACGTGTAAGGTATGGTAAGGCGGGGCAAAACGCCCCCACCAGCGCCCCCAAAGAAACAAATCCCTTTTCTTTTCTCTTTGAACCAACATTATATATTGTATTCAATGTAAAGGATAGAGGCCCAGCCACACTGCAACATATCTCAAGCGTTTACAATTTGAAAGAATGATTCCCGCACACAAGAGGGAAACAAATGCTGGGGCTTCTTGCCCCACCTTACCAAAAATGGTCAACAGTAAGCTTAAATTGTACAATAGGCGGACTGGCGGCCGCATATATGTACACATATTTTTCTCTCACTTTGCACTAGGCATTACGATCTGAGAGTGCAGTCTTTCGTATGAGACGATAAATCGAGGTCCCATGTGCCCATGCACTTAGCACATGTTAAATCCAGTGGCAACCAAAAAGTTGTCATTTGGTCCAAATTTACCCTCTCCTTTTCTGTGTGCGTGTGTGCGTGTGCGTGTGCGTGCGTGCGCGTGCGCGCGTGTGTGTGTGTGTGTGTGTCTTTCATTTAACGTCTATCCACTTCTCGTGATATTAGACGGTGTGTGTGTGCGTGTGCGTGTGCGTGTGCGCGCGTGTGTATGTGTGTGTGCGTGTGTGCGCGTGCGCGCGTGTGCGCGTGCGTGCGTATGTGTGTGTGTGCGTGCGCGCGCGCGCGCGCGTGTGTGTGTGTATGTGTCTTTCATTTCACGTCTATCCACTTCTCGTGATATTAGACGGTGTGTGTGTGTGTGTGTGTCCGTGTGCGCGCGCGTGTGTGTGTGTGTGTTTGTGTGTGTGTGTGTGACCACTGTGTTTGTTGTGTGTGTGTGTGTGTGAGTGTGTGTGTGTGTGTGTGTGTGTGTGTGAGTGTGTGTGTGTGTTTGCGTGCGTATGCGTTTGTGTGAGCACGTGTGTCTGTCTGTGTGAGATGTTCGTGTGAGTATGTACGTGTGTGTGTAAGTATATGGTGTGTGTGGATGTGTGCGTGCACGCGTGTGTGTTTGTGTGTATGTGTGTCTGCGCATGTGCGCGCGTGTGTGTTTGTTTGTATGTGTGTGTGTGCATGCGCGCGCATGTGTGTTTGTATGGATGGATGTGTGCGCGCGCACGCGTGCGTGTGTGCGTGTGACTGTCTGTCTGTCTGTCTGTGTTGTTTGTGTCTGCATGTGTATGTAGAGGGTAGCGTGGAGAGACAGAGGATGCACATGCATGTACGTTTGTATGTCTGCATGTCTGTGTATGTAGAGGGTAGCGTGGAGAGACAGAGGATGCACATGCATGTACGTCTGTATGTCTGCATGTCTGTGTATGTAGAGGGTAGCGTGGAGAGACAGAGGATGCACATGCATGTACGTCTGTATGTCTGCATGTCTGTGTATGTAGAGGGTAGCGTGGAGAGAAAGAGGATGCACATGCATGTACGTTTGTATGTCTGCATGCATATGAAATATGTCGCTATGCGTCTGCCTGTCTGTTCTGTGTCTGAACATCTTTCTATCTGCAGTTGTGTTTTATTGCACACACTTATGATAAACACATTGCCCGACTGATTCATTGTGTCAGTTATGCATGTCGTAACACCTTCTGGCGATACACTGGCCCCTTAGTAGCGTATCTACATGATATCGACACTGCAATATAAAAGTAATAAGCGTTCATTCATCTGTATGAAAACAAAGGGAGATTATGACTGGGATCAGATTTGATATTTTTTGGATAAAAAAAAAGTGTCTTCGTCGGCATCAGCAAGGGCTACACAAAGAAACAAAGAATCAGACACAGGCACACACACACACACACACACACACACACACACACACACACACACACACACACATACGCGCGCGTGCACGCACGCACACGCACACACACACACATACACTGTGCGAGCGCGCGCACAGACACAAACAGACACAGACACACACGCACTCAGACACATACACACATACACACGAACACAAATACACGCACGCACAAACACACATACATACGCACTCACACATGCATACGCGCGCACCCACAGATAACCACACACATTAAGTGCATCCAAGCGTACGCATCCATCCTTACACATACATACACATGCACAGACCACTGATTCATCTCTATACTTACACTGATAATATACAATCTCTCTGTGTCCGTGTCTGCGCCTGTCTCTTTCTTCTTCTTCTTCTTTCTCTTCTTCTCCTCCTCCTCCTCCTCCTCCTTCTTCTTCTTCTTCTTCTCCTCCTTTTTATCTCTCAAACCCTCAGACAACTATTCTCCTCCATTGCTAGATGATTAGTATCGCAATCAACTTTGGTGGAGGGGAGTTAATTATAAAGAGAGTTCTCCCCTTTCTTCAATTTCGTATTCTCCTCCACTCTGCATTCTTTCTCTACTTTGCGATCACCCTTTATTTATGTATTTGTTTCTCTGTCTTTATCCTACGTCCTTCCTCCTCCCTTTACCTCGTCCTCCCCCTATTCTCTCTCTCTCTCACCCTCTCTCTCTCTCTCCCTCTCTCTCTCTCTCTCTCTCTCACCCTCTCTCTCTCTCTCTCTCTCTCTCTCTCTCTATCTCTCTCTCTCAGTCATCAGTTACGATATAGACAGCATGTACGTAATGGTTTACTTTGCCCTCTATGTTTAGAGAGTGAAGAAAACGAATCACATTTTGTTTTGTGTTGTCCTGTATTCAAAGGTATTCGCCAGAGAATAATTCCTCAGAAATACCACCGACAACCTTGCATGTTTAGATTGAATGTCCTCATGAGTTCAAACAAATATGGTAACATTAAAAACCTGTGTGTGTATTTACGTAAAGCATTTAGGTTAAGAGAAGTGCTGACTTCGTAAATTTGCTTATAGTAGCTGTTTAGTTTGATGTTTCATGTACATTCCCATTCAAATGGGCCAATGGCCTCTCTGAATAAACCATCTTGCGTCTTGCGTCTCTCTCTCTCTCTCTCTCTCTCTCTCTCTCTCTCTCTCTCTCTCTCTCTCTCTCTCTCTCTCTCTCTCTCTCTCTCTCTCTCTCTCTCTCTCTCTCTCTCTCTCCGTGTTGAAAGTTTTAAAAGACTGACATTCTACTACAATTAATTCGTTCCTGGTTTTATTTTGCCTTTCTGTTACTATTTGTTTTAGCTTTATGGGGACAGGATGGAGAAAAAAACATTTGGTCAGTATATTCGGCTTTGAATAATAAAATGGCTTCGATTGGACTTCTTCGTCCACGTAGCAAGAGGGAGAGAGAGAGAGAGAGAGAGAGAGAGAGAGAGAGAGAGAGAGAGAGAGAGAGAGAGAGAGAGAGAGAGAGAGAGAGAGAGAGAGAGAGAGAGAGAGAGAGAGAGAGAGAGAGAGAGAGAGAGAGAGAGAGAGAGAGAGAGAGAGAGAGAGAGAGACTTCAGACTTCAGACTTCAGACACTTTATTTTACAAGGATAAGAATTTAGGCTGGGCCTAGTCTTCCATTCTGTCCTTGGTTCTAAGCATGCAAAACATAACAGGAAACAACGATTAACAGTAATATAGCAGCGACATGGTAGGCAGAGCATCAACGTCAGCAATAAAAACAAACAGAACAGAAAACTAACCAACCGAATAAACAAACAAACAAATAAGTAAATGGAAATCACCTATGTCACTACAATTTACTTCTCCTACTACCATTACTACTCCTATTACTGTTACTACCACCATCGCCACCACAACACTACTACTACTACTACTACTACTACTACTACTACTACTACTACTACTACTACTACTACTACGCACAAACACACATACATACGCACCCACACACGCATACACGCGTTCGCCCACAGGTAACCACACACATTAAGTGAATCAAAACGTACGCATCCATCCTTACACATACATACATAATTATGCACACTCCTCCTCCTCCTCCTCCTCCTCCTCCTCCTCCTCCTCCTCCTCCTCCTTTTTCTCTCTCAAGCCCTCGGAAAACTATTCTTCTCCTTTGCTAGATGATTGGTATCGTAATCAACTTTGGTGGAGGGGAGTTAATTAGAAAGAGAGTTCTCCCCCTTTGTTCAATTTCGTATTCTCCTCCACTCTGTATTCT
>CM065696.1:7254392-7261892 GCA_017654935.2 Phymorhynchus buccinoides | reverse complement strand
ACCCATAAAAAGCACTCGATCTCCTTGTTTTTAATTTTAATTTCTATATATATATATATATATATTATATCTATTAACTGCATTAACAGTATATATATATAGCCAATGCCAACATTATAATAGTATGCACCTTTACATTAAGACAGCATGTATGCATTACACTCTGAACCTTGATTTAAAATCTCAATTCAAAAACTTTTATAGGGAACCATTGGAAGTCTTCATTGTACTACTACTAAACTGATTTGAAGACACAAATTACTTTCATTGAATTTGCATAACTACATTTGTGACATTGACACTAACAGTATTCTCTATATAGTAATAAAAATCAGACGTGAGCCTTGAAGGCTTCGCCTCATGTTTTATGTTACTTGGCTTTTAGTTTAGTTTTACTTTTTCAAGATAAAAGGAGAGAGAGAGAGAGAGAGAGAGAGAGAGAGAGAGGAGAGAGAGAGAGAGGAGAGAGAGAGAGAGAGAGAGAGAGAGAGTATAAATTCTGGACTTTACTGGTATTGCAGTAGGGTTTGATTCTGATCGCTTCTCGGCCTTTTGGCTAAGACAGTGATTCGGGAACATACATTTTTGTTTATAACCTGGTTGGTTTGTTCAGCCCGTCGTACATGGCGAAAGCCGATACGCGACGTTAAACTGAACTTCCATCCTATTGCAGTAGGCCTACCTTCGGGATCGTCCCATCATCTATGCATTTAGAAATGTCCCACATGTAAGCCTACATGTTCGGTCGGCCTACCTGTTCCAGGTCGGAGGACGTTAAATGGATTTCTGCGCGCGCGTATGTGTGTGTGCGTGTGTGTGTCACTTTGTGTGCGCGTGCAAAAAGCAAAAAGTGTATGTGTACTTTTTGCTGGTATTTAGCACTACAATGCCTAACGGCACGGGGCACTGCAGCTTTCCTTCATATGATCAATGAAAATTGGGAACTTGATCAAATCGTGTCGCCGCTTTCAACCACAGCAAATAAACATGCAACACGCACGCACGCACACACACACACACACACACACACACACACACACACACACACACACACACACCCATCCACACGCACGCTCGCACACATTGACACACATTTAGGCTACAGGCACCCATGGACACACACACACACACACACACACACACACACATAACCAAGCAAGAAAAAAAATAAACAAAAAGAGGGCTTTAGATTTTTAAAAAAACAAAAAACTTTTGATACAATCAAACGGAACACTGACGTCATTTACAAAAAAAAGTCACACAGCCAGAGGAGATGAAGAAATGTTAGTATCAAAATATAACGTCCTGTGACGTGTTTTAAGTGCATGTCGGAAAGACGGTTGGTCGATCCTGGAGATACAGCAATACCAGGAAAGACCCAAACTTGTTGGTTTTATGATCAAACTTCTCCTACCTGAAATCTCCATTATGTCACTCATGAGACCCTAGTAGGTTGAGAGTCCCATGATCTAAGTACTGCAACCTACTTTTGACCAGCGAGTGATCACATGCTAGTTGCCAGTCACGTCAAGGGGGTGGTTCAATTACGATGACGTCAGCGTGTAGGCGGGGCTAAACACTGAACTAAATGGACAGTTTGACTACTGAGAAAAACCGCTGTGAGCGCTTTGCTATCAGCATTGAAACACTCACAGTCACGCACGCACTTTCGTGCGTGCACGCGAGTGAACGCGTTCTAGCACACAGACATACACACACAGACCCACACACATTTCATCAAAATCACAGAAAACACATGCTCACTGAAACGCACACACACTTACACAAACATACAATTGAACAAACATGCGTGCACGCACACAAACACACGCGCGCACTCACATACACAAAACACACACGTGCACTAACACTCACAGACACATACTCGCACACACTTTGGAATGTTTAGTTCTTTATTTTTTATTTTTTTAATCATTTTTTATGGATGGCTTGTTGAAAAAAAGCATGTTTTTGCTTATACAATGTTCCCATCTGGAAATAAAATTTTGACTTGACTTGACACACACACACTCCCCCCTCTCTCTAGCTGAACACAATCTCTCCTGTGCACACATACACTCATACACATGCAAGCACATATACCCACACAGAACACACACAGCACACTCACACACACACACCTGCTCGGAAGCGCGGCCATGGGCGCATGCACATTCACACTCACGCATATGCTCACAAATCACATACATACACATACGCACATACACGCTCACAAATCACATACATACACATACACACATACACGCACACAAATTACATACATACAAACATATGGACATACATCGCACAATCACACACATACACACGCACGGAGTGGAGTTTGATTTCAGACAAAGGCGCATGCTTGTCTAAAACAGTAGAGAGCTCAGTATTTAATTCAGAGACTGACATAGTGGGTGTTATGGACTGTGCGATATTGTTTGATAAATTATCATGATTGATTTTGTTAAAGACCCACCAGATCACGTGTCAAAATCACGGGTTTCACGGGTTTTCCCTCTTAATAGCTGGAAAGAAATCTTGTTTTGACCCATGTCAAATGCCCCCAAATGCAAAGCGTTCATACAAATGCCCCCAAATGCAAAGCGATGCATCATTTTAAAGAGCAGCCTCAATTTGAACATGGGGATCCAGAAAAATCTAAGGGACTTAATCGTGGCGCGTCTGTGTATCTTTAAGCGGACGCTGAAAGACAAATTTAGAACTACGCTTGGGTTTTTGTAAGGCTACTTTGCACATAATAGCATAATGGTCAGAAACAAGATCATGGCATACATCAATAGAAATAACATTATCATCATAATTATCTATGAATAACTAAATCTAAAACATGTCCACCTGTATGAGTTGCCTCTCTAAGACTTTGCCCCTTAAGACTAAATGAATCTAACTGTTCGCACATCTTTTGGGCTTATGAAAGTTGAAGTCGCCAGGCACAATAACGCTGTTATTTGTAAAGTACACAAAGTCCAGGAAGCCAGGCAGTTCGGCAAAGAAGAGTGGTACAGTCAGTTTGTTTTTCTTGTTGGGTGGTGGTCTGTATATTAGTATTAGCATTATTAGAACATTTAGCACGCCTAATCAATTTAATGCCCTAGGCATTTACAATATAAAAATATAATATACACATATAACACCACATATAATAATATTTAACATATAGCATAAAGAATGGGAAATGAAAATTACACAAACACCCAAAGACGGTCAGACAAACAGACATATAATTACACACATACACTCGCGCAAGCGCGCGCACACTCACGTACCTACACACGCAGACACACTCACACAGATAATTATATGCGCACACCAAGCGCTGACGTTCACTCTCAGACATGCACAGACCAAGTTATGAAAGAAGGGATTAGTAGTTATTTAGGAAACAGATGAGTTTTGAGATGGCGTTTGAGTGTGGGCAGAGAGGATAAGTATCTGAGAGAGCGAGGCAACTGATTCCAAGTAACAGGAGCTTGATAGGAGAAAGAGCGTTGACAATAGGTTTTAATGCGGACAGTGGGGATACAATAGACACGGGTGTCAGATGAGGAACGCAGAGCTCGAGAAGGTGTGTAGATATGTAACAGATCAGTGAGATATTCAGGACAGGAAGACTTGATAGATTTGTAGCAGAGAGAGGCAGTCTTGTAGGATATTCTTTGCTGAACAGGGAGCCAGTGGAGAGAACAGAGCAATGGAGTTATATGGTCATATTTAGAAGAGGGGAATATGAGACGGGCAGCATGATTTTGAACTTTTTGAAGTTTGTTGATGAGATGAGAGGGGGAGCCAGACAAGAGAGCATTACAGTAGTCAAGGCGGGATAGTACAAATGCGCAGACAAGAGTTTTTGTGGTATCTACTGAGAGGAGATGGCGGATAGAAGCAATTCGACGGAGTTCAAGAAAGCAAGTACGACAGAATATTGCTGACATGCTGTTGAAAGGACAAGGGTTTGATCAAGAGTTACACCAAGGTTGCGGGCAGAAGGAGAGAGAGTGATAGACGAGTCAATTAGTTTGATGTAGGATGGAAGAGAGGGGTGATTTTTAAGTTTTGGTGGGGTGATCAAGATCAGTTCAGACTTGTCTTCATTAAGCGTCAGTTTGTTTTCTGTCATCAAGTCCTTCAAGTTGGCTACACAGGATTGGGTGTTTGGGATCATGGTGTGAAGGTTCGAGAATGGTCCAGAGATGTACAGCTGTTTATCGTCAGAGAACGTATGATGCTGAAGCAGGTATTGTTGAACAATAGAGGAGACAGGATAGGTGTAGAGAATGAAAAGTAGAGGGCCCAGGACAGAACCTTGTGGTACCCCATAGACCAAGGAAGAAGGTTTAGAAGAAAGACCATAATATGAGAATAGTGAACGAAAACAGTAGTAATTTTTAGACGGAAGTATTTAGACGGGTCAAATCGTATGCAGTGTGACGCTGGCTTTCGGGTGCACCTGCCGTGACCGACAGCAGATCCAGGTAAAGAACTCCCCTCTGAACCTGGTCCCCGTGAAACAGTAGAGGAGGAAGTTGATGGCGCTGTTGATGTACCACAGGAGCATGGTGACGGCAAAGGCTAACCCGTTTGTAGACAAGAGCCTGGAGTTGGGGGCCGAATCTGCGAAGGTGTAGAACTCCCAGATAAAATAAACGCACACGGGCATGGTCAGAACCAGAAACGTACTGGACAGAGCCAGAATCATGATGGTCGTTCTGGAGGCTGTTGTTCTACGAGAGTCCCTGACGTTCTTACTGTTTGTGGCGGCTATGGCGGCGCTGGAGGTGGCTCGGAACAAGGTCAAGGACAGAATGACGTCACAAACCAGCAGACAGATGGATGGAGCTAGACTGAACACCGTTAGGTCGACCCAGGTCCAGGCTCGTATCATAAAGTCCTCGTAACGCGAGGACCTGTAAAAGCACCTGCTGTCCTTGGAGAGGACCATTCCGTATACAAAATGGACATTCAGGGTGCTGCCCGAAACCACCACAGCGGCCACAACAATCCAGGTTCTGTGCACAGAGCACATCATCGTCATCTTGTGCGGCCATTTCACCGCCATTGTTCGCTGCACCGTCACACAAGTCAGGAGCCACGAAGACGATGTGCTGGATGCGTACATTAGCCACCAGCACAACTTACACACTACAACATGTAACTCGTACAGATCCACGCGGAAAAGATAGAACAGCCACTGTCTTAACAAGCTGATATACAACAGTGTCAGATCGGATGCGGCAAGGGACATAAGAATGACGTGCTGTGAAGAGTTGTTGTCCTTGATACGACGCATCACAAATATGGTAGAGATGTTTCCAAAGGTTCCTAGCACCAGGAGACATGGCGAACATATTTTCCACATCAACATGGCGGCTTGGCTCAGCGAGGAAGGGGCTTGGTGCGTCCACTGTGCGTCAGTGGTGAGGTTGAATACGTCAGTACTGGTGTCTGTCGTCACTGCAGCCATGATTGTGTGTCAAAGAAGTAGGCCCACTTTTCGCCTTTTAATTAAGACCAGCCTGGTTCTAGAAAAGCATAGTTTCTTAACATATTATACAGTGGAGATACATGGCTGCTGCTCTAGGTAGACGATTTGGATATCAAACATCAGAAAGTTCTACGTGTTAGAAAACATGTGGCAAATTCTTAAAACCTCTGAAAATTCAGAAAGTTCTACGTGTTAGGAAACATGTGGCAAATTCTTAAAACCTCTGAAAATTCGACATGTTAGGAAACGACAGCTATGTTGACATGATCATGTCAAATCTTTCAACTGCATGACTGAACAATCGTCCAGGTGAACTTTTGTGATAAATATTCCCGCATGTCATTGGGTTTTTTTCCTCTGTGCGTTTTACCTGTGCAGATCTAGGTGGATTGGTGCGTTAGGCGGCTCTGATGGGTGTTATGTGCCTTTAAAAATGGAAAGTTATCCTCCTTTGCTAATCCAAACACTTAAACCAACAATAACTAAAACAATGTAACATTGAGGGAGTGATATTGTTTCATGATCTTGTGTCTGCTTTTTCTGCTTTGACCCAAGTCTCTCTCTCTCTCTCTCTCTCTCTCTCTCTCTCTCTCTCTCTCTCTCTCTCTCTCTCTCTCTCTCTCTCTCTCTCTCCCCCCCCCCCCCCCCCCCCGTAAAACCGAGGGAGTGATATTGTCACATTGTCACATGACCATGTATCCATTCTATCCCATGTCATCTGCTTTTTCTGATTTGAACTAAGTATCTCTCTCTCTCTCTCTCTCTCTCTCTCTCTCTCTCTCTCTCTCTCTCTCATCTCTACTCTCTCTCTCTCTCTCTCTTCTCTCCCCCCCTCTCCCCATCCTCTGTGTGTGTGGTGTATATGTGTGCGTGCGTACGTGCGTGCATGTGTGTGTGCGTGCGCACGCGTGTGTGTGTGTGTGTATATGTGTGTGTGTTTGTGCAAGATTAACATACTGGCAAGGCCATAACAAGACAGATCTATAACCAACCTTCTCTGTCTTGCAGGATATCCACAGAATGTGATAGAGGTGTGTGTGCGTGCGCGTGTGTGTGTGTGCGTGCGCGTGCGCCATACGTGCGTAAGTGCGTGCGTCTTTGCAAAAATGGAGATCCTAATAACCCAGATAATTATCGTGGGGTTGCATTGACTAGCACTGTTAGTAAGATCTATACTCACATTTTAAACAGAAGATTGACGAAATGGTCTGAACGAGAAGAAAATATTGTTGAAGAACATGCCGGGTTCCATTCAGGATATAGTACTACAGATCACATTTTCACTCTGTTTGCCTTTGTCCAATCTTATTTACTAAAAAACAAAAAATATATAAGTTGCCTTTGTCGACTTTCAGAAGGCGTTTGACTCCGTCAATCGAAAAAAGTTATGGATCAATTTGCGAAACAGCGGAGTGAATGGAAGACTATATATGGCTCTTCGTGGTGTGTACAGTTCAGTGTTAGCATGTGTGAAAGATAAATGTGAATATGCTGATGTGTTTGAATGCCATAGAGGTGTTAAACAGGGATGTCTACTCAATCCACTTATGCTTTCCGTTTTCATTACTGAACTGGCAGTCGAAATAATGAAAAAAAGGAACACACAGTATTCAGCTAATTCCTGGTGCGGTTGAGATTTTTCTCATGTTATTTGCTGATGATGTAATACTTTTATCAGATGCAACTATAGGTCTCCAGAACCAACTAAATAGTTTGAAACAAGAAGCTGATAGATTATGTCTTACTGTCAACCTTGACAAAACAAATGTAATGGTATTTAGGATGGGTGGGCACCTTTCCCGTCATGAAAAATGGTTTTATGGTGATATAGAAATAAAAATAACTAACTCCTACAAATATTTAGGCATGTTGTTTACAACAAAGTTAAGTTTGAAAAACACAGTAGCAGAATATTGTAGAAAGGGGAAAAATGGGGTTATAGAAATGCTAAAAACATTATGTAAACTTAATGCTATTGATTCAAGTATATTTTG
>CM065696.1:7242667-7248892 GCA_017654935.2 Phymorhynchus buccinoides | reverse complement strand
TGCCTCTCTCGTCTCCCTCTCTCTCTCTCTCCCCTCTCCTTCTCTCTCCTCTCCCCCTCTCTCTCTTTCTCTCTCCCTCTCTCTCTCTCCCTCTCTCTCTCCTCTCCCTCTCTTCCTCTCTCCCTCTCTCTCTCTCTCTACTCCTCTTTCCTCTATCTCTTTTCCCTCTCGCTCTTCCCTCTCTCTCTCTCTCTTCTCTCCCCCCCTCTCTCTCTCTCTCTCTCTCTCTCTCTTCTCTCTCTCTCCTCTCTCTATCTCTCTCCCCCCCTCTCTCTCTAGCCCGCTACTCTCTCTCTCTCTCTCTCCCCCTATCTTATCCCCCTCTCTCTCTCTCTCTCCCCCCCTTCTCCCTTTCTTCCCTCTCTCTCCTCTCTCTTCCTCTCTCTAGCTAGCCCTCTATCTCTTCTCTCCTCTCTTTCACTATATCTATATCACTCCTCTCTCACATCTCTCTCTCTCTCTCTCGATCTCTCTCTCTCATCTCTCTCTCTCTCTCTCTCTCTCTTATTGCGTCAATATTAGAATCAATCCCTCTGTGTTTTAGACTTATTGTCTGCTTATATCTTCTGTTCTGGAGAACGTTGTGCAAGGTTTGCCTGTTCTAGTAAGTTTTCGCTCTACATTGTGTTCTTGGTTGTGATTGTCTTTATTTGGATATATCAGCTATTTTATGTCATTTGCCTATTGTGAATTACATAAGGGGCCATGGCCTTTCATGAATAAACGTCCGATTCTCTCTCTCTCTCTCTCTCCCTCCTCTCTCTCTCCCTCTCTCTCTCTCTTGCTCTCTCTCTCTCCCCTCTCTCTCTCTCCCACTCTCTTCTCTCCTCTCTCTCTCTCTCCCTCTCTCTCTCCCTCTCTCACAATCTCTCTCTTCTCTCTCATCTCTCTCTGCTCTCTCTCTCTCTCCTCTCTCTCTCTCTCTCTCCTCTCTCTCTCTCTCACTCTCTCTCTCTCTTTCTCTCGCTACTTGGACGAAGAAGTCCAACCAAAACCATCTTATTGTTTAAAGTTTTAAGAATAAAATAACCAAATGTTTTTTTTTGATCCTGTCCCCATACAACTAAAACAAATAGCAACAGAGAGGCAAAATAAAACCAGGAACGAATTAATTGTAGTAGAATGCCAGTACTTTTTTAAAGACCCACCAGATCACGTGTTAAAATCACGGGTTTCACGTGTTTTTCCCTCTTATAGCTGGTAATAAATCTTGTTTTGACCAGGTTTGACTCCCATACAAATTACCCCCAAATTCAAAACGAAATATCATTTTAAAGAGAAGCCTCAATTTGAAGTTGGGGGCATTTGCATGTGGGTCACAACTACACAGAAAAACCAAGGGACTTAATCGTTGTGGGTCAGTGTGTCTTTAAAACGTTCAACACGGAGAGAGAGAGCAAATGAGAGAGAGAAGAGAGAGAGGAGATGAGGAGAGAGAGAGAAAGGAGAGAGAGAGAGAGAGAGGGGGGGGGTAGAGGGGGGGGGGGTGAAGCGATGGGGGAGGGAAAGAAGGACGTAAGATAAAGACAGAGAAAGGAAGAAAGAAAGGAAAGAAAGAAAGGGAGATCGCAAGGTAGAGGAAGATTACAGAGTGGAGAGAGGAGATAACGAAATTGAACAAAGGGGGAGAAACTCTCTTTCTAATTAACTCCCCTCCACCAAAGTTGATTACGATACCAATCATCTAGCAAAGGAGAAGAATAGTTTTCCGAGGGCTGAGAGAGAAAAAAAGGAGGAGGAGGAGGAGGAGGAGGAGGAGGAGGAGGAGGAGGAGGAGGATTAGTGTGCATAATTATGTATGTATGTGTAAGGATGGATGCGTACGTTTTGATTCACTTAATGTGTGTGGTTACCTGTGGGCGAACGCGTGTATGCGTGTGTGGGTGCGTATGTATGTGTGTTTGTGCGTAGTAGTAGTAGTAGTAGTAGTAGTAGTAGTAGTAGTAGTAGTAGTAGTAGTAGTAGTAGTAGTAGTGTTGTGGTGGCGATGGTGGTAGTAACAGTAATAGGAGTAGTAATGGTAGTAGGAGAAGTAATTTGTAGTGACATAGGTGTTTTCCATTTACTTATTTGTTTGTTTGTTTATTCGGTTGGTTAGTTTTCTTGTTCTGTTTGTTTTTTTATTGCTGACGTTGATGCTCTGCCTACCATGTCGCTGCTATATTACTGTTAATCGTTGTTTCCTGTTATGTTTTGCATGCTTAGAACCAAGGACAGAATGGAAGACTAGGCCCAGCCTAAATTCTTATCCTTGTAAAATAAAGTATCTGAAGTCTGAAGTCTGAAGTCTCTCTCTCTCTCTCTCTCTCTCTCTCTCTCTCTCTCTCTCTCTCTCTCTCTCTCTCTCTCTCTCTCTCTCTCTCTCTCCTCCTTTCTCGCTCTCTCTCATCTCTCTCTCTCTCTCTCTCTCTCTCTCTCTCTCTCTCTCTCTCTCTCTCTCTCTCTCTCTCTCTCTCCCTCTTGCTACGTGGACGAAGAAGTCCAATCGAAGCCATTTTATTATTCAAAGCCGAATATACTGACCAAATGTTTTTTTCTCCATCCTGTCCCCATAAAGCTAAAACAAATAGTAACAGAAAGGCAAAATAAAACCAGGAACGAATTAATTGTAGTAGAATGTCAGTCTTTTAAAACTTTCAACACGGAGAGAGAGAGAGAGAGGAGAGAGAGAGAGGGGACGAGTTTGAGGGAGAGAGAGAGGGAGAGATGGAGGAGGTAGAGAGAGAGAGAGAGAGAGAGAGTGGAGAGAGTATGAGAGAGAGACGAGAGAGACGCAAGATGGATAGTTATTCAGAGAGGCCATTGGCCCATTTGAATGTGAATGTACATGAAACATCAAACTAAACAGCTACTATAAGCAAATTTACGAAGTCAGCACTTCTCTTAACCTAAATGCTTTACGTAAATACACACACAGGTTTTTAATGTCACCATATTTGTTTGAACTCATGAGGACATTCAATCTAAACATGCAAGGTTGTCGGTGGTATTTCTGAGGAATTATTCTCTGGCGAATACCTTTGAATACAGGACAACACAAAACAAAATGTAATTCGTTTTCTTCACTCTCTAAACATAGAGGGCAAAGTAAACCATTACGTACATGCTGTCTATATCGTAACTGATGACTGAGAGAGAGAGATAGAGAGAGAGAGAGAGAGAGAGAGAGAGAGGGTGAGAGAGAGAGAGAGAGAGAGAGGAGAGAGAGAGAGAGAGGGTGAGAGAGAGAGAGAACGTAGGGGGAGGACGAGGTAAAGGGAGGAGGAAGGACGTAGGATAAAGACAGAGAAACAAATACATAAATAAAGGGTGATCGCAAAGTAGAGAAAGAATGCAGAGTGGAGGAGAATACGAAATTGAACAAAGGGGGAGAACTCTCTTTATAATTAACTCCCCCTCCACCAAAGTTGATTGCGATACTAATCATCTAGCAATGGAGGAGAATAGTTGTCTGAGGGTTTGAGAGATAAAAAGGAGGAGAAGAAGAAGAAGAAGAAGGAGGAGGAGGAGGAGGGGAGGAGAAAGAAGAGAAAGAAGAAGAAGAAGAAAGAGACAGGCGCAGACACGGACACAGAGAGATTGTATATTATCAGTGTAAGTATAGAGATGAATCAGTGGTCTGTGCATGTGTATGTATGTGTAAGGATGGATGCGTACGCTTGGATGCACTTAATGTGTGTGGTTATCTGTGGGTGCGCGCGTATGCATGTGTGAGTGCGTATGTATGTGTGTTTGTGCGTGCGTGTATTTGTGTTCGTGTGTATGTGTGTATGTGTCTGAGTGCGTGTGTGTCTGTGTCTGTTTGTGTCTGTGCGCGCGCTCGCACAGTGTATGTGTGTGTGTGTGCGTGTGCGTGCGTGCATGCACGCGCGCGTATGTGTGTGTGTGTGTGTGTGTGTGTGTGTGTGTGTGTGTGTGTGTGTGTGTGTGCCTGTGTCTGATTCTTTGTTTCTTTGTGTAGCCCTTGCTGATGCCGACGAAGACACTTTTTTTTTATCCAAAAAATATCAAATCTGATCCCAGTCATAATCTCCCTTTGTTTTCATACAGATGAATGAACGCTTATTACTTTTATATTGCAGTGTCGATATCATGTAGATACGCTACTAAGGGGCCAGTGTATCGCCAGAAGGTGTTACGACATGCATAACTGACACAATGAATCAGTCGGGCAATGTGTTTATCATAAGTGTGTGCAATAAAACACAACTGCAGATAGAAAGATGTTCAGACACAGAACAGACAGGCAGACGCATAGCGACATATTTCATATGCATGCAGACATACAAACGTACATGCATGTGCATCCTCTTTCTCTCCACGCTACCCTCTACATACACAGACATGCAGACATACAGACGTACATGCATGTGCATCCTCTGTCTCTCCACGCTACCCTCTACATACACAGACATGCAGACATACAGACGTACATGCATGTGCATCCTCTGTCTCTCCACGCTACCCTCTACATACACAGACATGCAGACATACAAACGTACATGCATGTGCATCCTCTGTCTCTCCACGCTACCCTCTACATACACATGCAGACACAAACAACACAGACAGACAGACAGACAGTCACACGCACACACGCACGCGTGCGCGCGCAAAAAAAAAAAACCACCCCCCCCCAAACATCCATCCATACAAACACACATGCGCGCGCATGCACACACACACATAAAAACAAACACACACGCGCGCACATGCGCAGACACACATACACACAAACACACACGCGTGCACGCACACATCCACACACACCATATACTTACACACACACGTACATACTCACACGAACATCTCACACAGACAGACACACGTGCTCACACAAACGCATACGCACGCAAAACACACACACCACACTCACACACACACACACACACACACACACACTCACACACACACACACACACACAACAAACACAGTGGTCACACACACACACACAAACACACACACACACACGCGCGCGCACACGGACACACACACACACACACCGTCTAATATCACGAGAAGTGGATAGACGTGAAATGAAAGACACATACACACACACACGCGCGCGCGCGCGCGCACGCACACACACATACGCACGCACGCGCACACGCGCGCACGCGCACACGCGCACACACATACACACGCGCGCACACGCACACGCACACACACACCGTCTAATATCACGAGAAGTGGATAGACGTTAAATGAAAGACACACACACACACACACACACGCGCGCACGCGCACGCACGCACGCACACGCACACGCACACACGCACACAGAAAAGGAGAGGGTAAATTTGGACCAAATGACAACTTTTTGGTTGCCACTGGATTTAACATGTGCTAAGTGCATGGTCACATGTGACCTCGATTTATCGTCTCATACGAAAGACTGCACTCTCAGATCGTAATGCCTAGTGCAAAGTGAGAGAAAAATATGTGTACATATATGCGGCCGCCAGTCCGCCTATTGTACAATTTAAGCTTACTGTTGACCATTTTTGGTAAGGTGGGGCAAGAAGCCCCAGCATTTGTTTCCCTCTTGTGTGCGGGAATCATTCTTTCAAATTGTAAACGCTTGAGATATGTTGCAGTGTGGCTGGGCCTCTATCCTTTACATTGAATACAATATATAATGTTGGTTCAAAGAGAAAAGAAAAGGGATTTGTTTCTTTGGGGGCGCTGGTGGGGGCGTTTTGCCCCGCCTTACCATACCTTACACGTCTATTAACGCATCATTATAATCACTAGACTAAAGGTCCTGCTCCACGCATCCAATTTCACTTCTACGGCTATCCAAATGTGATGTCTGCAAAGAATAAATCCTTATGTCTTAGACCGTAAGCCACCTTATACCCCCCTGCACCCCCATGCAGATTTGATGAGACATATACACCACGAAAGCCTAGCCCCGAAGCTTTGCAAAGCAAGTGTATGGCGGGAATAGTGTATGTTTTATGTTTAGAATTAAACACAAACCTAAACAAATTAAGAAAACACTCCATCGAAGAGAACGAAAATGACAGTTGACATGTCAGGCTTATAGTATCATAAAACCATATACGGGATGGCAGTTCGTGCCTTTCGTGCCCCATGTTGAAATAATGTTTGAATGCACAAAGCATAATACTGAACGTTGAATACCATAAGGACTATGAGTATCACATTTCTCAGTAGAACACAAAAAGGTACTATACAGGCACAAGAGAATGTCCACACCA
>CM065696.1:7212667-7237667 GCA_017654935.2 Phymorhynchus buccinoides | reverse complement strand
TTTTCAAATATAGTCTTGAATGATCGATATGATATATATCTATCTCTATCCCTAATTGTTCCACTCCATTCCTGTATGTACATATCGATTAATCTCTGTTTGAAAATGTTTAAGAACATCTTAACATCACCAACATTCTGCTGAAGCCAGACAATATTAAAACCACTACAACACAGAATTTCTCAAATTTTTGTAACCCAACATAGCTTACCTAAAGAGTCCATGTTTGACAACATCTGATAAGCCTTATGAGGTAGCATTTTGCTATCCATTTGCATTAGCTTAAACCAATATCTTACAGATGCAACATACGAATTTATATATAAAGGATATCTGGCAAGATCCCCGTACACCATTTTGCTAAGGGTCCTGCCAGGAACACCCAAAAAACGTTTACATGCTATCATATGTATTCGTTCTAGATGCTCTAATCTATTGAAACCCCACATTTCTGACGAGTATAATAATATTGGCTGAATTGTGGTGTCAAAGATTCTGAAAAAAGTGGATACTGTTAGTTCTTTACATTTTTGAAAAAGTCTACAAAGTTGAAATACTGCTTTCTTCCCTTTAGTTGCCAAGTGCAATGTGCCTTTTTTAACACTGTTCATAGTAGTAAAAAATTATATCCTAAATAACAATAACTGTTTACAACTTCTAGCATAATTCCATTGAAAAAACATTTTTCATTCTTACCTAAGAATCCCCCTTTCCTAAACACCATAACTTTGGTTTTGTCTATATTGACACTAAGCTTCATTTTATCACAACACACATTTAAAATATTAAGCTGATTTTGAAGGCCATTTGGAGTGGTAGAAATCAAAGCTACATCATCTGCGAAAAGTAAAATAAACAATTCAATGATATCGGGAAATATCTGAACTCCATGTTTTCCATCTCTATTGATATGTTGGGCTAACTGATTTATGAAAGTTGAAAATAAAGTGGGACTTAAGACACAACCTTGTCTAACTCCAACAGGAGTTTCAAACATATCCGTAAGGTCATTATTTGCCCTGACGCATGCTAACAAGGATGAGTACATAGCTCTAAGTGAAACAAGAAATTTGCCTTTCACACCATTCCCTTTAATACATTGTAAAAGTTTATCATGTCGGACAGAATCAAAAGCTTTTTTAAAGTCTACAAAAGCAATATATAATTTTCTTCCTTTCATACTTAAGCACTTCTGAATTACTGCGTTCAAAGTAAAGATATGATCAATTGTTGAATGTTTTCTACGAAAACCTGCTTGGCATTCAGAAATCAAATTATTATTTTCTAACCAGTTATATAGCCTAGTGTTTAATATTGAAGTATAACATTTAGATACAATGCTTAAGAGTGAAATCCCTCTATAATTATCTACATTTTCTACATCGCCTTTTTTATATATAGGAACTATAATAGCTTTTGCCCATTCTTGTGGGTAGGCCCCTTTGTCAAAAATCTTATTAAATAATTTGGTTAAAAAACATAGAACAGTGTTGCCCCCAGTTTTTAACATTTCAGCGGAAATGTCATCTAAGCTTTACTACTTTTAAGTTTTCCAATAGCCTGACTAACTTCTGTTAGTGATATCTTTTCATTAAGAATATGATCTGGCTCTTCTAATACATTAGCCTCAATATTGATTTCATCATCGTTTTCTTCAGAAATACCTTGATACAATTTCTGAAAGTGATTCAACCACTCCTCTGTAGTGATGCTATTATTGTTCATTCTTTCTTTCGTTCTACAACCTAATCTTCTCAGTTCTTTCCAGAACTTAGATCCGTTATTCAAGTCTTTAGCTAAGGTTTCAGCCTTTAGTTTATTGAAAGCTTGTTTTTTAGTCTTTAATAAATGTCTATATTTTTTCCTTTCTTCTACATATATCAAACGATCCTCTTCTTTTCTAGTTTTTCTGAAATAATTTAGTTTTCCTCTAGTTTCCTTCTTTGTTAATTCACATTCCATATCAAACCATTCTGATTTCTTCTTATAACGTTTGTTGCTATGGACTGTTTTAACCATGCACTGACTGGAATCCTTCAAACATTGAACAAATGTTAGAAGTGCACCGTCTACATCCTCATCAAGAGTGCTTGCTGCTAGGGTCAATCTACTTTGTATATCATTACTCTCAGGAGACTTAACAAATTCGTTTTCAAAGTCTTGGTTCCAAACAAATTTATCAGACGTTTTACTTTTATTTTGGTTTGTTACTGGGTGATCATTTATTTCTTTAGTAATTCTAAGGCTCATAACTAATGGTAAGTGATCTGAATCTATTGCATTCTCAACAACAAGAGAAGTAATGTTAATAGAAGAAAAAAGTTCAATAGACATAACAAAATAATCCACAACACTTACACCAGAAACTCCGATATATGTACAAGAATCATCAAAACCCCGTTCCCTTAGACCGTTTAATATAATAGAATCAGATATATTACATAATTCCAGTAATTGTTCTCCAAACGTATTAATACATATATCCTGTGATTTCCGTGGAAATTGACTATTGGACAAGCAATTAGTAGGTTCAAAATCTCCATCATCACCATAAAAAAGTATTATTTTCTGCCCCCGTCCTTGCATTCAAGTCCCCATTCAACATGATATCAAACTCACCATATGACTCATACAGATCTGCCAAACATTGATCAATCAGTTCAATGCCAAATCCATCTACTTCAGCATTCCAAAAAGGTGAGTCACAAGGAGGTACATAAGAACATATATACATCACATTTTTGTCAGTGTTGAAAAGTTGTTTATTGATCTTTAGAACTATAATATTATCTTGATTGACATGGACACGTTCAACAAAATGCTTAAATGATTTTCTGACCATAACGAGAACACCACCCGAATATCTTCTATGATGGGACAATGTTTTCGCTTTAGAAGAGAATAAAATGAACTCATTAAATAAAGGTGATTCAAAATCACAAGCAACAAATGTTTCTGTTAGGCAGATGAAGTCATATGAAGAAATAAGATTAACAAAATCAGCATTGTCTAATTTTGGTAACAACCCGTTCACATTATAATTTAGCAAGCTAATGTTATTACCCTTTTCTTTTTCTGTGCTGTTTGCATAAGTATTTTTGCTAAGCATAGACCCCTTTCTTCCACGAACACGATCTTCATTTCTTGGTTCTGTGGCCCGGCCAAAATCCTATTTATTGGTGCCTACAGCACCACTACTTTTAGACTTAGAGCTGTGAGGTTGGGAACTGGAGTTTGAGGGGGGGTGGGACTTGGGGTTTTGTGGGGATTTGGCCTTGGAGACTCCAGACCCTTCCGCTTTTTGGCTTGTCTCTCTCTTTCGAAAGGAGTCTATGATGCTGCTTTGGCTAGTAGATCTAGCAGCCGGCTTGTTGACCTGTCTTTTAGTGCTAGGAGCGGATGCTACCGACCTTGACCTTAGATTGCGGGCAGCTGCTGGGGTCTGCGGTATGGCGTTTCCGTCTGAAAAAATATGTCCTCTGTCTGGGTCTGTTCTGTCACGTTCACTTGTTTGAGTGTTTTCAGTACTGTCTGCTTTGTCGGCAGTGTCACAAGTGTCTCTATTGCGGTTCTTATCTGTTGTGTGATGAACTGCAGCCTGTGTCTTGTCACTATTGTCTGAGAGAGAGAGAGAGAGAGAGAGAGAGAGAGAGAGAGAGAGAGAGAGAGAGAGAGAGAGAGAGAGAGAGAAGAGAGAGAAACAGAGATAGAAAGACAGAGAGGCACAGATAGAGAGCGAGAGCGAGAGAGAGAGAGAGAGAGAGAGAGAGAGAGAGAGAGAGAGAGAGAGAGAGAGAGTGTCTGTGTGTGTGTGTGTGTGTGAGAGAGAGAGAGAGAGAATGAATTAATTAATTAATTAATTTTATTTATAGAGGGTAATAGAGTAAGCAATAACATACTTTTTTACATTCCAGCCCTCTGGACAAAATACATGTAAAGTAGAAAATGGAAAACGAAAATAAACACATACAAAGTAATATAAAGCATGCAAAATACATCCCTATATTGTAACACATCAATAACAAAACAAAACCTATTATTATTATCTATGCACATTATTAACATTCAAAATGTGTGAAGTAAGCTCATACACACGGAAAAATAAAAACCTAATCTTACTTTTCACACTCATCTTTTAACATTAAAAAAGTGCACCAACATGAAAAAAATACCTCAATCATACTTTGTGAATTCATCATTAAAGTATACTTATTTGAAAAGAAACCCATGCGCATAAGTCAAACATAGTATTACTTTACCTACTCATCTTAGCATACACAATTTAAAATATAAATACGTGTACCCATGGCGGCAACATGAAACCTATTCCTACATTACGTTATTCATTTTTGACATGAACAAATTAAAAAGTAAACACGCACTCATAACAAAAGCAGACCTAGTCATACTGTTTGCATGCAGATACACATATTCAAAAGTAAATACTAATGACAAAATCAAGCCGAAATCTACTTTCTAGTTCTCATCTTTAACATGCACATATATAAGTAAAACTTAACTCACCACAAAATCAAGACTAATCCTATTTTACATACTCGTAACATGTACACGTTTTAAATTTGAAACCAATACACATAATAAAATCAAGCCTAAGCCCACTTTACATACTAATCTTAAAAAATACATCAATCGTAAATGTAAGCACATACACATAACAAAATAAAACCAAATCCAATTCTACATACTCATCTTTAACATGCACGCATTTTGGAGTAAACACATATACATAACAAGATGAAACCCAATCCTATAATAATAATAATAATAATAATAATAATAAGAATGATAATAATAATAATAATAATAATAATAATAATAATTCATATAGCGCTAAAACTCCATATAGTAGTATGCTCGTTGCGCGTTACAAAATCAACAATGAAAGATGGAAAACATTAATAAAAATCAACAAGAAAATCATACCACCAACATTCGAATATAAAAAAATAAAGTAACAAATTTGACATGGAGAGAGAGAGAGAGAGAGAGAGAGAGAGAGAGAGAGAGAGAGAGAGAGAGAGAGAGAGAGAGAGAGAGAGAGAGTGTGTGTGTGTGTGTGTGTGAGAGAGAGAGGGAGAGAGAGAGAGAGAGAGAGAGAGAGAGAGAGAGAGAGAGAGAGAGAGAGAGAGAGAGAGAGAGAGAGAGAGAGAGAGAGAGAGAGAGAGAGAGAGCAGGAAAGAGTGAGCTTGTTGTCGGTGACACGATACCTTTCAATGGAAAGCCTCCTGATATCAAGGGTTAAGAGCCGTAACTCCTCCACAACAGCCGAGTGTTAGCTTGTTCCAGAAGGCCTGGCCCTGCAGGCAGGTGTGCGCCTTAAACACTTAATCCGGGACGTAAAACGTAAATTAGACAAAACTGCCAAGTCTATGTGATATTTCCAAACCCGTGTTTGCTGTTTAAGATGCACTTGCGAATACATGGCCCGGAGTCGTTTCTATCAAGAAAGAAATCCTTCCCGGAATCTGGCTGATACCCGGTTAAGTGATTGAATTACGAGACGTGTTTTTAAAATTAAAAATTCATTCTTTTCACTGAAACTTCTTCCAGCAAAACACAAGTTTTCTTTGTGTGTGTGTGTGTGTGTGTGTGTGTGTGTGTGTGTGTGTGTGTGTGTATCGTATAGTATTGGGGTTCAGCATGAAGCATCACTGTCGAGACATGTTTTGGGTTATGGTTCTCTAGCTTAGGCGGCACACATTCACGTTACAATCAGACAGATAAAAACCGCTTTCGTTTGGTTCCTGTAATTCTTCTTCCTCTTCGTCGATCGCTCAGACAGCTTCCTGTCATATGAGCGCAGATGCGTCATACTGCCATTATGTGCCTAACTAACAACAAATAGTTTGGCCCAGCATGTCCGTCTTCGGCTGTTGTCAGAATTTCTAGAACGCACGCAGGAGAATGAATCATGTGGCATCAAACATCATAAGCAAAAGACGAAGCCACGACACTGACAAGGGAAAGACACGCAGTAAGCTTATGATGACACTGTACCGCAGCCTATTCCCTTTGTCACGTGCGAAGCAGTTCCTTTTTGTTTTGGATGAAATATTACATAATAATAATAATAATGAGGAAAATTTATATAGCGCCCATCCTACTATGTAGGCTACAGGGCGCTTTACACAAAATTGAAATGGAATAAAAACATGAAACAAAAATCCAATAACATCAGCAGACAAAAACAATACACATATCAATCAGCAACAACAACTGCTGTGACTACTACTACTACTACTACTACTACTACTACTACTACTACTACTACTACTACTACTACTACTACTACTACTAGACTAATGCACGTATGCATTTTCACACAATTCACAAGCATGAAATAACAGCATAATATTCACAAAAACAACACGCACACCCAGCACAAGCACACACACACACACACACACACACACGCATGCACGTGCACACACACACACCATGCATACATACACTCATATAGGGGTCTACATGAACGCATCACACGCACACACACAACACAAACATGCGCATGCACACATACACCACACACACACGTGCGCGCACGCACGCACGCACACACACACACACACACACACACACACACACACACACACACGTGAGTCAGGGATTAAGCTTCCTGACCACGATGCCCTGCTGAGAATCACAGGAGAATATGGGTGTAGATCTCTATGGATTAGAGATATGGGCTTCAGCCGGTGGGAGATTAGTGAATCCCAACTGGCTAGAAGGCCGCCCTTGTACAATAGCACTATGAAAAATAATATGAATTTCAGTGGTCAAACTGAAATAAAACATGAAAGGTGTACTGGAATCAACTGTTATGATTCAGTAACAAGCTAGATCAAAATCTATGATCAAGCCAACAAGCAAATATCATTCTCAGCCCAACACTTAGAAAGGAATGTAAAGTGAACAAACTAAGTTGATGCAAAAATATAGTTAAAAGCTGCCTGTTTGCACCCAAGTAGTCTCACACATACACATGTATGTATATAAAGGGTAAATAAAATTAGGCATAGAATCAGGTTCTTGCACCAAAAGTGTTAAAGTCAAAATCAAACATAAGTATGAATGTGTGCACAGAATTAGACCAGCATATTTACCAATTCTTTTCACTGACACCTCTACTACTTACTCAACCTGGATCATAGGATCTGGATCAAAAACAGAATCAAACAAAGATAAATCTTACGCAAGTATTTCCCCCCCAAACACATTCAATATTACTTACGAGTTGGGCTAATAGTATTACTGGCAGGCAACAAGAAGAGGGTTTGTTCCTACAGTGTTGATTCAGCCAGGTTTTAGTTTGCTTGTGACTAGACTAAGAGAATGTGGTGAGTTTTGCCTCCCACTATGCATTTCCCACTTGATTTCAAATCTACAGTGTACTTTCATTGGCTGAAATGTAGACACGAGAGACAGCTACAGATCACACGCTCTAGTATAAACAGCTGTCATGTGCTTTTTGCTTACACAGCTAGTCACACGCTTACAGTGACGTCACGCGCTTCGTACTGCGGAGTCGGTGTCAACATCACATGACGGAAGATCAAAAGGCACCGATTGTAGTCAGGGAATCTTGTGATGTCACAAGATTGTAACCAGGCGGATAAGATATAAAGAGTGGATGGATGAAATAGAGAAAAAAAGGGGGGGAGGGGGGTGTAGCGGAGAAAGTGGGGCATGCGTGACACATTCCATCACAGGAACTAATATTATGGCTGCATCTAACATAAATATATTGAAACATATTCTGGACCAAGACACAATGATGTAAATTTTCTATACTACTTTCGATGAATAATTTAAAAAAAGCATATTTGGTTAAATTCCATAGTTTACATACATAGAAAGCAAGTCACAATAAAAACAGATCAAGTCACAAAACGAGAAAGAGCGTAAAAGGGCCACAAGGCCCAGTTCTAGCCCTAATCACTACTACTACTACTACTACTACTACTACTACTACTACTACTACTACTACTACTACTACTAGTATGTGACTCACATACATTGTCGCAATCGCAACGTATTGGGGTCAAATCGTATGCAGTGTGGCACCGGCTTTAGGGTGCACCTACCGAGACCGACAGCAGATCCAGGTGAAGAACTCCCCTCTGAACCTGGTCCCCATGAAACAGTAGAGGAAGAAATTGATGGCGCTGTTGGTGTGCCACAGGAGCAAGGTGACGGCAAAGACTACCTGTGTTGTGGACTCTCTGCTCCAAGCCGAATCGGTGAAAGCGTATAAATCCAAGATGAGATAAACGCACACGGGCATGGTCAGAACCAGAAACGTGCAGGACAGTGCCAGAATCATGATGGTCGTTCTGGAGGCTGCTTTTCTACGAGAGTCCCTGACGTCCTTACTGCTTGTGGCGGCTATGGCGGCGCTGGAGGTGGCTCGGAACAAGGTCAAGGACAGAATGACGTCACAACCCAGAAGGCAGATGGTCGGAGCTAGAGAGAACGCCGTCAGGTCGACCCAGGTCCAGACTCGCATGGCAAAGTCCTTGTAGCGCGAGGACCTGAAAGTGCACCTGCTGTCCTTGGAGAGGACCATTCCGTAGACAAAGTGGACATGCAGAGCACAGCCCGAAACTACCAAGGCAGCCACAACCATCCAGGTTCTGTACACAGAGCACATTATCCTCATCTTGTGCGGCCATTTCACCGCCATTGTTCGCTGCACCGTCACACAAGTCAGCAGCCACGAAGACGACGTGCTGGATGCGTAAATAAGCCACCAGCACAACTTACACACAACCACATGTATTTCGTACACATCCACGTGGAAAAGATAGTACAACCAGTGTCTTAACCCGCTGACGTACAACAGTGTCAGATCAGACGCGGCAAGGGTCATAAGAATGATGTGCTGTGAAGAGTTGTTGTCCTTGATACGACGCATCACACATATGGTGGCGATATTTCCAAAGGTTCCCAGCACCAGGAGACATGGCAGCCATATTTTCGAAATCAACATGGCGGTTTGGCTCTGTGGGGCAGTGGCTTGGTCCGGCCACTGTGCGACAGTGGTGAGGTTGAACACGTCAGTACTGTGGTCTGTAGTCCCTGTAGCCATGATTGTGTGTCAAAGAAGTAGGCCCACGTTTCGCCTTTTAATTAAGACCAGCCTGGTTATGGAAAAGAATAGTTTCTTAACATATTACACAGTGGAGATACATGGTTGCTGCTCTAAGTAGACGATTTGGATATGAAACATAAAAAAACTGAAAATTCTACGTGTTAGAAAACATGAACGTTAGACTACATGTGGCAGTTTCTTAAAACCTCAAAAAATTCGACATGTTAGGAAACGACAGCTATGTTGACATGATCATGTGAAATCTTGCAACTGCATGACTGAACAATGTGCAGGTGAACTTTTGTGATAAATATTCCAAAAGGTTACTGGTTTTGCTTCCTCTGTGCGTTTTACCTGTGCATGTCTAGGTGGATTGGTGCGTTAGGCGGCTCTGATGGGTGTTATGTGCATGGAAAGTTATCCTGTTTTGCTAATCCAAATGCTTAAACCAACAACAGGGAGTGATATTGCTACATGATCTTGTATCCATTGCATCTGCTTTTTCTGATTTAACCCAAGTCTCTCTCTCTCTCTCTCTCTCTCTCTCTCTCTCTCTCTCTCTCTCTCTCTCTCTCTCTCTCTCTCTCTCTCTCTCTCTCTCTCTCTCTCTCTCTCTCTCTCTCTCTCTCTCCATAAAACTGAGGGAGTGATATTGTCACGTTGTCACATGACCTTGTATCCATTGTATCCCGTGTCATCTGCTTTTTTTCTGATTTGACCTAAGTCTCTCTCTCTCTCTCTCTCTCTTTCTCTCTCTCTCTCTCTCTCTCTCTCTCTCTCTCTCTCTCTCTCTCTCTCTCTCTCTCTCTCTCCTCCTCTCTCTCTCTCTCTCTCTCTCTCTCTCTCTCTCTCTCTCTCTCTCTCTCTCTCTCTCTCTCTCTCTCTCTCTCTCTCTCTCTCTCTCTCTCTCTGTGCGTATGTGCGCGCGCGTGTGTGAGTTTATGTGTGTGTTTGTACAAGACTAACATACTGGCAAGGCCATAACAAGACATATCTATAAACAACCTTCTCTGTCTTGCAGGATATCCCCAGAATGATAGAGGTGTGTGTGCGCGCGTGTGTGTGTGTGTGTGTGTGCGCGTACGTGCGTGAGTGCGTGCGTGTTTACAAAAAAAGAGATCCTAATAACCCAGATAATTATCGTGGGGTTGCATTGACTAGCATTGTTAGTAACATTGTTAACATTTTAAACAGAAGATTGACGAAATGGTCTGAACCAGAAGAAAATATTATTGAAGAACATGCCGGGTTCCATTCAGGATATAGTACTATAAATCACATTTTCACTCTTTTTGCCTTTGTCCAATCTTATTTACTAAAAAACAAAGAAAGTATGTGTTGCCTTTGTCAACTTTCGGAAGGCGTTTGACTCCGTCAATCGAAATAAGTTATGAATCAATTTGCGAAACAGCGGAGTGAATGGAAAACTATGGCTCTTCGTGGTGTGTACAGTTCAGTGTTAGCATCTGTGAAAGATAAATGTGAATATTCTGATGTGTTTGAATGCCCTAGAGGTGTTAAACAGGGATGTCTACTCCGTCCACTTATGTTTTCCCTTTTCATTAATGAACTGGCAGTCGAAATAATGCAAAAAGGAAAACACAGTATTCAGCTAATTCCTGGTGCGGTTGAGGTTTTTCTCATGCTATTTGCTGATGATGTAATACTTTTATCAGATGCAACTATAGGTCTCCAGAACCAACCAAATAATGTGAAACAAGAAGCTGATAGATTATGTCTTACTGTCAACCTTGACAAAACAAATGTAATGGTATTTAGGATGGGTGGGTACCTTTCACGTCATGAAAAATTGTTTTATGGTGCTATAAAAATAACAAATAACTAACTCCTACAAATATTTAGGCATGCTGTTTACAACAAAGTTAAGTTTGAAAAACGCAGTAGCAGAATATTGTAGAAAGGGGAGAAAGGGTTATAGAATGTTTTAAAACATTACGTAAACTTAATGCTATTGATTCAAGTATATTTTGGAAGCTCTTTAATACTCAGATTGAACCAATTCTGACTTATGGGGCAGAAATGTGGGGAATTGATGATAATGTTGATTTGAAAAAGGTACATACATTTGCTATTAAACGCTTCTTAAATGTCCCATTGCACAGTTCAAACACAGTAGTATATGGAGAAACAGGAAGGTATCCTCCATATGTTAGAACCTATGTTAAATGTATAAAATACTGGCTCAAGTTGTTAAAACTACCTATATCCAGACTTAGTAGACAGGCGTATCAAATGCTATTAAACGAACATGAGAACGGGAAAGAAAATTGTGTATATTGTGTGAAAAATATATTAACCACTCATGGGTTTGGAAATAAAATATTTGCAACTTACTGGCAGTCGAGAATCCCCTGAAGACGGAGTGTGGCTACCCACGTGACGGGGCAATAAAATTTTGTTTTGTTTGTGGCACAAGCAACGAACTATATATCTGTTTAATTTGAAGGGATTCTGTCAAACTATTCGGAAGATATCCTTGGGACAGACAGAGGAGAAAAAAATACCCTCCGATTTTCAGGGTCCATCGATCTCCTTGACCTTGACCTTGACCTTGATTGGGACACAATATTCGACAGTTTTAACCTTGTCCGTCTGTACGTGTTTGAATTTGCTCAAAATGCATATTTGGCCTTACCTACAGTTATTGGTGTCTTTCGATGAATAACTCCAGGGTTGGTCTCTTTGTCTGTTTGTTTGTCTGTCTGTTTGTCTGTCACATTGCCCAATTCTATTCATTCATAAATTTGGACGAGTTCAAAATTTGTTAAAATGGGATTAATGGTTAGGGTCTGGGTCAAGATTAGGGTTAGGGTTGCTCAAAATGCGTATTTTGACGTTAAATGGTGGTACATGTGGTTTTCAGTATGTTTTGATAAACATTTCCAGGGTTTGTCTGTCTATCAGTCTGTTTGTCTGTCTGTATGTCTATATGTCTATGAACGTTATAACTCAAGAACTCTTTTAGATAACAACGTGGGTGCATACTGAGGTCAAAAGCTTGCAGAAGTTTGAATTTGGGCGAAATCAGGGTTAGGGTTAGGGTTTGGGTTATGATTAGGTTTAGTGTTAAGGTTAGGGGTGCAAGCGTGTGTCGCGACTGGGTCAGTTTACGCAAGTATTCTAGTTTGATTCTGTTTTTGATCCAGATCCTATGTTCCAGGTTGAGTAAGTAGTAGAGGTGTCAGTGAAAAGAATTGGTAAATATGCTGGTATTATATGCACATATTAATTCTTGTGTTTGATTTTGACTTTAACTCTTTTGGGGCCAGAACCGGATTCTATGCCTACTTTTATTTATCCTTACACGTGTGTGAAACTACTTGGGTGCGAATTTGCAGTCTTTAACTATATTTTTGCTTCATCTAAGTTTGTTCACTTTACATTCCTTTCCAAGTGTTGGACTGAGAATGATATTTGCTTGTTGGCTTGATCATAGATTTTGATCTAACTTGCTACTGAATCATAACTGTTGATTCCAGTACACCTTTTGTTTTATTTCAGGTCGACAACTGAAAGTCATATTATTTTCCATAGTGCTATTGTACAAGGGCGACCTTCTAGTTGGTTGGGATCCACTAATCCCCACCGGCTGAAGCCCATATCTTTAATCCATAGAGATCTACACCCATATTCTCCTGTGATTCTCAGCAGGGCATCATGGTCAGGAAGCTTAAATTAATCCCTGACTCATGATTACCAAGACGGTGCTGCAACCAAGTCGCCACCGCACCCAGAACCCGCGAGGAGACCACGCCTGTGCTGTTCCATCCCGCAACGCCTCATCCAGGACTACTGGGCGACCTCTCACCTGAAGAGCCGGCGTAGTCACCCCAGCACTCACGACAGAGGAAACTTACTTAAGCTAAGTCCTTGGGACAGTGCAAATCATTCTAACTACCCCGGACACTTGATAATATAAGTAATTCTGAACCCTTTGGCCAGACTGATAGTGGAAGTTTTGTAATTTTCAAGTAAAAATCTACTTATCTCTGTCTGTCATTTAAAGCAAATCTACCACTTGTATTTCCTTCAATCATACGAGCCAGAACCCGGGCAAAAATATAAATCTATTAGATAAAAACGGGCCGGGAAAGCTGCTAATTTCCCACACCCTAGAGAAGTGGGCTAAAGGAAAATTCTCTCATTGAAAATTTAACACTTTTAAAGTCTACCCCTAGAGACTTCACCTTTAGCTCATTCCCTCGTCTCATACATCATGTACTTCATATTTCCTATTATTAAAGTTAGCTCAGTAAGTTTACAATCCTTTAAAATTGGGCTTTTTTTTTTTATTAACAAGGAGGGTGTGGAGGAGGCTCACCACGTGCAAACTCTTTCTGTTTGTCACAAAAATGAAAAATAAATGTCATGGTTAAAGAAATGAGAAAGGGACTGAGGCGGATTAGGAGGCGGGGGCTCCTGGTTGCACGGACCCCCTTCGCCCCCCTCCCCAGCCCCCCTCCAATCGGCTGACTAAAAAAAAGGGGGCTTTTATTTTCTTACATGGAGTAACTGGACTAGAGCGTTTAGACGTTAAGACGATAGACCACGAGCCGCGCGGCAGCATTTTCGGGTTCAATGACTTTGTATGCGAATATGTACGTAAAGATATCTAGGTCAAGTTAACAAATTGAAAGTCATAGGTCAAAGGTCAAGGTCACTGGCGCCGAAAATGCTGCCGAGCACCTGGCACAATTGAACGAAGGGACCTAGGACACTAAAATTTTGCATGCAGGTCGGTACTAAGAATATATCCGCCCAATTCAAAAATGAAAGTCATAGGTCATAAGTCAAGGTCATTGAAGCAAAAAAATAATGCTGAGCACCTGGCACGATAATGTTTGAACGCAGGAACCTAGGACAATCAGATTGTGCTTGCGGGTAGGTATTATAAATATCTCAGACTAAATTCGAAAATCAAGGTCATAGGTGAAAGGTCAAGGTCACTGGACCCAAAAATGCTGCCGCGCGGCTGGTAGTCTAGCGACTTAGCGCTCTAGTTTAGCCAGTTTGGGCCAATAAGTCAGAAAGATAGTAGATGATAGAAAGCAAAAGGAAAAGGCAGAGTAAAAGAGAGTGGCAGATAAGTTACAAGCACAGAACTTCGATAAGGTGGGGGAACTATGTTTATGAAAGACCCCCCGGTATCACCACGGGGAGAGACCCGTGGAGGGGGCGGGGTCACCCAGCTCCCCGTATGGAGGCACAAGGCATCCACCCACTGTCCCAGAGCTGGGTACAACAGTCAAACAGCTGACAAAAAAACACCAAACAAACAAGATTGGACTTGAATTTTCCCCCAGCGTTTCGTCGACTGACTTCTTCCAGTGGTTTCTTTATTCTCATGTTGTTGTTGTCTTACCCTGGCTTAAAGACTCCAGGGATCATCCCAACAGCCGAAGCACTTGAACACTATACATGGTACAAATGCACCAGCTAGGGATGAGAACATTACGTGTGTGACCGTTTTTGAATTACCCCGCCACGTGACAGCCACACTCCGACTTCGGAGGATTTTAGACTGATTATGTTATGCTAGGAGCTTGTCATGGCTTAAGAATTCCTGCACATTCATACAGAGCATAACAACATGTTGATGTAGCCTTGGTGTTCTAGCTTATCTCAGCTGGTCTGACACAGCCTCGATCATGCGTGCAGTTCCGACCCTCTTTCTCTCCAGATCCCGAGGTATAAGCTTTCAACTGTTGGTCGGCGCTCTTTTTCTGTTTCAGGACCCACCTCCTGGAGCAAACGTCCTCTCTCCCTCCGTCAGCGACCGACCCTCTCTGCTTTTCAATCAAACCTCAAAACCAACCGTAATTGAAGCTTATTATCTCTTTATCTCTTTCTTAGGTCTTATTCTCAAACGTGTGTGTGAGTTGTCTTCTTCTTCGTCTCTGTACAGCGCTTTTCTTTGAATGCGTTAGGAATGTGTGTGTGTGTGTGTGCGTGCGCTTTGATTTTATTTCTATCAATATTTAGCGCCGTATAAATACTGTATGTTGCTGTTGTTGGTGTGTGTGTGTGTGTGTGCGTGTGCGTGCGCGCGTGCGTGTGTGTGTGTGCATGTGTGTGTGCGTGCGCGTGCGTGCGTGTGTGTTGTGCGTGCGCGTGCGTGCGTGTGTGCATATATGTGTGCGTGCGCATGCGTGCGTGCGTGTGTGTGTGTGTGTGTGTGTGTGTTGTGTGTGTGTGTGTATGTGCGTGTGTGCGTGCGCGTGCGTGCGTGCGTGCGTGTGTGTGTGTGTGTGGGTGCGTGTGCGTGCGTGCGTGTGCGTGTGTGTGTGTGTGTGTGTGTGTGTGTGTGTGTGTGTGGCATGTGGGTACTGTCCGTGATATCTAGCTAAATGATTTCAGATCCATACAAGGTTATATGTATTTCTGTGGGGGTGTCCTTGTGAGGCACGTGCAGAGAGAGAGAGAGAGAGAGAGAGAGAGAGAGAGAGAGAGAGAGAGAGAGAGAGAGAGAGAGAGAGAGAGAGAGAGAGAGAGAGAGAGAGAGAGAAGAGAGAGAGAGAGAGAGAGAGAGAGAGAGAGAGAGAGAAGAGAGAGAGAGAGAGAGAGAGAGAGAGAGAGAGAGAGAGAGACAGAGAGAGAGAGAGAGAGAGAGAGAGAGAGAGAGAGAGAGAGAGAGAGAGAGAGTACTGTTAATTAACCTAATTGATCAATAAGTTACAGTGGTATTCTGGTTTAAAATCGCTAACTGTAATAATTCTTCTTCTTCTTTCTTTATTGATTCCAAAGGCTTGTCATAACGATGTCTGTTTGCCTGTCTGTCTGTCTGTCTGTCTGTCGCTCTCTCTCTCTCTGCGCCTGTGCGTGTATAGGTGTGTGCATGTGTAGATGAGTATGTGTGTGCATGTGTGTGTGCTCGCGTGTGTGTGTGTTGTGTGTGTGTGCGTGCGAGCGCTTGCGTGTGTCTCTATGCGTGTGTGTGTGTGCTTGCGCGCGCGCGCGTGTGTGAGTGTGTGTTTATGTTCTTACAAATCTTTCAATTGTGCGGCAGCACAACTCAATAATCATTTCGTAATTACAATCTTTAAAATTAAATCATCAGATCCCTGTCAACAAAATACAAGTTATTGAAAAGCAAGAAACTTATTAATAATCAAAACACTTCTGTAAGAAAGAAATAAATAATTTGTTCTCCTCATTATTACTAAATGAGGGCCTCAATATTCCAACAAATTAAAATTGGGTCATGTTTGTCTGATTTCTTCTTACGTTTTGTAGAAAAATGGTGAAAAACATATTTTATTTGTGTGTAGATTACTCTTTTTTTTAATATTATAGATTTCGAACTGAAAATAGTTGATAACAAGGACAGACGCATGTTTACTCGTTTCATCGAATAACTACTGGCATATATGTAATGAAAAGAAATGGCTGAATTGGTTCTTTTTTTTATTATAACTAAAAGTCACTGATATTGTGGAAACGCAAGCTTAGAGAAGCAACACAACTCAGTCCAAGGTGTTTTGTTTTGTTTTAAATCACACCATGAACGTTCAAGGAAAACAACAGAAGCCATGTTGAAGAGAAGCAAAGAAAAGCAACTCTTGGTGGGTTTGTCCTTATTTCTTACTTTTACTTTGCAAACTAATTTTTGTTTGATTATGAATGACCTCATAACATAATAAACAGTTTAGTTCTGGAAACCAGCATCACAGAGACAGAGATAGACAGAGAGACAGACAGACAGACAGACAAACACACACACTTACATACACACAATACACACAGGCACAGGCACAGACACAGACACACACAAACACACATTCACATTCAATCAAATCTAAAAGTCCTGCTACACTACATACGATTCGCTGTCGATGTGATGCGATTGTGACGATGCGAGTCATGATTCACGAGGAATACTTCCATCTAAAAATAATTCTACTACTTTTGCTCTATATAAAGTCTACTCAAGTAGACCCAATTTCACGTGAATCATGACTTACATCGTCACAATCGCATCGCATTGACAGCGAATCGTATGTAGTGTAGCAGACCCTTCAGACAACGGCACAAAACAATCGAAAAACACTAAACACCTTGTGAATGATTCATAACTTTACTGTGTTATATGGCCAAGAAGCAGAACAGAAGTATCCACAATCTATACAACGCAAAACGATAAAATAATAATAATAACAGAAACTATGTACATCATCAGTATGTACTACAGTACAACGGTCCTCCGTACTATGTCCACCATTGGCATGCATGGTGCGTGGGCTAAAGATAACCTAGTACTGTACAAAGGTACATATACTGTTAACAAAAGAAACGCAACGGCCCATTAGTGTGAATGCATCGTGAGTTATTTGCATACCGAAACAAATTGTACAAAAAAAAGGATGACAGACCCAGTGACGTACCACGATTAAGTCCCTTGGTTTTTTCTGGATAGCTGTTTCCCCAACTTGCAATTGAGGTTGCTCTACTGATGTATAGGTTTGGATGGAAGTTCAGTTTAACGTCGCGTATCGGCTTTCGCCATGTACGACGGGCTGAACAAACCAACCAGGGTATAAACAAAAATTTATGTTCCTGAATCACTGTCTTAGCCAAAAGGCCGAGAAGCGATTACAGTAGTCGTATCGGTTTAAATTTGGGGCCATTTATATGGGAGTCAGACTTGGTCAAAACAAGATTTCTTTCCAGTTATAAGAGGGAAAACACGTGAAACCCGTGATTTTAACACGTGATCTGGTGGATCTTTAAGAGGCTGTGCACATTACACGCGGATCCCTCACGCGCACATTGCATCTGCTTATTTCTTTCTTTCTTTCACTGATCTCCGGATAAGTGCAAAAAATGTGCACAGCCCTAAAGGTTATTCCTTCGATTTTTCATTCACTTTCCAAAGGGCATTAACTCTACATTTCTAGTCCTGTCCTGTGTGCCACGTCCCAGAATCAGTAGGGTGTGTGTGATATTTCATTGCCTTTCTGAACGTTGTTGTGTTTCTTTTGTTTAACCGCATACATTGGAACAGCAATGACACAATCACAGACAGAGACACACATGATTTGTTGCAATAATAGGGCAGCGTATGGGCAGAAGAAAAGGCACACGTATCAAGACTGTAGGTCCAAGAAGCCAACGTTACTGTTGGATTTTTACAAAATGGCCCAAACTTTGCTTATTTTCAATAAACGATTTATAGTACTTTGTCTCCATTTACCCGGCTTAAATTTGTATCAAAATACAGATCGAACTTTCGCCTTTTTCTGAATGTGATTGTTTACTTTGGTGTGTAAAATATATTTTTTCGAGTGAAAGAGAAAGGGAGTGAACAGAACGTAAAATTTGTTGTTTTGCGATGTTTTTTTGGTCGTGGCTGAAAGACGTATTTCACCGACTAGTTTCGCCTGCAAAAGGCTTCACACAGTGGATTATCTAGATCTAGACGCATACGTCAAACGAAAGAAGAAGCTCCGGACTTCTCTTCGGTCAAACTTCTAAGCGGAAATTTAACCATTAAGGCCGTTAAAACTCCTTTAGAAAACAATACGTTGCATTGTTCAGCAAGTTTGAACACCTTCTGTTTCACTAAAAATCTTGAAAGTGAAAGAAAGAGAAAGCTGAATCTATCCGCTGTTCAACAATATGATTGTCGTTTTGATCTAAACTATTTGTGTAAAGCCATTTTGATCTGAAGAGTCAAGGCCTAGACTGGGAGCGCCATCGGTAGCAGAGACACGCCGAGATCTGCCTTGATTCGATCATAGCTGTTTCTGATCCCGTGAAAGCATTATAAATTGGCAAATTGTATTTTTTTCTTTGTGTTTCGAAACTTACAATGTATATAGGCTCATTTACATGCGCTATGCGAGCTGACCCAGCATTTATAAGGGTTTTATTTTACAAGAATTCAATGGTATTGGGTCGAAGATCGGCTCGCGGCGATTCGCGTGAGTCATAGTTTTCAGTGCTCAAGTTAATAATTTTTTTGAGGACGAATTTCGCAGCCCCAAATATATATTTACCAACATTTATATAGACGAAGTATCCAAGAACACTGCCAGATGACTGAGCTTTTCCAAATAAACAGTAGTAAAGCACAAATCAAGAGGTTCTGTAGGTGTATTTCGCGAGAGTCAGGCCTAAAAGCAGAAGCGGGCAGATAACTCTTAACTCAATTTCCTACTATTTAACTTTCGCCCTAGGCCTAGATTTGTTTGTTCAATCAATAATTTGCACTTTCTATCGTGATTTTAGGTATTTAGAGCAGAAAAAACCCAAGTTCATGCTGCTTTCTGATTAAAAGAATCAAACCAAATATGATTTAGAGAAGAAAGCAAATTTGATTTAATGACAAATTAAGCGTAGGGGAAGACGGGGTAAAAAGCGCATGGGCGGGTAAGAAGCCCACCCCAATTATTTCATGAAATAAAGAAAATTTCAGTCAAATTTGCCCATGAGACGAATGCTAGACATTAACGCTCGTCTCATGGGCAAAATGAGACTGACATTTGCTTCATTTCATGAGATCATTGGGGTGGGCTTCTTACCCGCCCATGCGCTTTTTACCCCGTCTTCCCCTACATTGGTGTACTTTCGCTTTCACCTGTAGGCCAAGACGTAGCTCAAAGTATCGGTTTTTTCCCCTACAAGGAAATTTTAGTTTGTACTTTTCTTCTTCTTTGGAGCCATTCAAAGCTAAGCTTTATGACCGGATTGCTCCCCCCCTCCCCACACCCCCTTCCCCCCTCCCTTCTAAGTTCAGTTCAGTTCAGAGTATTGCCAACGAAAAATATATTTCACTCTATGTGCAGCAGCTTGAAAATACAAACCTAAACAAATTCAATAGATGAACGCATGCGTGCACGCACGCACGCACGCACACACACACACACACGCACACGCACACACGCGCACGCACGCACGCACGCACGCACGCACGCACACACGCGCACACACACACACACACACACACACACACACACACACACACACACACACACACACACACACACATTTTGATAATTTTTGACTTTTTTGACTTGACTTGACTTCACACACACACACACACACACACACACACACACACACACACACACACACACACACACACACACACACACACACACACACACACACACAAGAACAACAACAAAAAGCGAAAGTACACAGCATTGTGATGTAAAATTTACACACACACACACACACACACACGTGTGCGCGCGCCCACACACACACACACACATACACACACACACCCTACCACATATTCACAGACACTATTGTGCACACACCACGCATGAACACACACACACACGCGCGCGCGCACACACACACACACGCACACACACACACACACACCCTTCCACATATTCATAGACACTATTGTGCACACACCACGCATGAACACACACACACACACACACACACACACACACACACACACACACACACACACAGAGTCGCGTTAAGAATCCTTTAATGTCTCTTGAGAACATAGAGGATGAACAGTCAGTACAAAATAGGAGGCCACATACAAAGTAAACATTACACACAGTCATAACACAAACTTAATTTACTGACAATGTATTGTAAAATTTGGTCTGATTTAATACATTTCGCTATTTACAATTGGAATTTTAATCTTAAAACGAGAAAGAAAACAACAACACTCACACACACACACACACGCGCGCACGCACACGCACACGCTGACACAAACACACAAACGCGCTCGCACGCACGCATGCACACACACACACACTGGATTCTAGATTTCTTACTAAAACGCGCACAAACAGTTAGATACCATAATGCTCTCTCCTCCACAATGTGTGTATCAATTGGTTGCCCCCAAGATCCTATCCCCGGTCCCCTTCACCATTGTATACTGATTGTAAAGGGTCAGAGTCCACACCAGTTGTCAATGATACAGCTTTAGCTGATCTTTCCAACTCGGACAATGCATATTTTGAGCAGGTTGACAAATGTGTGTCTTGGTGTGAGGAGAACTATCTAGACCTTAATGTCACAAAAACAAAGGAATTGATTGTTGATTTTAGGAAATCTCCACCACAATGTTAGACCTTACTATTAACGGGGAGAAAGTTGAAAGGGTAGAAGAGTATAGATAGCCTACCTTGACGTTTTCGTTCGTCGGCTGGTTTGCAGGTTTGAATGTAAAGGCCAAGAATGTTTTGAACTTGTGGGTAGAAAACAAGAATATTTGTGCAGTTTGTATGAAAAACGTGTGATGCGAAACGCCAGAGTGATTGCGAGTAATGAAACTGAAAGGCATGTCCTGTGAAAGTGTTATGAACTACTTCCATCTGACAGACGAGACCGCTCTATTCGCTGTTGAACGCTTAGAAATGCATCTAGTTTTGTACCCAAATCAATTGAGGTACTCAACATACTCTCAAGAGACTCTGAGGTTTGAGATGCTGTGTGTCGTGTATGAGAAAGGCGAGAGGTATATAGTAGTAATAGGAGGGGGCGGTGGCTGAGAAAGAGTGCGGTTGGGTGTAGAGAGCGAATGCTGTATGAAGGAGCATGTTGTGGGGAATGGGGAAGCCTCAAAATTATACTGGCTCTGTGTGTTACCTAATTTTGTTCATGCTTTGTGCTAATGTGGGAGGGGACGGATTGGAGTGGATTGGGTAGAATGGTTGGGGATGTGAAGAGGATGGGAAAGGGGGGGGGGGGGGTACATTCGTTGAGTATGAAGAAGGTTGTTGTTTATTGGTAAGATGACCTTTGCTTCTATGTTTCTGTTTTTTGTTGTTGTTGGGGGTGTACCTTGAGTTTTGTTCTCTGTTCTTTTTGTGTTGTTCAAATGCATGGATATTTTGTTTTCTGTTGTCCTTGTATCATAAGACCACAATGTAATTTCTCTTGGTGAGATAATAAAGTAATTTTGACTTTGACAGAAAGAGAGAGAGAGAGAGAGAGAGAGAGAGAGAGAGAGAGAGAGAGAGAGAGAGAGAGAGAGAGAGAGAGAGAGAGAGATAGGGTGGGGGAGCTGTAAGTTTACATTCCAAGGATGTACAATTACTACTTACAGCGTCACAAAATAAGCGCAACCCTGCACGTGTTGACTCAAGCACACGCATCACCACAAACATTAAAAGCAAAATATGGACTTAAAACAAGGATAAAACCAAAACAAAACATTGTTTGAAGAAGCATAACGACATAACACAAAAACCAGGATAACAACACAACACCATATGACCAGCGTGGCACAGAGGTAACACACACACCTCGTATACAATAAATCCGAGTTCGATTCTGGGTACAGGAGATTGTTCCTCTCACTATGCACTAGGCCTTACGGTCTGAACAAGGAGCCTTTCGGATGAGACGATAAACGGAGGTCCCGTGTGCCCAGGCACTTAGTTCACGTTAATCCCAGTGGCAACGAAAAAGTTGTGATTTGGTCAAAATGTACCCCCCCCCCCTTTCATTCCTAACCAGTCACACAAATCACATGCAAATTAAAACACGTTCAAGTCATTTTCCTGTGTCAGTGGGTAATATATCACAACAAAACTACATGTAAATTTCATTTGACTTATACATATATTTATCAGGCACACATGTACACCCATGCGCACACACATGGGCTACGAAACGCGCATGTGTGTGTGTGTGTGTGTGTGTGTGTGTGTGTGTGTGTGTGTGTGTGTGTGTGTGTGTGTGTGTGTGTGTGTGTGTGTGTGTGTGTTATGTATATCTGAAACAAAGGCTGAAGAAGTGATATTTTCTTGTGCAGGTAAATTATTTCTTTGCCTTTAAAATATAAAACAAGAAGTGAAAACGCCCCCTAAATTCATGTGTTGGGGATGAGCTTTACACTTAATTAAGAAAGGAGGAAATTAATAGCCATGGATGAGTTCCTAAAAACAAGAAAACTACAACAACTCAACTAGTTTTTCCATGGGGAAATTGTCAGCACACCAGCAACACTAGAGCAAATGCGGCAGCTTTCCCATGGGAAACTGAATAAGATGTAAGCAAGATTTAAATGTCAGGGTCAGCAAATTTATAAAGGACCGAGACGCGCTCTAGGTCCATGCAGAGCTTCAGGAGATATGATAATGTATACCACAAACAAAATTAAAAACTCAAGGTCAAAGTTCAATGTAAAGGAAAATGGATACTGTTTGGGACACAGTAGCTTTAAGTTACTCTTCAAAATTTGGAACAACTGTATACAGCTGTGTATAAGATACAACAACATACAAGGAAGAAACACGGTCAAATGTCAAGGACACCCAAAGGTTGTTAATACTTTAAATAATAATGTCAGGTATGTGCAACACCTTGAGCTATTGATCAACTTTTTGAAATTTGGGGACTAAAAATGCGAAAATCTGAAAGATATGTCCTAATCATACAAACTATTATGCTCAAGGTCAAAGGTCAAGGTAATGAGGGTAATACATAGTTAACATATAGAATCGCCATAAGCCAATATACATACTTACCAAAAAATGTGACTGTAGCTGCAAAGGTGCAAAACATTTGACTCCCCCCCTCCCCCCAAAAAAAGGTGTTCAAGGTCAATCTTCAAGGTCAAAGTCATCAAGGTTGTAATTTGCCTTTAACTGCCTTCTGTTTCAGTTAATGTACCTTTTTGCACAATTTGAATCAATTATTTACTGCAGTTTACAAGATATTTCTGGGAAAAACAAAGTTAGAAACAACGGAAAAACAACAACATAGACCTCCTTCTGTCTGTGGCAGAGGACACAAATAACAGAACATAGATTTAGAAGAAAAAAAGGTTAATGAGATTTGTCTAAAACGGAGAATTAAGATAATAACATTTCAAATTTCTAGCAACAGTAGACTTTGATTTGTGATGTATTGACAATGTTATTTTATTTCCTCAATCTCACCTTGTTTCATGCAGGCACTGTATTCAAACCACAAAGCAGACAGTCTTGTATTTCTGTTTGTGGATAGAGTTAAGGTAGTAAAAGAAGACACCCTAAATTATAAATCGTTAATGCGTGTTGTTGGAGCTTGGTAAAATTCGAAACTTTGAACATGTAGCAAAAAGCGTAAAGGTAAAGATGTGCCACCCCCCATGCATTTCTCGGTTAATTGTATTTTTCCGTTTTTGCCTTTCTTACCATACATAAAGCTGTATTTTAGGAACATTTTTACCTAATTACCTTTTTGGAATACTAACCCTAACACTAACCCTAGCCCTAAACCTAACCCTACCCCCCACTATGTACTGCAGTACACCGCGATTTGTCACAGTTGTGGTTCGTTGCGTTTTTCCGTCTTATACGGTGGGGGGTAGGGTTAGGGTTAGGGCTAGGGTTAGGGTTAGGGTTAGTATTCCAAAAAGGTTATTAGCTAAAAATGTTCCTAAAATACAGCTTTATGTATGGTAAGAAATGCAATAACGGAAAAATACAATTAACCGAGATAGGTAGGGGGGGTGGCACATCTTGACCTTTACCTTGATATTTTGCACATTTTCTAATCTCAACACGTTCTTCACATGGACATACTTTTTAAAACTGCATTTTAGAAATCAGTTATTGCCTGGTACCACAAACACACACTTGCGCGTACGCATGCACACATGCAAACACACACACACACACACACACACACACACACACACACACACACACACACACACACACACACACACACACACACACATTCTCTCTCTCACTCTCTCTCTCTCTCACACACACACACACAGACACACAGACACACACTCTCTCTCTCTCTCTCTCTCTCTCGTCTCTCTCTCTCTCTCACACACACACACACACACACACACACACACACACACACACACACACACACACACACACACACACACACAAACACACACACACACACACACACATATTGATAATAGCATAA
>CM065696.1:7197344-7212167 GCA_017654935.2 Phymorhynchus buccinoides | reverse complement strand
AATGATACAGCTTTAGCTGATCTTTCCAACTCGGACAATGCATATTTTGAGCAGGTTGACAAATGTGTGTCTTTGTGTGAGGAGAACTATCTAGACCTTAATGTCACAAAAACAAAGGAATTGATTGTTGATTTTAGGAAATCTCCACCACAATGTTAGACCTTACTATTAACGGGGAGAAAGTTGAATGGGTAGAAGAGTATAGATAGCCTACCTTGACGTTTTCGTTCGTCGGCTGGTTTGCAGGTTTGAATGTAAAGGCCAAGAATGTTTTGAACTTGTGGGTAGAAAACAAGAATATTTGTGCAGTTTGTATGAAAAACGTGTGATGCGAAACGCCAGAGTGATTGCGAGTAATGAAACTGAAAGGCATGTCCTGTGAAAGTGTTATGAACTACTTCCATCTGACAGACGAGACCGCTCTATTCGCTGTTGAACGCTTAGAAATGCATCTAGTTTTGTACCCAAATCAATTGAGGTACTCAACATACTCTCAAGAGACTCTGAGGTTTGAGATGCTGTGTGTCGTGTATGAGAAAGGAGAGATATATAGTAGTAATAGGAGGGGGCGGTGGCTGAGAAAGAGTGCGGTTGGGTGTAGAGAGCGAATGCTGTAATGAAGGAGCATGTTGTGGGGAATGGGGAAGACTCAAAATTATACTGGCTCTGTGTGTTACCTAATTTTGTTCATGCTTTGTGCTAATGTGGGAGGGGACGGATTGGAGTGGATTGGGTAGAATGGTTGAGGATGTGAAGAGGATGGGAAAGAGGGGGGGGGGGGGGGTACATTCGTTGAGTATGAAGAAGGTTGTTGTTTATTGGTAAGATGACCTTTGCTTCTATGTTTCTGTTTTTTGTTGTTGTTGGGGGTGTACCTTGATTTTTGTTCTCTGTTCTTTTTGTGTTGTTCAAATGCATGGATATTTTGTTTTCTGTTGTCCTTGTATCATAAGACCACAATGTAATTTCTCTTGGTGAGATAATAAAGTAATTTTGACTTTGACAGAAAGAGAGAGAGAGAGAGAGAGAGAGAGAGAGAGAGAGAGAGAGAGAGAGAGAGAGAGAGAGAGAGAGAGAGATAGGGTGGGGGAGCTGTAAGTTTACATTCCAAGGATGTACAATTACTACTTACAGCGTCACAAAATAAGCGCAACCCTGCACGTGTTGACTCAAGCACACGCATCACCACAAACATTAAAAGCAAAATATGGACTTAAAACAATCTTTATGAAATAAAACCAAAACAAAACATTGTTTGAAGAAGCATAACGACATAACACAAAAACCAGGATAACAACACAACACCATATGACCAGCGTGGCACAGAGGTAACACACACACCTCGTATACAATAAATCCGAGTTCGATTCTGGGTACAGGAGATTGTTCCTCTCACTATGCACTAGGCCTTACGGTCTGAACAAGGAGCCTTTCGGATGAGACGATAAACGGAGGTCCCGTGTGCCCAGGCACTTAGTTCACGTTAATCCCAGTGGCAACGAAAAAGTTGTGATTTGGTCAAAATGTACCCCCCCGCCCTTTCATTCCTAACCAGTCACACAAATCACATGCAAATTAAAACACGTTCAAGTCATTTTCCTGTGTCAGTGGGTAATATATCACAACAAAACTACATGTAAATTTCATTTGACTTATACATATATTTATCAGGCACACATGTACACCCATGCGCAACACACATGGGCTACGAAACGCGCATGTGTGTGTGTGTGGTGGTGTGTGTGTGTGTGTGTGTGTGTGTGTGTGTGTGTGTGTGTGTGTGTGTGTGTGTGTGTGTGTGTGTGTGTGTGTGTTATGTATATCTGAAACAAAGGCTGAAGAAGTGATATTTTCTTGTGCAGGTAAATTATTTCTTTGCCTTTAAAATATAAAACAAGAAGTGAAAACGCCCCCTAAATTCATGTGTTGGGGATGAGCTTTACACTTAATTAAGAAAGGAGGAAATTAATAGCCATGGATGAGTTCCTAAAAACAAGAAAACTACAACAACTCAACTAGTTTTTCCATGGGGAAATTGTCAGCACACCAGCAACACTAGAGCAAAGGTGGCAGCTTTCCCATGGGAAACTGAATAAGATGTAAACAAGATTTAAATGTCAGGGTCAGCAAATTTATAAAGGACCGAGACGCGCTCTAGGTCCATGCAGAGCTTCAGGAGATATAATAATGTATACCACAAACAAAATTAAAAACTCAAGGTCAAAGTTCAATGTAAAGGAAAATAGATACTGTTTGGGACACAGTAGCTTTAAGTTACTCTTCAAAATTTGGAACAACTGTATACAGCTGTTTATAAGATATAACAACATACAAGGAAGAAACACGGTCAAATGTCAAGGACACCCAAAGGTTGTTAATACTTTAAATAATAATGTCAGGTATGTGCAACACCTTGAGCTATTGATCAACTTTTTGAAATTTGGGGACTAAAAATGCGAAAATCTGAAAGATATGTCCTAATCATACAAACTATTATGCTCAAGGTCAAAGGTCAAGGTAATGAGGGTAATACATAGTTAACATATAGAATCGCCATAAGCCAATATACATACTTACCAAAAAATGTGACTGTAGCTGCAAAGGTGCAAAACATTTGACTCCCCCCCTCCCCCCCAAAAAAAGGTGTTCAAGGTCAATCTTCAAGGTCAAAGTCATCAAGGTTGTAATTTGCCTTTAACTGCCTTCTGTTTCAGTTAATGTACCTTTTTGCACAATTTGAATCAATTATTTACTGCAGTTTACAAGATATTTCTGGGAAAAACAAAGTTAGAAACAACGGAAAAACAACAACATAGACCTCCTTCTGTCTGTGGCAGAGGACACAAATAACAGAACATAGATTTAGAAGAAAAAAAGGTTAATGAGATTTGTCTAAAACGGAGAATTAAGATAATAACATTTCAAATTTCTAGTAACAGTAGACTTTGATTTGTGATGTATTGACAATGTTATTTTATTTCCTCAATCTCACCTTGTTTCATGCAGGCACTGTATTCAAACCACAAAGCAGACAGTCTTGTATTTCTGTTTGTGGATAGAGTTAAGGTAGTAAAAGAAGACACCCTAAATTATAAATCGTTAATGCGTGTTGTTGGAGCTTGGTAAAATTCGAAACTTTGAACATGTAGCAAAAAGTGGTAAAGGTAAAGATGTGCCACCCCCCATGCATTTCTCGGTTAATTGTATTTTTCCGTTTTTGCCTTTCTTACCATACATAAAGCTGTATTTTAGGAACATTTTTACCTAATAACCTTTTTGGAATACTAACCCTAACACTAACCCTAGCCCTAAACCTAACCCTACCCCCCACTATGTACTGCAGTACACCGCGATTTGTCACAGTTGTGGTTCGTTGCGTTTTTCCGTCTTATACGGTGGGGGGTAGGGTTAGGGTTAGGGCTAGGGTTAGGGTTAGGGTTAGTATTTCCAAAAAGGTTATTAGCTAAAAATGTTCCTAAAATACAGCTTTATGTATGGTAAGAAATGCAATAACGGAAAAATACAATTAACCGAGATAGGTAGGGGGGGTGGCACATCTTGACCTTTACCTTGATATTTTTGCACATTTTCTAATCTCAACACGTTCTTCACATGGACATACTTTTTAAAAACTGCATTTTAGAAATCAGTTATTGCCTGGTACCACAAACACACACTTGCGCGTACGCATGCACACATGCACAACACACACACACACACACACACACACACACACACACACACACACACACACACACACACACACACAACACACACACACACACATTCTCTCTCTCACTCTCTCTCTCTCTCACACACACACACACAGACACACAGACACACACACTCTCTCTCTCTCTCTCTCTCTCTCTCCTCTCTCTCTCTCTCTCTCACTCACACACACACACACACACACACACACACACACACACACACACACACACACACACACACACACACACACAACACAAACACACACACACACACACACACATATTGATAATAGCATAAGATTAACAGATTCTCTTTCGAAATCTTTGGTAGGCCATTGGAAAAGAACGAGTTAACGTGTTGAAAATCTGTCTGTCTTTCCCTCCCCTCTCTTTCTCTGGCGTGTGTGTGTGTGTGTGTGTGTGTGTGTGTGTGTGCGTGCGTGTGCGTGTGCGCGTGCGTGTGCGCGTGCGTGTGCGTGCGTGCGTGCGTGCGTGCGTGTGTGTGTGTGTGTGTGTGTGTGTGTGTAACAATAACAATAACAATATTTTATTTTCAGTCTTTTCAAGGCCTTTTGGCCCACAGGTAAACGATACAGACGTGTGCAATCAAAAAATAAAATGAAATGCTTGAAAATCGAGCGAAGAATAAACATTTGACAAATAAATTCCCATCGCGAAAGGAAGACAGTTCGCGTAAAATTCAGTTTCATACTGATTTTACAGTCACTCTGATGTGCAATGTTTTTACATCACATAACACTGAAAATTAACTCATTATCATGGTATTGTCTCATGATTGTGGTCGTCGCCGGGTTCTGCCCTCATCAACCGGCCACGACAGTTCTCCATGTTCTGGCTGAAGTGGTCCATTGTCCTGTGCAGGTCCTTCAGACACGCCATGATGGTTCGGATATTGCTCTCTCTCTCTCTCTCTCTCTCTCTCTCTCTCTCTCTCTCTCTCTCTCTCTCTCTCTCTCTCTCTCGATCGTTAGGGTCTCTCTCTTCTCGGTCTCTCTCTCTCTCTGTGTCTCTCTCTCTCTGTGTCTGTGTGAACCGGAGAAAGAAAGAGAGAGAGAGAGAGAGAGAGAGAGAGAGAGAGAGAGAGAGAGAGAGAGAGTATTAGTCTTAGTCTTAGTGTTAGTGTTAGTGTGTGTGTATGTGTGTGTGAATGTGTGTGTAAGTGTGTGTATGTACGTGTGTGTATGCGCACATGCTGATAATGAGGGCCGATCCTACACTAAGAATGACTGAATCAGCAAAAGCAAGAAACACCCCCCCCCCATACACCCACACCCACAAACACACACTAGAATAGGAGTAAAGACAAAGTATCTTCTGCTGTTTCCACAAGGCAGCAGAACGATAATTAAAGGGAGAAACAATCCCGCCTCTTCTCTTCCCGCCCCACCCTAACCAGAAACAACAAACACACAACAACAACACAAACAGAAACGAGAACTCTCCAAAACATAATATAATGCCTGAAGTCATCACGCGACCGTTTTGTAAACAAAAGGGAAGCGAAAAAACGTAATTACTGCTAATTAATCAGCGTAGACTTTAATCGAATAAACGTAATTACTGCTAATTAACCAGCATAGACTGTAAGCGAAAAAACGGAATTACTGCTAATTAACCAGCGTAGAGTTTAAGCGAATAAACGTAGTTAGGCCTACTGCTAATTAATCAGCGTAGACTTTAAGCGAATAAACATAATTACTGCTAATAAAACGGCGTAGACTTTTTTTCGGTTCAGACGATTTCTTTCAAGCTACACCCCCCAAAAAACAACAACAACAACAACAACAACAACTGCAGCAGCAAAACTCTGAATTTTCAAGATTGAATTAATAAGAATCGAAACTATAAGAATGACACCAAAAAAAACCCACAGCACACACAGACTCAGACAGACAGACAGACAGTCAGACACTTCCCTAAAACACACACACAACACACAACACAAAACACATAACAAAAATAAAGAAGAAATATTCCATCCCATAATTATTTGGTTAAATTCCATAGTTTAGCTGTACAAAGCAAGCCACAGTAAAAACATATCGTCACAAACGACAAAGGACGTAACAGGGCCGCAAGGCCCACTTCCAGCTCTAATCACTACTACTCTGTGGAATTCTCTGCCTTCTCCTCTCCGACACTCCAACTCAGTCTCCTCATTCAAAACCTCTCTTAAAACCCATATGTTTCCTGTCTGTGTCCCGTCTGGGTTGGGGGGACAGGGGTCTGATAGCCACAGCTAAGCGAAGGAATGACCCATGTATACTGGGCAGTGTGGTAGGGTTCAATAGCCACAGCTAAGCGAAGAAGGTTCCCCCCACTGCCCGAAGCCCCCTCCCCCGGCGTGGACCCCTGCATTCCCAATTAATTTACAAACTTGATTGTAATCAATAATGATCAAGTTGATTCCTATCCATATCTACCGCCCAATACCCACCCACCCCCTCCTTCCCATAACCTCCTCCCCACCCCTCCCTTCCAAACACCCCAATGTATGCCATTGCTTATTTTGCATTCCTCTAGTCCCAGTGTGTGGTTGTGTGTGAGAGAGGGAGAGAGAGAGAGTGTGTGAATGTGGTTGTGTGTGCATGTGAGAGGGGTTTGTTGCACTTGTCTTTGACCACATGTGCAGGGTTGTTTTCTCCCAGAGTTTTTTTCCCCCTTAATCCTTTAAATTTGTTTACATTTTTCATGATTGTCTTAGACAAGTGTGTCTGACTAGGGTTTTTTTTCTTGGAGAACTTCCGTTTTCCCCCTCACTCCTCGGTGCCAGGGTGGGGCAACCCACTTTGAGGTCAGACATTGGGTTTGATGCGCTAGGCGGCGAAACCCCCTCTATCCCCCCCCCCCCCCCCCTTCTCTCTCTGTCTTTTTCATTTTTCAATTGAAATGTAATGTCAGCTTCTGCTACATGTGTTCACTTTAGCACGAGATTTGTTCTCTTCACCAAGCCTCCCCCTCCCCACCCCTTACACACAACTGACCCTTGTTTCCAACTTCTACCATCTATGATTGCGTACTCACTGTCCCCAACCTCTCTCACTTCAAGTTCCTCCCCCCCCTTGATTTGTGTTCACAGCCGTGCTCTTTGGTTTCAACTTTGTTGTATCATTTACGCGTTGGACTGTAGAGAGGAAGTATTGTTTTTATTTTGATCTTGATTGGTTTTTGCTCCTTCTGTTGCCTGCTTTTTGTTCCTTTTGCTATATTTGCTGTTTGCTGTTTAATTGTTTGTCTGTGTTGATAAAGGCGCATTCGCCGAAATATCCAGTAGTTTTGTTTTTGTCTCTTGTGAATAAAATAACGTCACTTTGCACTTGTCGTGTAGTTGTTTGTTTGTTGTACCATCTTTTTCCTGCTGCACCCTAAATATTGTCCTTGGCTTTGTGTCCTCTTGAGCCGCATGTAAAGAACCTCAAGTTGTTGCTCTGACAACCCTGGTCACTTTCGGCCTTGTCATGGTTCTCGGTCGATGACGATGAAGACTTGGGAGGCCTACTGCCGGCGAACCTCATGCCATGGGCTTCTAGATATCTCTGAGCCTTCTCCGCCAGTTCTGACAGTTTCAGTTTTCCCTGTTCTTTCAGGTACTGACTGAGTTCTTTGGGACACGCGTTGAAAAGTTGTTCCTTGATGACAAGGTCTCGGAGTTCATCATAGTCCTTTTCCAGGCCTGCCAGTTCGACCCACTTTTCTAGGTAAGAGCGTATCCGCTCAATGAAAAGAGCAGGTGTCTCCCCATCCTCAGGTTTACAACGTCGAAATGTTCTTCTGTACACATCTTCAGTGAAGTCATATTGACTGACGGAGCAGGGCCGCTTTCATCTCGTCATAATTTTCAGCGTCGTCCCTGGGTAGTCTGGTGTAGAAATCCAGTGCCTTGCCAGTCAATAAAGCGCTCAGTCTTGTGGCCCCAGTCTCTCTTCTCCACTGGTAGATGGTTGCAAATCTCTCAAACCTTTCAAGGTATGAGTCTATGTTGTCAAACCCTTCTGGGAAGAGTGGAAGTTTTGGTTGCATCACCAGAAGTTCAGCTCCTTCCATTCTGGTTGGGTGCGGCTCTTCTTGCTGCCTTTGAGCTTCTAACTCCATTCTTCTTTGAGCAAGTTGGTGTTGACGTTCTCTCTCTGCTTCCTCAGCTTGCAGTAGCAGTCTCTTCATTTCTCTTTCTTGGGCTCTTTGTTCTCTTTCTATTTCTTGTCTTTCACGTTCTCTTCCTTCTCTTTCTTTTTCATGTTCTCTTTCTTTTGCTTTCTCCTCTCTTTCTCTTTCTTTTGCTTTCTCTTCTCTTTCTGGTTTTCTTTCTTCCTTGACGAACTTTCGAAGTTCTTCCCCTTCGTATCCTAGCTGTTTGCCAAGTTCAATCAACTTCTACATTTCCATAGTCTTCTTGTTTCTGCGGCTCTGGAATCTTCTTGCTTCAGTCAAACTCACGTCCCCAGTAGGCTGAATTTATGTCTTGGATACTGTAGAAGTCTGTCCCGTCGGAGGTGCCAAATGTTACGATTGCAGGATCGTATAGAGTTGTAGTGAACCGACTTGGCTAAGTAACCTTTTCTGACAGTCTTGCACGACCTATAATACTCTGGTAGACAGTGGGTTATGTAGACTTTCTCTCCAAACCTTTCCTCTGCAGTCAAACACGAAGCCGTTCAAACGAAGATTCTGCTTTTATTCAGCTCTCAATGTAGCAACTAACAACACTGTTATGAATACAACTGCAATGAATCAATCACAAACTGCCAAGACTTCTAACATCTATAATTATGTCTCTCTCAACAGAAACTCACTGATTGCTTAAATTCTATAAGTTCTCAGCTAAATATATAAACACAGTGGCACCCCTTTCTAGAATATTCCTGTACATAATAGACCAATCCACAATAAACTCGAGTCTTCTGGTAAAATCGCAACATTAAAACAAGGCGAATCTGTATAAAGTTACTTCCCTTTCTAGAAAGATCCATTCTAGAAAGATCCTCAAGCTTCTTGATCTTACCAGACAAAACGTCTTTAAATTAACGCAAAGACTAATAAATCAACAACTCCGATCATGCATTCTGATCAAAGGCACAAAAGGTACTTCTAATTAATTTAAAATCACAAAAACTACAAGTTATTTTTGCACTTATTTTCCACAACTTTCTAGTATGTCACGGAACCATCTACACTAATGTAGTGTTCCCCAGAAATTTCTGGAATAAAAATCTTGTAGTCTCTGGAAACTTCTAGACAAGTCTAAAAATAAAAACCTACACGTTACATCGTAACATGCTACTAGTTATGTTCACTATATTTGTACTCTTCCATACACGAATGTGATACTTTAGTTTTATGTTAACAATCTTATTTTTGTATTGGACATTTTCTTTGATTCGTGTATTGCAGTCTACAAAGCATAGTGAACGGAAATAGTAGTTAATTTTAGACGGAAGTATCTAACGCGAATCGTGACTCACAGACATCCTCAAAATCGTATCGTATTGGGGTCAAATTTTATGCAGGTGCTCTTGCCGGGACCGACAGCCGACCCAGGTGAAGAACTCCCCTCTGAACCTGGTCCCTGTCAAACAGTAGAGGAGGAAGTTGATGGCGCTGTTGGTGTACCACAGGAGCATGGTGACGGCAAAGGCTAACCGTTTTGTGGACAAGAGCCTGGAGTTGGGGGCCGAATCTGCGAAGGCGTACAAATCCCAGATGAGATAAATGCACACGGGCATAGTCAGAACCAGAAACGTGCAGGACAGTGCCAGAATCATGATGGTCGTTCTGGAGGCTGTTGCTCTACGAGAGTCCCTGATGTCCTTACTGTTTGTGGCGGCTATGGCGGCGCTGGAGGTGGCTCGGAACAAGGTCAAGGACAGAATGACGTCACAAACCAGAAGACAGATGGACGGAGCTAGACTGAACACCGTCAGGTCGATCCAGGTCCAAGCTCGTGTGACAAAGTCCTTGTAGCGCGTGGACCTGAAAGAGCACCTGCTGTCCTTGGAGAAGACCATTCCGTAGACAAAGTGGACATGTAGAGCGCAGCCCGAAACTACCACGGCGGCTACAACCATCCAGGTTCTGTGCACAGAGCACATCATCCTCATCTTGTGCGGCCATTTCACCGCCATTGTTCGCTGCACCGTCACACAAGTCAGCAGCCACGAAGACGACGTGCTGGATGCGTACATTAGCCACCAGGACAACTTACACACTACGACATGTAACTCGTACACATCCACGCTGAAAAGATAGGACAGCCATTGTCTTAACACGCTGACGTACAACAGGGTCAGATCCGACACGGCAAGGGCCATAAGAATGACGTGCTGTGAAGAGTTGTTGTCCTTGATACGACGCATTACAAATATGGTGGCGATATTTCCAAAGGTTCCCAGCACCAGGAGACATGGCGGCCATATTTTCCAAATCAACATGGCGGTTTGGCTCTGCAGGGAAGGGGCTTGGTCCGTCCACTGTGCGACAGTGGTGAGGTTGAACACGTCAGTACTGGGGTCTGTAGTCACTGTAGTCATGATTGTGTGTCAAAGAAGTAGGCCCACTTTTCGCCTTTTAATTAAGACCAGCCTGGTTCTAGCAAAGAATAGTTTCTTAACATATTATACAGTGGAGATACATGGTTGCTGCTCCAAGTAGAAGATTTGGATATGAAGCATAAAGAAACTGAAAATTCTATGTATTACAAAACATGAACGTTCGGCTACATGTGGCAGTTTCTTAAAACCTCTGAAAATTCAACATGTTAGGAAACGACAGCTATGTTGACATGATCATGTGAAATCTTTCGACTGCATGACTGAACAATGTGCAGGTGAACTTTTGTGATAAAGATTCCAGAAAGTTACTTGTGTGTGTGAGTATATGTGTGTGTATTTGTGCATGATTAACATACTGGCAAGGCCATAACATGACAGATCTATAAACAACCTTCTCTGTCTTGCAGGATATCCCCAGAATGTGATAGAGGTGTGTGCGCGTACGTGTGTGCATGCGCGTGCGTGCGTGAGTGCGTGCATGTTTACAAAAAAAGGAGATCCTAATAACCCAGATAATTATTGTGGGGTTGCACTGACTAGCATTGTTAGTAAGATCTATACCCACATTTTAAACAGAAGATTGACGAATTGGTCTGAACGAGAAGAAAAAATTATTGAAGAACATGCTGGGTTCTGTTCAGGACATCATCAGTTATTATGACTTTGCAGTAGGATATTGCTTTTATCCTATCTCAAGAGACTTGGTGTTTATCCTATGAGGTCGAAGACCAAAGACCGAATAGGATAAACATCAAGGTCTCGAGAGATAGGATTAAAGCACTAATTATCCCATTGCAAAGTCATAATAACGATTATATACCGATATTTTACATATTTCAGATAAAATCAGATGATATTCAAACACAAAACAAAGAAGCAAGACGCCATGCATGCACTTCAACGTAGCAAAAAAATCCCACTCATCCATATAGTTCTTCAAGTTAGAAAGTCGTGAGCTATTTTGATCTTGCACGAGCGATAGGTTATGAAAGGAAACTGATTATTAATAAAAACATGAACCATACTGGCCTTAACTGCATTAAAAAAAACCCAGCTTTACAATGGAATGGACACACCAGTAGTTAAAATCAGTTGTTCCAAATTTTGATTAGGCAAGACTATGATAAAAGAGGGGAGTGATCTTTTATAAGAGTAAGTAACTTTAATAATTTTTCGCAATAATAATTGTGTTATTTCCAAAATGATAGGCCTACATAGTTTTTGAAAATATCATTGCACACATTCTCAGATTATATGCAACAGCTTGTTTCTTGGGCTGAAAATGAACTGTTCTTATCAAACTGCAACCACCTATTTGCCATAATGTTCCACTGGTGAAATGTCAGTGATGACGTAATTTCAGTGTTTGTACACTTTGAGAAATATGACGTTTTTCGATGTCCCCCTATGAAAAAAGGGTCCAGAGTACCAACAGGTCTGCGCATTGATGTGGTACCAGACACACCAGGTAGTGTTTGCTACTCTATTAGCAGTTGCATTACCTGTAGTGTCTGGCATGCACGCACCCCACCTTGAAATCGCAGAAATTGTAAATAAATCATGTTATGCTTGCGTCCTTTTCAGGGGTACGCAACCCCTGTTGCTACTCTAGGCTATAGTTTGAACACTGAAGTTAGTTGCATGCAGTGTATCTCGATTCATAATAATGATAATAATGTTATGTGAAGATAGATAACTTTGACATCAGGTTACTTGGCAATGGTGTATTCTTACACCTTTTTCTCACGTGCATTTACACTAAGCCTATATGTCAAGTTACGATTTTATATCCCATGCTTTGCAGCCTTCTCTGGCTCTCTTGGAGATTGGTATATTATCAGTTATTATGACGTTGCAGTGGGATATTGCTCTTATCCTATCTCGAGAGACTTGGTGTTTATCCTATGAGGTCGAAGACCGAATAGGATAAACATGAAGGTCTAGACAGATAGGATAAAGCAATATCCCATTGCAAAGTCATAATAACGATTACATACTTATATTTTACCTCTTTCAGATTTCACCGTAGCAAGTAAATCCCACTCATCGACAATATAGTTCTCCAAGTTAGAAAGTCGTGAGCTATTTTGATCTTGCACAAGCGATAGGTTATGAAAGGAAACTGATTATTAATAGAAACATAAACCCTACTGGCCTTAACTATGCAAGCAAACAACAACAGCCTTTACAATGGAATCGACACACCAGTAGTAAAAATCATTAGGTCCAAACTTAGATTGGGCAAGAGAGGACTGATCTTTTATAAGAGTAAGTAACTTTCATAATTGTTTGCAATTCTAATTGTGTTATTTCCAAAATGATAGGCCTACATTGTTTTTGAAAATATAATTGCACACAAAAAAACGAACTTTATAAGTTTCACTCAGATTCTCAGATTATATGTTACCAGCTTGCATCTTGGGCTGAAAATGAACTGTTCTTATCAAACTGCAACCACCTATTTACCATAATGTTCCACTGACGACATGTCAGTGATGACGTAATTTCAGTGTTTGCATACTTTCAGAAAGATGACGTTTTTCGATGTCCTCATATAAAAAGGGGTCTAGAGTACCAACAGGTCTGCGCATTGGTGGGGTACCAGACACACCAGGTAGTGTTTGCTACTCTATTAGCAGTCAAATTACCTGGAGTGTCTGCATGGTACGTGCGTACCCCACCTTGAAATCGTATAAATTGTAAATAAATCACGTCATGCTTACGTCATCTTGAGGGGTACGCAATCCCCTTTGCTACTCTAGGCTATGGTTTGAACACTGAACTTAGTTGCATGCAGTGTATCTCGATGCATGATAATAATAATAATGCTATGTGAAGATAAATAACTTTGACCTTTACACAAAGCCTATGGGTTACTATACGCAAATTATATGCAAAGTTATGGTTTTATATCCCACGCCTGGCAGCCTTCTTTGGCTCTCTTGGAGATCGGCATATCTAGTACTATAGATCACATTTTCACTCTTTTTGCCTTTGTCGAATCTTATTTACTAAAAAACTAAAAAATGATATGTTGCTTTTGCCGATTTTCGGAAGACGTTTGACTCCGTCAATCGAAATAAGTTATAGATCAATTGGGAAACAGCAGTGTGAATGGAAGACTATATGTGGCTCTTCGTGGTGTGTACAGTTCAGTGTTAGCATCTGTGAAAGATAAATGTGAATATTCTGATGTGTTTCAATGCCCTAGAGGTGTTAAACAGGGATGTCTACTCCGTCCACTTATGTTTTCCCTTTTCATTAATGAACTGGCAGTCGAAATAATGAAAAAAGGAAAACACGGTATTCAGCTAATTCCTGGTGCGGTTGAGATTTTTCTCATGCTATTTGCTGATGATGTAATACTTTTATCAGATGCAGCTATAGGTCTCCAGAACCAACTAAATAGTGTGAAACAAGAAGCTGATAGATGATGTCTTACTGTCAACCTTGACAAAAGGATGGGTGGGCACCTTTCACGTCATGTAAAATGGTTTTATGGTGCCATAGAAATAAAAATAACTACCTCCTACAAATATATAGGCATGTTGTTTACAACAAAGTTAAGTTTGAAAAACGCAGTTGCAGAATATTGTAGAAAGGGGAGAAAGGGGGTTATATAATTTTTTTAAACATTACGTAATCTTAATGCTATTGATTCAATTATATTTTGGAAGCTCTTTAATACTCAGATTGAACCAATTCTGACGTATGGGGCGGAAATGTGGGGAATTGATGATAATATTGATTTAGAAAAGGTAAATACATTTGCTATGAAACGCTTCTTAAATGTCTCATTGCACAGTTCAAACACAGTAGTATATGGAGAAACAGGAAGTTACCCTCAGTATGTTAGAACCTATGTACCTAGAAGACAGGCTTATCAAATAAGGCCAGGTTCCATGGTGAACACGAGAAAGGGAAAGAAAGTTGGGTATATTGTGTGAAAAATACATTAACCACTCATGGGTTTGGAAATAAAACATTGGCAGTCGAGAATCCACTTACTGGCAGTCGAGAATCCACTGAAAACATTACCAGCTTCGCTCACTTTGTTCGCAGCTGGTAATAATGTTTCTCCCTTGAGCTCCTCCAAAATCGGAATATGTTGGCTGTACGCAGCGGGGAGACCAGTGAAAGCTGAAACCCGGACACATACGTACCTTATCCATTATCGCCATATGACCTGGGAACGCAGAAGAAGCAGAAAAAGTACCCAACTCATGTTCTATATGATAGAGTCATACTCAATTGCCAGTGTTGTTGTAGTTGTTGGCTTACCCTGGCTAAAAGAGGCGTGCAAACATTAATGACTTTGAGATGGAGGGTCGTAAGCATGACGGGAGTGTTTAAAGTACAATGACACAATCGTTATTGGATACAACTTTTAAAAAAATAGTGCCGTTGCTTTCTTAATTCATGTTGCCTATTGAATACTCTCTAACCCACTAATCTAAAATGTTATCTGTTTGTTATCTGCTTACAGTGTTGTGTTAAGTATTTAATTATACAAATCATTATTGTTTGAAAGCTTGCATAAACAT
>CM065696.1:7173137-7194344 GCA_017654935.2 Phymorhynchus buccinoides | reverse complement strand
TAAGTTTCCGCGAACACTGTCTTCCTTTTTCTCCGATAAAGGAATTTATTTATGTCAAGTGTTTAGTCCTTCGGTCGATTTTCGGAGCATGTGGTATTTTTAATTTTTTTTGACTGACCACGGTCTGTATCGTTTACTCCCCCACCCCCCCCCCTCCCATGTGTCCCTGTGGGCCCGAAAGGCCTTAAAAGACTGAAAATAAATATGTTTTATTGTTAGCGTCGCGCGCCAGAGAAGAGGTGGGGGGACAGACAGATTTTCAACACGTTAACTCGTTCTTTTTCCAATGGCCTACAAGATTTCGAAAGAGAATCTGTTAATCTTAATGTTATTATGAATAAGGTGTGTGTGTGTGTGTGTGTGTGTGTGTGTGTGAGTGTGTGTGTGTGTGTGTGTGTGTGTGTTGTGTGAGAGAAGATAGAGAAGCGACAGCGCAGAGGAGTAGAGAGAGAGCAGAGAGAGAGAGAGAGAGAAGAGAATGTGGTTCGTGGCGTTTGTGGTGTGTTGGTGTTTGCATGCGTGCGCGCAAGTGTGTGTTTTGAGTGGTAAACCAAAGATGGAAGCTTACCTTTGTATAGTCTTTTTGTTACAGCCTTGCAACGTGTGGCTTTGTTTCTGACCCATCGCTGCCTATTTTACAACAACTCATGTGTGTCTCTGCTGTGATTGTGTCACTGCTGTTTCCAAAAATTTTTGTAATAACAGTTTCAACAAAAGAAACGCAACAACGTTTCAGAAAGGCAATGACATATCACACACACACTACTGTTCTGGTACGTGGCACACAGAACATACTTGGAACTGTAGAGTAACGCCCCCCTTGGAAAGTGATGAAATATCGAAGAACAACATTTAGGTTGTGCACAGTACACGCGGAAACCTCTTGCGCTTATCCGGAGATATGTGAAAGGAAGCAAGAACTAAGTCAGATGCAATGTGCGGCATTACGGAATCTCGTGTAATGTGACAGCTCTTAAAGATCCACCAGATCACTGGTGGTCAAAATCACGGGTTTCACGTGTTTTCCCTCTTATACTGGAATAAATCTTGTTTTTGACCAAGTCTGACACCCGTATAAATGGCCGCCAAATTCAAACAGATACATCAGTTTAACGAGGCAACCTCGAATCAAGTTGGGGAAACTGCTACCCAAAAAAACCAAGGGACTTAATCGGGTGCATCACTTGGTCTTTAAGATACTTTCAATCCTTTTTTCTAGCAATTTGTTATCGGTATGCAAATAACTCACGATACATTGACACTAATTGGCCGTTGTGTTTCTTTTGTTAACAGTATATCGAGGGTTACCTGCCAGATCATGATATCAACAAAATGAGTTTTTCATTTTTTTTCATAGAGAACACTCTAAAAGGGGTATCTTTTTCATGCTATCAGATGTTTTAGAGCGATATGGAATTGTAATTGTGAGTTATTAAGCTCCGGCACACGCTGCGACTTTTGCTAGTTTATACCTGACAACTTTGTGGTTGCAACAGTTTCATGCAACTACAACCCAGGTTGTTAGGGTTTGCAGCTGTGTGTTGTAGGGCGATAGAAAACGATTCTATCTCCAAGCCTCCACTTTGCAACAAGTTGTAGGTTGCAGCCAATCAGAGCGCGAGCGCGCGCGTCACGTTTCGTACACGTGGATTTTTATGTCTCAATGTCGGAGTGAAACCGTCGGACTGAAACATATGCAAGTTATCGATCGAGTAATTCTTAATTTTCATTCATTTTGGGAACCGAGTGTCCCGATTAAAAGAAGTCGGGCAGGTACAGGAGGCCAAAATTTCAAATAACTATGACATGGGCGGCATCTTGAAATGATGAATACTTCCACGGCTGTTTTCTTTTTCAATCGATATTCTAGATCAAAACGCAGTGTGTAAACTAGAACTAGGCTAGTAGGCCCTATTTGTCCGTTCGAGTATTTATAAGTACACCTACTCAACAGGAACTCGGGTACCGACCATCGTCATCGTGAATGAACAAATACAACAGTAGCAGCACAGCAAATGATAAGATCGTCGTGTTCATTTCATCGCGCCTCGGAGGAAGCCTTTTGTTAGAAATTAAACGCAAGAAGTCCAGAAAGTCCTCGCGAGACAACTTTCATATCTTGCACGGATTGCAAGGGTGTTGCATCAAAGTTGCAGGTCTTGTGCCCCAAGCTCTGCGATTTTAACTGGCACTTGTTGTTGCAACTAGTTGTATCAACTAAAAAAGTTTGCAGCGTGTGCCGATCCCTTAATGCTAACCATCCAAGAACTGACCAAACCCTGCAACCCGGATCATGAGATATCTGAATGTTCCTTCCAGACTGACACCAAACCAGACAGACAAACAGACCACAGAGACAGACAGACAGACATCGTTCAGACAAAGCCTGTTGGAATCAATAAATGAAAGAAGAGAAGAATTATTACAATTAAGCGCTTTAAAATCAAACACCATGTGACTTTATTGATCAATTAGGTTTAATTAACAGTACTTCTTTCTCTATATATATTATCTATATCTCTCTCTCTCTTCTCTCCTCCTCTCTCTCTCTACCTCTCTCTCTCCTCTCTCATCTCTCTCTCTCTCGTCTCTTTGCTCTCTCTCTGCACGTGCCTCATCAAAGACACACACACTACACAAACACCACACACTACACACACACTACACACACACATACAAACACACACACACACAGACCCAACAAAAACCACACACAACCACACACACACACACACACACACACGCACACAGGAACACACACACAGAGCAATACTTATAAGTATGTATGGATCGAATCTTTATAGTATGCTAGATATTACGGATAAGTACCCCATGTCACATCACACAACCACACCACATCCAAAAAAACAAAACCAACACGCAACACACACACACACACCACACACAAACACACAACACACACACACACACACGCACGCACATCACACACGCATGCATGCACGCACACGCGCGCACACAACGCACGCACACATACACATACCGCCGACACATCACACGGCGCGCGCGCGGCGCGGCAGCTGCAGACACACACACGCACGCACACAAGCAACGCACATCAAAGCAACGCACACACATACACACACACACACACACACACACTTGAAACGACACACACAAACAACTACACACACACACCACCGCACACACACACACACTACACACCACACACAGCACAGCACCAAACACCAACGACCACCACCAACACCACAACAACACAGCAACATACAGTATTTATTAGGCGGCGCCTAAATCTTGATAATAAATAAAAAAATCAAAGCGCAGTCACACAACACTGAGCCACTCTTCCTACGCATTCAACACAAAAGAGCGCTGTACAGAGACGAAGAAGAAGACAAACTCACGAAAACAAACCACACAAAATAACGAAAGAAACGTTTTGAGAATAAAGACCTAAGAAAGGAGTGAAAGAGGAGGAATGAGAGGCTTCAATTGACGGGGAAACAGGTTGTTTTGAGGTTTGATTTTTTTTAAAAAAGCAGAGAAAGTAGGAAGCAGGGTGTCGGGGGGGGGGAAGCAGGGAGGGGGTCGGCGTTTAAAACGAGAGGGTCGGGGTCCGGGGGTGGGGTCGCTGAAACAGGAGGGAGAAGAACATTTTGCTCCAGGGAAGGGTTGGTGTCTGAAACAGTCAGAAAGAGCACCGCAGACCAAAAGTTGCAAGTGCTTATTCCTAATACCCTAGGGCTAGGGAGGGGGGGTTTTTCTGGGGGAGAGTAAAAACAAAGGGTCGGGAGGGACGGGGGACAAACAAATGAAACGTATAGCAGTTGCTAGAGTCTTGAAATTATAAACGACAAAAATTAATTTGTATTGTCGGAATAGAGGTAAAAGAATAAAAAAATATGGGAGGCCCTTGAATGGAGTAGATGTAAATAGCAAAAGAGGTGTTTAAAGTTTTATATATAGATACTAATTTTTTTTCCCCTTTTCTCTGTCTGCTGCGGTACACGTTGTACGGCCCAGTGGCAAAAGAAACGGGGCGGTGGGGTGCGGGTGAGAGACGACGAACCGCGCCGCGCCACCCCAGAAGTGCTAACGATTATCACCCACCTTTTTCTCCATTCTTCTTAGAACAGAGACGGACGCGCCACGAGAGCTGTTGTTTTGGAAAAATAACGGCTGGAGACAAGATAGAGAGCAGTAGGAGAAGATAGGAAGGAGACCCGCGAGATTGAAAGAAAACGTATTAGGAGGAAAAACACGGCGACAAAAAGGTCCAGGCCAGAAGAAGAGGGCAATATAACAATAGGGGTCAAGACGGGAATGGGGGAATGGGGAGTTTCTGAGAAGGTTACTTGCTTGTACCCTCCCTCTAAACAAAGGTTAAAATCTGCCACTTATACTGATTGTTTCGCACGCCTCTTCTTTTTTTATTTTATTTTGTAACACCCTCCCTGTACTACTGCCTTTTTTTTCCTTTTGCTTTTTCCCCCCCACCCCTTCCCCTAATCAATCTACTACTCTGTCTGACTTATTGGCCCATTTCCGTTTGGTCTCTGCTCCTCCTTGTTTTCAAAAAAAAAAAAAGAAAGGAAGGAAGCATATATTCTTTACTCTAAAAAATAAACTAGAAAAAGCGGCGAGTGCGGGGCGTCAGGACGTTAAGACTGCTGATGCTAAAGGAAATAGAAAAAAGAAAAAAAATAATGAACCCCACGACCCCACCACCACACCAATTATGCCCTGCCGTGGCAGCATGTATTATTTGTTTCGGGTGGGCGGGTCCGTAGGAGTGACGTTGAACCCCTTTTGATCTAATCCACTATCACTTCGTTGAAATTTTTCCCGAATTTTTTAGAGAGTCTAGGATATTCTCCTTAATTTATATTTACTATATTATTTTAAATTGTAATATTTATACCCTATTTTTTTATTTATTAGTCTATTATATTAGAATTATTACCTCATAATCCTTTGCAGACGAACAAAGGACACAAACAAAACACAAGACCACAATTTGAAAAAGAAAAAAAAAAACGACTGGTCCCTAGGGCCTAGGGAGGTCCTTGCGTTTCCCGCACTCAGAAACACCACAATCCAGACAAAAAAAAAAACAAACACAAAAGAAACACACCAAACCCAAAATTTATCGTTTGCCAGGTGCTCAGGCTGTATTTTTTTTTTTGGCTTCAACAACAAATTGACCTTGCTTCATGACCTATGTACTAGTTTCATTTTTTGATTGGGGCGGGAATAGTCTTAATACTTAGTACCCTACCTACATGCAAAAACTCTTGGAGCGTTCTAGGTCCCCCTCTTCCCTCCTTCGTTCAAAATCGCCGTGCCAGGTGCTTGGCACATTTTCGGCGCCATGACCTTTACCTTTGGAACCTAATGAAACCTTGGCCTATGATATCTTTATGTACATATTCGCATACAAGGTCACTGGACCCGAAAATGATGCCTGCGCGGCTGGTTGATGTAGCGTTTACGCCGTTCTAAACGCTCTAGTCCAGTTACTCCTTGTAAGAAAAAAAAAAGCCCTTTTGTGGTAGTCAGCCGATCGGAGGGGGGCTGGGGAGGGGGGCGAAGGGGGTCCGTAGCAACCAGGAGCCACCCCCCCCCCCCCCTAATCGGCCTCACGTCCTTTCTCCTTTCTTTAACCATGACATTTATTTTTCATTTTTGTGACAAACAGAAAGAGTGTTTGCACGTTGGTGAGTCTCCTCCACACCCTCCTTGTAAAAAAAAAGCCCAATTTTAACGGATGTAAACTTACTGAGCTAACCTTAATAATAGGAAATATGAAGTACATGGTGTATGAGACGAGGGAATGAGCTAAAGGTGGAAGTCTCTAGGGGAAGACTTTTAAAGTGTTACATTTTTCAATGAGAAAATTTTCCTTTAGCCCTCTTCTCTAGGGTGTGGGATGATGAGCAACACTTCCCGGCCCTTTTTCATCCAATAATATTTATATTTTTGCCCGGGTTCTAGCGTGTATGATTGAAGGAAATACAAGTGGTAGATTCGCTCTAAATGACAGACAAAGAGAAGTAGATTTTTGCATGAAAAGTACAAAACTTCCACTCTTATCAGTCTGACCAAAGGGTTCAGAATTACTTATATTATCAAGTGGGGTAGTTAGAATGATTTGCACTGTCCCAAGGACTTAGCTTCAATAAGTTTCCTCTGTCGGGATCGGTGATTGCTGGGGTGACTAGGCTGGCTCTTCATGTGAGAGGTCGCCCAGGTGTCTTGGATGGGGTGTTGCGGGATGGAACAGCACAGGTGTGGTCTCCTCGCGGTTTCTGGGTGCGGTGGCGACTTGGTTGCAGCACCGTCTTGGCATTCATGAGTCAGGGATTAAGCTTCCTGACCATGGTGCCCTGCTTATAATCACAGGAGAATATGGGTGTAGATCTCTATGGATTAGAGATAATATGGGCTTCAGCTGGTGGGGATTAGTGGATCCCAACCGGCTAAAAGGTCGCCCTTGTACAATAGCATTATGAAAAATAATATGACTTTCAGTTGTCAACCTGAAATAAAACAAAAGGTGTACTGGAACCAACAGTTATGATTCAGTAGCAAGCTAGATCAAAATCTATGATCAAGCCAACAAGCAAATATCATTCTCAGTCCAACACATGGAAAGGAATGTAAAGTGAACAAACTTAGATGAAGCAAAAGTATAGTTAAAGACTGCAAATTTGCACCCAAGTAGTTTCACACACGTGTAAGGATAAATAAAAGTAGGCATAGAATCCGGTTCTTGCACCAAAAGAGTTAAAGTCAAAATCAAACACAAGAATGAATATGTGCACATAATTATACCAGCATATTTACCAATTCTTTTCACTGACACCTCTACTACTTACTCAACCTGGAACATAGGATCTGTACGCAGCGGGGAGACCAGTGAAAACTGTAACCGGACACATACGTACCTTATCCATTATGGCCATATGACCTGGGAACGCAGAAGAAGTACCCAACTTCATGTTCTATATGATAGACTTATATTTGATTGCCAATGTTGTTGTTGTTGTTGGCTTACCCTGGCTAAAAGACTCCAGGGATCATCCCAACAGCGGAAGCACTTGAAGGCACTATGGTACAAGGACAGTGCATCAGCTACGGATGAGAACATTACGTGTGTGACCGTTTTTTTATTACCCCGTCACGTGGGTAGCCACACTCCGTCTTCAGGGGATTCTCGACTGCCAGTAAAATGCCAATATTTTATATTTTTCACACATTATACCCAATTTTCTTTCCCTTTCTCATGTTCGTTTAATAGCATTTGAAACCTGTCTACTAAGTCTGGATATAGGTAGTTTTAACAACTTGAGCCAGTATTTTAAGCATATAACATTTAACGTTTAAGGGTACCTTCCTGTTTCTCCATATACTACTGTGTTTGAACTGTGCAATGGGACATTTAAGAAGCGTTTAATAGCAAATGTATGTACCTTTTCCAAATCAATATTATCATCAATTCCCCACATTTCTGCCGCATAAGTCAGAATTGGTTCAATCTGAGTATTAAAGAGATTCCAAAATATACGTGAATCAATAGCATTAAGTTTACGTAATGTTTTTAAAATTCATATAGCCCCCTTTCTCCCCTTTCTACAATATTCTGCTACTGCGTTTTTCAAACTTAACTTTGTTGTAAACAACATGCCTAGATATTTGTAGGAGTTATTTCTATAGCACAATAAACCATTTTTTATGACGTGAAAGAAGCCCACCCATCTTAAAAACCATTACATTTGTTTTGTCAAGGTTGACAGTAAGACATAATCTACACACACACACACACACACACACACACACACACACACACACACACACACACACACACACACACACACACACACACACACACACACACACACACCACACGCACACGCACACGCACACACACACACCTCTATCACATTCTGGGGATATCCTGCAAGACAGAGAAGGCTGTTTATAGATATGTCTTGTTGTGGCCTTGCCAGTATGTTAATCTTGCACAAACACACACATAAACTCACACACGCACGCGCGTGCACGTACGCATGCACGCACACACACAGAAGGAGGAGAGAGAGAGAGAGAGAGAGGAGAGAGAGAGAGAGAGAGAGAGAGAGAGAGAGAGAGAGAGAGAGAGAGAGAGAGAGAGAGAGCGAGATCAGAAAGAGAGAGACGGGAGAGAGAGAGAGAAAGAGAGAGACTTGCGTCAAATCAGAAAAAAGCAGATGACACGGGATACAGTGGATACAAGGTGAGAGTCCTCAGTTTTACGGGAGAGAGAGAGAGAGAGAGAGAGAGAGAGAGAGAGAGAGAGAGAGAGAGAGAGAGAGAGAGAGAGAGAGAGAGAGAGAGAGAGAGAGAGAGACAGAGAGAGAGAGGAGGGGAGAGAGAGAGAGAGAGAGAGAGAGAGAGAGAGAGAGAGAGAGAGAGAGAGAGAGAGACTTGGGTCAAATCAGAAAAAAACAAGATACAATGGATACAAGATAATGTAGCAATATCACTCCTTCAGTGTAAACATTGTTTTAGTTATTGTTGGTTTAGGTGTTTGAATGAGCAAAGGAGGATAACTTTCCATTATTAAATGCACATAACACCCATCAGAGCCGCCTAACGCACCAATCCACCTAGACCTGCACAGGTAAAACGCACACAAGGAAAACCCCCGATAACATGCTGGAATATTTATCACACAAGTTCACCTGGACGATTGTTCAGTCATGCAGTTGAAAGATTTGACATGATCATGTCAACATAGCTGTCGTTTCCTAACAAGTCGAATTTTCAGAGGTTTTAAGAAACTGCCACATGTAGCCGAATGTTTACGTTCATGTTTCCTAACACGTACAGTTTTTTTTATATCCAAATCGTCTGATTAGAGAAACAACCATGTATATCCACCGCATAACATGTTAAGAAACTATTCTTTTCTAGAACCAGGCTGGTTTTAATTACAAAGCGAAAAGTGGGCCTACTTCTTTGAAGGTGGGCCCTGACGGATGAGTTTTTGCAAGGAACACGTCGATTTCTCCAGAAAGACAGCCTTTTCAATGATCGGAACACTTACTTTGCACTGGTTTCCTAGTAAATCAAACCGTCAAAACTGTGATTCCTCCTTAGCGGAGATACCGGATGAGAAGTAATTTTGGATGGGGTGGGTGGGGACCAAACCCGTTGTGGTTGAAGCTTTCTCTTTTTTGTAGTGCAGTAAAAAAAAAAATCAAAGCTATTTCTTTTGTTGTGAGCGAACCTCCTTTACATAAACTGCATAAAATTTTAAAAAAAGATAAATAAAAAGGCTTGTATTGCAAAAATGTTGTACAAACAATTTGGTCGCCATTACAAAAGAGACGACACACGCCTTCTCTTTCAGTGAAAGAAATTGACTTCCAGCACCTCCGTCAAGGATAAATCGCCGATTGGGTTTGATTTCTAGGAAACCAGAGCAAAGTGAGTGTTGCGATCTCTGTAAATGGTGTTGTCCTGGTGATCTCGATGTGTTTCTTGCAAACAATCATCCGTCAGGGTCCACCTTTAACACAAAACCATGGCTACAGTGACTACAGACCCCAGTGGTGACGTGTTCAACCTCACCACTGTCGCACAGTGGACGGACCAAACCCCTTCCCCGCAGAGCCAAACCGCCATGTTGATTTGGAAAATATGGCTGCCATGTCTCCTGGTGCTGGGAACCTTTGGAAACATCGCCACCATATTTGTGATGCGTCGTATCAAGGACAAGAACTCTTCACAGCACGTCATTTTTATGGCCCTTGCCGCATCCGATCTGACCCTGTTGTACGTCAGCGGGTTAAGACACTGGCTGTACTATCTTTTCCACGTGGATGTGTACGAAATACATGTCGTAGTGTGTAAGTTGTGCTGGTGGCTTACTTACGCATCCAGCACGTCGTCTTCGTGGCTGCTGACTTGTGTGACGGTGCAGCGAACAATGGCGGTGAAATGGCCGCACAAGATGAGGATGGTGTGCTCTGTGCACAGAACCTGGATGGTTGTAGCCGCCCTGGTAGTTTCGGGCTGTGCTCTGCATGTCCACTTTGTCTACGGAATGGTCCTCTCCAAGGACAGCAGGTGCTCTTTCAGGTCCTCTCGCTACAAGGACTTTGTCACACGAGTGTGGACCTGGGTCGACCTGACGGTGTTCACTCTAGCTCCGTCCATCTGTCTTCTGGTTTGTGACGTCATTCTGTCCTTGACCTTGTTCCGAGCCACCTCCAGCGCCGCCATAACCGCCACAAACAGTAAGGACGTCAGGGACTCTCGTAGAAAAGCAGCCTCCAGAACGACCATCATGATTCTGGCACTGTCCTGCACGTTTCTGGTTCTGACCATGCCCGTGTGCGTTTATCTCATCTTGGATTTCTACGCCTTTGCCGATTCGGCCCCCAACTCCGGGCTTTGGACCAGAGAGTCCACAAAACGGTTAGTCTTTGCCGTTGCCATGCTCCTGTGGCACACCAACAGCGCCATCAATTTCTTCCTCTACTGTTTCACGGGGACCAGGTTCAGAGGGGAGTTCTTCACCTGGATCTGCTGTCGGTCCCGGCAGGTGCACCCTAAAACCGGCGCCACACTGCATAAGATTTGACCCCAATACGATACAATTGCGACAATGTATGTGAGTCACAATTCGCGTTAAATAGTTCCGTCTAAAAATAACTACTATTTTCGTTCACTATGCTCATGTAGACCGCAATACACGAATCAAAGAAAATGTCCAATACAAAAATAAAAATATTAGCATAAAAATAAATGTATCACATTCGCGTACGGGAGAGTACAAATATAGTGAACATAACTAGTAGCATTTCATCAGATTGATTTAGACAGTAGCATTTCACGTCAACCATGCCTCACAAATGTCAAAATCGGATCGTAGTGAATCGAATCGTATGCAGTGTAGCCAGCCCTTAACCTCTCTGTGAATAGTTCACAGTTCAGGTAGCCTCCTCTGCTGGCAGGAAACGTGACCAGTGCTGAGTGATCAGCTCATTGTAAGTATTCAACAGATTAATTCAACTACTTGAACATCTTACAACATACTGTTACTCTTTTACCAGACGTGATGCCTCTCGAAGGGACCCGTTGTTGTTGTTTTTGGTTGTTGTTGTGCATTGGAGGGCTTTGTGAATACGTGCAAAAAGAGAAACCCATCAGATTGACATGCTTTATGGATGCATCTGTCGGGGTACCGACAGTTGATCGTCGATAATTGCCCACCCGTACTGCACCGACAGTTGCTCGTGGTCAATTGATCGTAGGACAATTGCTCTTTGCGACTGTTGCTCGTTGGGACAATTCCCCGTCGGACAATTGCCCACCAACAGTTGCTCGTTGGGTCAATTGCTCTTGAGATATTTCCCCTTCATATTAATATATCCAGATTTTCACTTTCATAAATCAATACAAATCGTCATATTAACTACATGATTCATTTTATTTTAGATCGCTAAAATGCAAGCACGCAAGCACACACATTATATATTAATAATATTAAAATTTATATATTAAATATTAAAATCTCTCTCTCTCTCTCTCTCTCTCTCTCTCTCTCTCTCTCTCTCTCTCTCTCTCTCTGTCAATTAGTCTGTCACATTATATATTAAAATCTCTCTCCCCTCTCTCTCTTCCCTCCCCCACGCACACTCTCTCTCTGTATCTCTCTCTGTCTGTCTGTCAATTCGTGTGTAGCATTGTATAACAAAAGGAGATCCCTCGCAGTACGTCCAAAACTGTTCTGTTCCTGTGTTCCTCAACAATCGCAAGAACTCTCTTCAAGGAGTATGTGTTTTCTGCGCTTCGCTGGAGGTGGTTGCCCTGCAAGAGTACGAGCGATGATGTTGTTGTTCAACCCTTGTTCCTTCCGGATCGAGTCAATGAACCGATACATATGCGGGAAACACGCGCCAACTATTGCCTACATGCGGTTGTGTCACGCCTCCACGCTGTTGTTCGTGCGTGGCATGCCAGCAATGGTCCGGTGATGCTGGTTCCACAGCTTATGGGAGAACATGGGTTGGCGACGGGCAGCTCCTGTTCTTCGCGGGGGTCGTCCAATCCATGTGTCCTCGAAATAGTCAACTAATTCGGAAGCTCGCTCTCCAACACAAGCATGGAAGTCGTCATTACTTGTAAGTGTCTCAAAGCCAGCCTCAACTTCTTCGTCAGGCAGAAAGGCGAGTGCAGGATGACTTTTCATCCATGACGCAAAGTTTCCATCTTCTTCCGCGTACAGCGTCGCGAAACCTAACTGTTGGCATTTCCGCCACACGCACTGACCCAGGTGGAAGAAGCACCCACTCATGGTCACGTCAGGAAACTCTTGTTCAAACGAAACCTAACTGTTGGCATTTCCGCCACACGCACTGACCCAGGTGGAAGAAGCACCCACTCATGGTCATGTCAGGAAACTCTTGTTCAAACGAAACCTAACTGTTGGCATTTCCGCCACACGCACTGACCCAGGTGGAAGAAGCACCCACTCATGGTCACGTCAGGAAACTCTTGTTCAAAACCTAACTGTTGGCATTTCCGCCACACGCACTGACCCAGGTGGAAGAAGCACCCACTCATGGTCACGTCAGGAAACTCTTGTTCAAAACCTAACTGTTGGCATTTCCGCCACACGCACTGACCCAGGTGGAAGAAGCACCCACTCATGGTCACGTCAGGAAACTCTTGTTCAAACGCGCGGATGGCAGCCTGTTCGAAGTCGCTCATAATGCTTTGTGGAGCGATATTTGGCTGCAAATCCTTGAGAACCTGAAGAAGGTGAACGTAGTTGTGCATAGCTTTTCCTGATAGCAAAGCAAACACCAGAGGTAGCATTACCCCATGACAGCGACAGTGGATGGTGTAAAGCTGCTGGAAGTCTAGGTGCAACGTCAAACGTTCTGTCGACAAACCAGTCAGCACTATCACCCAACAGTTTCAAATTGTCCGTTGTAGAAAATACTAGAAAACGGTTTGGTCCTGGTCCAGAATCGTGAACGAGAAACTGTTCTGTGTTTTCCAATTTTTGATAGTCGTCAGGGATTTCCAGTTCCCAGAGGTTTAGTGGGAGAGGCGGCACATGACCATTTCTGTTCCTTGTCCTCTGAATTGTCCTCTTGATTGCTCTCTCTGATGGCAATTGGGAAGCCACAACATTACCCACAGTAGCTGTTTGGTTGGCTAGAATAGTCATTGTAGTTTCCTGCGTGCTTGCTGCTTGCTGCTTCACTCCAGCTAAGACACCAAGCAACAGATGCCTGCTACCGTCTGAGGCGTGAGCGTGACTTCCTAGAATCTTCACCACTTCATCTCCTCTGATGTGAAAACGTCCGGTGCAGCGATCTGTTTTCTTCCTTTCACATGCATAAAAGTGCAAAGAGTCATCTTGTTTGCTCACGGCGTCAAAATTGTAAAAGAATCCTTCCAAACTGGCTTTGGGTTTCCCCTTTTCAGTTTTCAGCCATCGAACGCGTAGGTTATCTGTGTGTTCCATCTTTCAATTGAAAAGAAACTGATCATAAAAATTCTTATTCCTGATCCAGCGGCAGTAACATCCGTGTTGTAATCGGAAATCAACAGAGATCACCAGTCATTCCAATTGCCACTGAACGATGTTCGATATTTATTACATGCAGCTCGTGAATATCAGAATAAGTGACGCATTTTGTTTTGTTTTTTGTCATGTTCAACGAGCAATGGACGCTGGGCAATTGTCCTTGCGAGCAACTGTTCTAAGAGTAACTGTCACACGAGCAACTGTCCTAAGAGGAAATGACCCGAAGGGCTATTGTCCCATGGGCAAATGGCCACGAGCAACAGTCGGTGGGCAATTGTCGATGAGCAACTGACGTGGATCTCATCTGTCGACTCCAAGTTAGCAGCCACGCCTTTCATTTAGAAGCATAGTTGACGATGGATAAGCGAAAGTGTCAGGGGACATAATTTTTGACTTTCGCTTATCCGTATTTCGCTAATCCGTTGCAACGCTTTAGTGAAAATGTTTAGACTCCACGTTTGCTTAAAACCGATGTTATGTTTTTCTGTAGCCGAGATTCTCACCTTGCATTTAATGCCATCGTCCTTAAACAGTCTGTCGACACACCATGTAGATTGTAGGCTTAATCAACCGTCTTGTCTTCCACACCATCGTACAAAAACCGCAAGTGCACGCATGTGTGTGTGTGTGAGCGTGCGCGCGTGTGTGTGCGTGTGTGTTTGTGCATGTCTGTGTATCTATTAACACAATGACACACACACGTATATGTGGGTTGATCAGTAAATGTTCTCCTTGGGTCAATAAAATATTAATAAAAGAGTTCAGTCTTCAAACGTTTGCATTCCAAGGAAGCCCTCTACCCCAGGGTTCAAGGTAATTTTGGTAGCTTCTTTAAGGCGATGGTCAGAGCTGTGATTTTGAAGTTTTTACGAGGGCCTAAGCACCAGAAATATTTTGTCCAGCCAAAAAAATCAGACAAATTAAGTCAGGTGGAGATAAGTGAACTCTTAAGAATAGGTGGTTCAAACATTGATTACCTTACTCTTTTCAGAAGGTCACGGCGAGGTTGACCTTATAGGCAATAGCGTTTTTATGCAAAAGTAGAGCCTTGCTTGTATCAATGGTCAGGCGCCGGTTGCAGACTGCTCAGGTAACAATTGAGCAAAATGGCTTTACTTAAGTGTTGTTTTCCTTTGCTCATTATTATTAATGTAAGGCCCTTGGATTATTAAAGAAATGCAAAAACGTCACTTACAAGCATGGAATTTTGACTGCAGAACAATAATATTGCTTTGTCACAGACAAGACCACTTTACATCTCATTGGCGCTTTAAAAAAAAAATGATACAGCAGCTTTGCCTAGTCTCATTTCCTATGATGACATCACATATTTATTTGGGTCCATTTGGTCCTAACTTTCAAAGCATTTCTGTCTGACAAGCATTATATCGAGTCTTTTGTTCGTCACTTAGGAAATTCGGTACCCATTTTGTTGCGCATGCGAGCATTCTCACTAGAAGATGTCTACGCATTACCTTTTCTATTGTACTCAAAGAAGTGTCATTCTTCTCACTGCTTTCTCTCTGTCTCACAATATGGATCTTCATCAGTGAGTTTCTTGAAAAACGGCATGTTTTGCGCGTTCAGAACTGCAAAAAAAGTGAACTAGAGGGTGACATTTTGGTAAGATCAACTTTCCAGGATTACAAACTTCAACACTTTTGCACATTGTGCAATAAGAAGTGTACAATCAACTGTAAATATCTCTCAAGTAGGAATTATTTTTTAATACAATGTAGTTCCCAAGTTTCATCCCTTTGAAGTTACAGCAAGTAATCCAAAAGTTTTGGTCACAGGTGCCTACACATTATTTTTGATTACGTCATACACTCACGTAGGACGTGACATCATGATGATAGTGTGCAAACAAATGCGTTAAAGAATGAAGGTTTCTTTGGTATCTTTGTAATACTTCACGTACGTTTAATAGATTACAAATGTCAGGATCGTTGCAAATATTTAATGATCAACCTTCGTATTGTCCAGTTTGACCACTCTTCCACATTGGATCATTGGCAAGGTGAATCGTAAATCATTCCATATGACTGTTGATCATATTCTCACACACACACACGCGCTCGCACACACACCATGCACACACACACACGCACACACACGCACATGCGCACGCATGCACATCTACAGAACAGCAGTTTTTACTTCCAGTGACGACGATGATGATGATGACAACGATGATGATGATGATGATGACGACGATGATGATGATGATGGTGGTAGTGGTGGTGGTGATGATGATGATGGTGGTGGTGGTGGTGGTGGTAATGATGACGATGATGATGATGATGACCTTGGAAGTTTATTGCTCAGGAAGTTTACTGTTTATTCCAAGTTTTAAAACATTCTTTATATTTGTCGTGCTTGCATATAGTTCCTTTGAGCTATCCGAACCCTATGCAAACCATTTAGTAATTGTATATTTGCAAATAAATTTTAAAAAGCGGGTAAAAAAGGAAAAAGTTCGTCTGCAACGCGCAGCATGATGCTGAAACTGGGAAGATGGGTGTCGTTATTAGAGTTATGTGTCACTATTAGAGTAGTAAAGGTGAAACAAATTCTGATAAGTCTACATTTATTGTACTTTTGGGTTAACAAAACCACGTTAGAATATTATCAGTTATTGGGATTTGCGAGTGTGATATTGCTTTTATCCTATCTCAAGTGGCTTGCTGTTTAATAAACAGCAAGCCACGAGAGATAGGATAAAAGCAATATCTCACTCACAAATCCTAATAACGGATATATACCGATATTTTACCTCTTTCAGATGATAATCAAACACGCCACTAAGAAGCGAGACAGCCATGCATGCAGATCTAAAATAATAATAACCACTTCACCGTAGCAAGAAATTCCCACTCATCCACAAATAATATAGTTCTCCAAGTTAGAAAGTCGTGAGCTATTTTGATCTTGCTCATTGATACATTATGAAAGGAAACTGATTATTAATCGAAACATGAACCTACTGGAATTTGCTGTATAAAAAAATTTGCTGTGTAAAGGCAAGAGAGAGAGAAGAGACTAATTTGCAGTCAAACAGTGAAAATAGGCCAATATGACCACTGGTCAGTGACTCTGACCACTGGTCAACCACATCAAAAATTGTTCATTTGAACTCCTAATACACTAATTTGCAGTCAAACAATGAAAATAGGCCAAAGTGACCACTGGTCAGTGACACTGACCACTGGTCAACGACATCAAAATTTGTTCATTTGAACTCCTAATACACTAATTTGCAGTCAAACAGTGAAAATAGGCCAAAGTGACCACTGGTCAGTGACACTGACCACTGGTCAACCACATCAACAATTGTTCATAATGATCTCCTAATACACTAATTAGCATTCAAACGGTAAAATTAGGCCAAAGTGACCAGTGTCAGTGGTCAGCTTGTTATTCATTTTATTTAACTAATTTTTTTTTTTTAATGAGAACTTGTCAAGAATGAGTTTTTATAACTCCAATTTTCATTTCGACAAAACGGCGGTTCAAGATCGGGCGCCGTTTTGTCCAAACCGCCGTTTTGTCTATAGACAAAACGGCGGATTGTTGAACCGCCGTTTTGTCCAAATCATAATAGAAAATTTGGACAAAACGGCTGTTCTAGCCAAAACGGCGGGCAACAATGCCCACCCATCCTAAAGACCATTACATTTGTTTTATCAAGGTTGACAGTAAGACATAATCTATCAGCTTCTTGTTTCAAACTACTTAGTTTGTTATGGGTCAATAAAAGTATTACATCAGCAAATAACATGAGAAAATCAACACCACGATCATTATCTGGGTTATTAGGATCTCCTTTTTTTGTAAACACTCACGCACGCACGCGCACGCACACACACACACACACGCGCACACACACACACCTCTATCACATTCTGGGCATATCCTGCAAGACAGAGAAGGCTGTTTATAGATTTGTCTTGTTATGGCCTTGCCAGTATGTTAATCTTGCACAAACACACACACACATACACTCACTCACACACGCGCGCGTGCACGTACGTATGCACACACACAGAGAGAGAGAGAGAGAGAGAGAGAGAGAGAGAGAGAGAGAGAGAGAGAGAGAGAGAGAGAGAGAGAGAGAGAGAGAGAGAGAGAGAGAGAGAGAGAGAGAGAGAGAGAGAGAGAGAGAGAGAGAGAGAGAGAGAGAGAGAGAGAGAGAGAGAGAGAGAGAGAGAGAGAGAGAGAGAGACTTGGGTCAAATAAAAAGCAGATGCAATGAATATAAAATCATGTGACAATATCACTCCATCAGTGTTACATTGTTTTAGTTATTGTTGGTTTAAGTGTTTGAATGAGCAAAGCAGGATAACTTTCCATTTTTAAAGGCACATAACACCCATCAGAGCCGTCTAGCACACCAATCCACATAGACCTGCACAGGTAAAACGAGGAAAAAAAACCAATAACTTTCTGGAATATGTATCACACAAGTTCACCTGGACGACTGTTCAGTCATGCAGTTAAAATATTTGACATGATCATGTCAGCATAGCTGTCGTTTCCTGACATGTCGAATTTTCAGAGGTTTTAAGAAACAGCCACATGTAGACGAACGTTCATGTTTCCTAAACACGTAGAATTTTCAGAGTTTTTTATGCTTCATATCCACATCATCTACTTATAGCGGGGGTTCTATGTCGCAAAATCGTGCACTTCATGCAACAAGCACCAAATTTGGCAGAGATGGCCAGTTTTATGTCCTGAACAAAACCTGATATAGAGCCACCATGACAAATTTGTAAAAACGTGTTGTGGGGGCATTTTTCAAAATGTTCGACACAAAAAAATGGAATATATTTTGTATAATTGTTCATTTAATGCTACAAACACCAAATCTGGCTAAGAATGACAATTTCATGCCCTGAACATAACCTGATACAGGTCTTTTTTTTTTAATGGAAAATTTGAGTATTTGAGCAATTTCCAAGATGGCCACCAGCAAAAAGGGGAATTGTATGCTGTACAATCACCCATAGCACCAAATCTGGCAACAAAGGACAGTGCTATATCCTGAAGAAAATCTGATGAGCCACAATCAAGAAAAGAACAAAAAAATGTTTTTGAACAACAAATCAATTTTGTGTAGGGTGACTCACCTAGTTGCTGGGTTTCAATGACAGGCAAGCACAACTGCAGAGAGCAGTGCACTGTAGTCCCTGTTTCCGGCACCCACAGTGTTTTGTCCTGCAGGCCTTCTTGCAGCCACATTTCAGCAGTTCTCTGCACACTCTAGATGCTTCTGGAAGGCTGGTCCAGAAAGGCTCCCACTGTCCTGCAACGAACCGCCAACCCCAAGCAGACGTGTTTGGAAGAGTTTGTACTGGGCTGTCTGCCTGGCCCCAAATGTAGCTGCCTTGGTAGATGGCCCTCTTCGTGTGCTGCAGCAGCGCCTCACTGGTTGGTGGAACATTCTCAATCTGCCGGCCCTTTTGGCTGAATAGGTGTCTCCTGGCACTGTTGACGTCGAGACAGTTGCTTGTCTTGTCATACAAGAGCACAACAAAGCGCTCCAGTGCTGCTCTGTCTGTGGATGTCAGCTCACATGGAGGTTCAGACAGTGCCAGAAAAGTCCTGGTGACATCCTCAGAGGCACCCCATACATCCCACGCCTTCTTCTTCCCCACTCCACTGAAGAAAGACACAGTGTCACAGCCTGTGAAACTGTGAAAGATGGGCAGGCAACGTGACTTCTCCGGACCAAGGGCCCCTGCGATGTGATGAGCAGCGATGTGTCTGAGATCCTTCCCAGTACCCATGGACACCCACACCGCATGTGACAGATGGCGTGATGCTGCGGCAACAGCTAGGACGACGACGTCAGTGTCCACAGTTCTGAGAAGGATCCTCCTGCTGTCCTTGGCAGCATGGCAGAGGTGGACCATCATCCGGCTGTCAGCTTCCTCATGTGTGCATGGAGACAGGTCACTCAGCTCTGCAGGACTGTTGGAGACAGCAATGGACCCTAGAGTGCTGGTGATTTGTTTGTCAGTATCAAGCGTGATAGCACACTGAGCGAGGTAGTGGAAAAGCTCAGATTTGTTTGAGTCAACCCTGAGAAAACTGTGCCAGTTTGGTGGTATGACTGTTTCAGGGCTGACTCGTCTCCTCTTTCCAACTCCTCTGTTGTCCCTGGTGCAACTTTTCAAACTGTCAGATCTGTAGATGTCAAAGACAAGATCCAAACGATCAACATTCAGCAGCATCTGCGTGATGTAAGGCAGGAATACACTTTCTGCGTAGGATCCAAATGTTTTTGCAGCCCCTGGCCTAATCATGTTGACAACAGCAGCCCCATCAACAATCATCACATCCGCTGCAGGCCTATTTTCTTCCGGTGGATGCACAGCTTCAAGGCACTCAAGCAGGCTTGCTTTTGAGGCGGACCTGAGTTTTCCTGCAGAAGAGAGTGAGGGAGGAGTGGCCTGATTCTCATAGGTGAAGAAATCATTGAGGCCTCCACTGCGTGTCTGGCAAGCTATGTATAGCCTGGAGAAGAGGTGGCAGTCATTCTTGAGGCTTGATAATTTGTAGGAGCTCGCATTTTTCTTCTTCCCCTTTACGCCTGAAATCAAAAGCAGGTTGTTTTTCTTGATGGGATCTGACAACAGCTTGGTCTTTTTCAAGAGTCGATCGTGGATGAAAGCCTTGAATTGTTGATCTCCAGTCGCCATCAGTTGTTTCATGGACTTGTGTGCTGCTGGACACACAATGTCCTTACTGTGAAGTGTGATGAATTTGGCACTCCTCTCTGAAAAAGGGTTGCCTGCCTCTTGGGTGGTTGCAGTCAGCTTCATCACATCACTGCGGAAGGCTTCTTGAAACACTCTTGACTGCTCATGGTGAATTGATAACTCATCATTATCATCTCTTTCCAGGGATGTCTCAAACTCTTTGATGACACGTGAGACTTCAGGGCCACTGACCATCCACCGTCTGAGTGCAGACGGATTGTCTGTGAGTCTGACAGCGCCACCTTCACCTTTGACTATGGCGTTGTGCTTCTCATGGGCATGATCTAGTGCAATCTTGGAAAATGGGCGAGCAGTTTCTTGAGCACAAAGTGGCCTTTGTTGAACTCATGAGACTCATTGGCACTGATGTTCCCCATGTCATTTATGTGTACAGTCAACCACCTTGCATAATTCTGCTGATCAAGTTCAAAGAACACTGGTGCCATTCTTGTCATTTTGGATCAACATATGTATTTTCATACACGATATATCATTGTCCAACGTTTTAGCATTAGAAAAGAATTTTAGCTTACATTCATTTTGCTTGATAATATTCACTGGGGGCACCTCGTGCTAGATAATAGTCTGCAGTTTTGTCTCATCTTTTTTTTCTCTCAAAATAAAAAACGATTTTGAAGTGGCTTCAAATCTGAAATCAATTATAACATTGTAAAGAACAATATACCAAAGTATCAAGGACAACAACTCTTCACAGCACGTCATTCTTATGGCCTTTGCTGCATCCGATCCGACCCTGTTGTATGTCAGCGGGTTAAGACACTGGCTGTACTATCTTCTCCGCGTGGATGTGTACGAAATACATGTCGTAGTGTGTAAGTTGTCCTGGTGGCTTATTTACGCATCCAGCAC
>CM065696.1:7147647-7172637 GCA_017654935.2 Phymorhynchus buccinoides | reverse complement strand
CACAGCAAATTTTTTTATACAGCAAATTCCAGTAGGTTCATGTTTCGATTAATAATCAGTTTCCTTTCATAATGTATCAATGTGCAAGATCAAAATAGCTCACGACTTTCTAACTTGGAGAACTATATTATTTGTGGATGAGTGGGATTTTCTTGCTACGGTGAAGTGGTTATTATTATTTTAGATCTGCATGCATGGCTGTCTCGCTTCTTAGTTGCGTGTTTGATTATCATCTGAAAGAGGTAAAATATCGGTATATATCCGTTATTAGGATTTGTGAGTGAGATATTGCTTTTATCCTATCTCTCGTGGCTTGCTGTTTATTAAACAGCAAGCCACTTGAGATAGGATAAAAGCAATATCACACTCGCAAATCCCAATAACTGATAATATTCTAACGTGGTTTTGTTAACCCAAAAGTACAATAAATGTAGACTTATCAGAATTTGTTTCACCTTTACTACTCTAATAGTGACACATAACTCTAATAACGACACCCATCTTCCCAGTTTCAGCATCATGCTGCGCGTTGCAGACGAACTTTTTCCTTTTTTACCCGCTTTTTAAAATTTATTTGCAAATATACAATTACTAAATGGTTTGCATAGGGTTCGGATAGCTCAAAGGAACTATATGCAAGCACGACAAATATAAAGAATGTTTTAAAACTTGGAATAAACAGTAAACTTCCTGAGCAATAAACTTCCAAGGTCATCATCATCATCGTCATCATTACCACCACCACCACCACCACCATCATCATCATCACCACCACCACTACCACCATCATCATCATCATCGTCGTCGTCATCATCATCATCATCATCGTTGTCATCATCATCATCGTCGTCACTGGAAGTAAAAACTGCTGTTCTGTAGATGTGCATGCGTGCGCATGTGCGTGTGTGTGCGTGTGTGTGTGTGTGCATGTGTGTGTGTGCGAGCGCGTGTGTGTGTGTGAGAATATGATCAACAGTCATATGGAATGATTTACGATTCACCTTGCCAATGATCCAATGTGGAAGAGTGGTCAAACTGGACAATACGAAGGTTGATCATTAAATATTTGCAACGATCCTGACATTTGTAATCTATTAAACGTACGTGAAGTATTACAAAGATACCAAAGAAACCTTCATTCTTTAACGCATTTGTTTGCACACTATCATCATGATGTCACGTCCTACGTGAGTGTATGACGTAATCAAAAATAATGTGTAGGCACCTGTGACCAAAACTTTTGGATTACTTGCTGTAACTTCAAAGGGATGAAACTTGGGAACTACATTGTATTAAAAAATAATTCCTACTTGAGAGATATTTACAGTTGATTGTACACTTCTTATTGCACAATGTGCAAAAGTGTTGAAGTTTGTAATCCTGGAAAGTTGATCTTACCAAAATGTCACCCTCTAGTTCACTTTTTTTGCAGTTCTGAACGCGCAAAACATGCCGTTTTTCAAGAAACTCACTGATGAAGATCCATATTGTGAGACAGAGAGAAAGCAGTGAGAAGAATGACACTTCTTTGAGTACAATAGAAAAGGTAATGCGTAGACATCTTCTAGTGAGAATGCTCGCATGCGCAACAAAATGGGTACCGAATTTCCTAAGTGACGAACAAAAGACTCGATGTAATGCTTGTCAGACAGAAATGCTTTGAAAGTTAGGACCAAATGGACCCAAATAAATATGTGATGTCATCATAGGAAATGAGACTAGGCAAAGCTGCTGTATCATTTTTTTTTTAAAGCGCCAATGAGATGTAAAGTGGTCTTGTCTGTGACAAAGCAGTATTATTGTTCTGCAGTCAAAATTCCATGCTTGTAAGTGACGTTTTTGCATTTCTTTAATAATCCAAGGGCCTTACATTAATAATAATGAGCAAAGGAAAACAACACTTAAGTAAAGCCATTTTGCTCAATTGTTACCTGAGCAGTCTGCAACCGGCGCCTGACCATTGATACAAGCAAGGCTCTACTTTTGCATAAAAACGCTATTGCCTATAAGGTCAACCTCGCCGTGACCTTCTGAAAAGAGTAAGGTAATCAATGTTTGAACCACCTATTCTTAAGAGTTCACTTATCTCCACCTGACTTAATTTGTCTGATTTTTTTGGCTGGACAAAATATTTCTGGTGCTTAGGCCCTCGTAAAAACTTCAAAATCACAGCTCTGACCATCGCCTTAAAGAAGCTACCAAAATTACCTTGAACCCTGGGGTAGAGGGCTTCCTTGGAATGCAAACGTTTGAAGACTGAACTCTTTTATTAATATTTTATTGACCCAAGGAGAACATTTACTGATCAACCCACATATACGTGTGTGTGTCATTGTGTTAATAGATACACAGACATGCACAAACACACACGCACACACACGCGCGCGCACGCTCACACACACACACATGCGTGCACTTGCGGTTTTTGTACGATGGTGTGGAAGACAAGACGGTTGATTAAGCCTACAATCTACATGGTGTGTCGACAGACTGTTTAAGGACGATGGCATTAAATGCAAGGTGAGAATCTCGGCTACAGAAAAACATAACATCGGTTTTAAGCAAACGTGGAGTCTAAACATTTTCACTAAAGCGTTGCAACGGATTAGCGAAATACGGATAAGCGAAAGTCAAAAATTATGTCCCCTGACACTTTCGCTTATCCATCGTCAACTATGCTTCTAAATGAAAGGCGTGGCTGCTAACTTGGAGTCGACAGATGAGATCCACGTCAGTTGCTCATCGACAATTGCCCACCGACTGTTGCTCGTGGCCATTTGCCCATGGGACAATAGCCCTTCGGGTCATTTCCTCTTAGGACAGTTGCTCGTGTGACAGTTACTCTTAGAACAGTTGCTCGCAAGGACAATTGCCCAGCGTCCATTGCTCGTTGAACATGACAAAAAACAAAACAAAATGCGTCACTTATTCTGATATTCACGAGCTGCATGTAATAAATATCGAACATCGTTCAGTGGCAATTGGAATGACTGGTGATCTCTGTTGATTTCCGATTACAACACGGATGTTACTGCCGCTGGATCAGGAATAAGAATTTTTATGATCAGTTTCTTTTCAATTGAAAGATGGAACACACAGATAACCTACGCGTTCGATGGCTGAAAACTGAAAAGGGGAAACCCAAAGCCAGTTTGGAAGGATTCTTTTACAATTTTGACGCCGTGAGCAAACAAGATGACTCTTTGCACTTTTATGCATGTGAAAGGAAGAAAACAGATCGCTGCACCGGACGTTTTCACATCAGAGGAGATGAAGTGGTGAAGATTCTAGGAAGTCACGCTCACGCCTCAGACGGTAGCAGGCATCTGTTGCTTGGTGTCTTAGCTGGAGTGAAGCAGCAAGCAGCAAGCACGCAGGAAACTACAATGACTATTCTAGCCAACCAAACAGCTACTGTGGGTAATGTTGTGGCTTCCCAATTGCCATCAGAGAGAGCAATCAAGAGGACAATTCAGAGGACAAGGAACAGAAATGGTCATGTGCCGCCTCTCCCACTAAACCTCTGGGAACTGGAAATCCCTGACGACTATCAAAAATTGGAAAACACAGAACAGTTTCTCGTTCACGATTCTGGACCAGGACCAAACCGTTTTCTAGTATTTTCTACAACGGACAATTTGAAACTGTTGGGTGATAGTGCTGACTGGTTTGTCGACAGAACGTTTGACGTTGCACCTAGACTTCCAGCAGCTTTACACCATCCACTGTCGCTGTCATGGGGTAATGCTACCTCTGGTGTTTGCTTTGCTATCAGGAAAAGCTATGCACAACTACGTTCACCTTCTTCAGGTTCTCAAGTATTTGCAGCCAAATATCGCTCCACAAAGCATTATGACCGACTTCGAACAGGCCGCCATCCACGCTTTTGAACAAGAGTTTCCTGACGTGACCATGAGTGGGTGCTTCTTCCACCTGGGTCAGTGCGTGTGGCGGAAATGCCAACAGTTAGGTTTCGTTTGAACAAGAGTTTCCTGACGTTTGCTTCTTCCACCTGAGTGCGTGTGGCGGACCAACAGTTAGGTTTTGAGAGTTTCCTGACGGACCATGAGTGGGTGCTTCTTCCACCTGGGTCAGTGCGTGTGGCGGAAATGCCAACAGTTAGGTTTTGAACAAGAGTTTCCTGACGTGACCATGAGTGGGTGCTTCTTCCACCTGGGTCAGTGCGTGTGGCGGAAATGCCAACAGTTAGGTTTTGAACAAGAGTTTCCTGACCATGAGTGGGACAGTGCGTGTGGCGGAAATGCCAACAGTTAGGTTTCGTTTGAACAAGAGTTTCCTGACGTGACCATGAGTGGGTGCTTCTTCCACCTGGTTTTGAACAAGAGTTTCCTGAGTGACCAGTGGGTGCGGGTCAGTGCAAAATGCCAACAGTTAGGTTTCGGAACAAGAGTTTCCTGACGTGAACAGAGTGGGTACCTGGTTGCGTCGCCAACAGAGGTTTCGCGACGCTGTACGCGGAAGAAGATGGAAACTTTGCGTCATGGATGAAAAGTCATCCTGCACTCGCCTTTCTGCCTGACGAAGAAGTTGAGGCTGGCTTTGAGACACTTACAAGTAATGACGACTTCCATGCTTGTGTTGGAGAGCGAGCTTCTGAATTAGTTGACTATTTCGAGGACACATGGATTGGACGACCCCCGCGAAGAACAGGAGCTGCCCGTCGCCAACCCATGTTCTCCCATAAGCTGTGGAACCAGCATCACCGGACCATTGCTGGCATGCCACGCACGAACAACAGCGTGGAGGCGTGACACAACCGCATGTAGGCAATAGTTGGCGCGTGTTTCCCGCATATGTATCGGTTCATTGACTCGATCCGGAAGGAACAAGGGTTGAACAACAACATCATCGCTCGTACTCTTGCAGGGCAACCACCTCCAGCGAAGCGCAGAAAACACGTACTCCTTGAAGAGAGAGTTCTTGCGATTGTTGAGGAACACAGGAACAGAACAGTTGTGGACGTACTGCGAGGGATCTCCTTTTGTTATACAATGTGACACATGAATTGACAGACAGACAGAGAGAGATACAGAGAGAGAGTGTGCGTGGGGGAGGGGAGAGAGATTTTAATATATAATGTGACAGACTAATTGACAGAGAGAGAGAGAGAGAGAGAGAGAGAGAGAGAGAGAGAGAGAGAGAGAGAGAGAGAGGAGATTTTAATATTTAATATATAAATTTTAATATTATTAATATATAATGTGTGTGCTTGCGTGCTTGCATTTTAGCGATCTAAAATAAAGTGAATCATGTAGTCAATATGACGATTTGTATTGATTTATGAAAGTGAAAATCTGGATATATTAATATGAAGGGGAAATATCTCAAGAGCAATTGACCCAACGAGCAACTGTTGGTGGGCAATTGTCCGACGGGGAATTGTCCCAACGAGCAACAGTCGCAAAGAGCAATTGTCCTACGATCAATTGACCACGAGCAACTGTCGGTGCAGTACGGGTGGGCAATTATCGACGATCAACTGTCGGTACCCCGACAGATGCATCCATAAAGCATGTCAATCTGATGGGTTTCTCTTTTTGCACGTATTCACAAAGCCCTCCAATGCACAACAACAACCAAAAATAACAACAACGGGTCCCTTCGAGAGGCATCACGTCTGGTAAAAGAGTAACAGTATGTTGTAAGATGTTCAAGTAGTTGAATTAATCTGTTGAATACTTACAATGAGCTGATCACTCAGCACTGGTCACGTTTCCTGCCAGCAGAGGAGGCTACCTGAACTGTGAACTATTCACAGAGAGGTTAAGGGCTGGCTACACTGCATACGATTCGATTCACTACGATCCGGTTTTGACATTTCTGAGGCATGGTTGACGTGAAATGCTACTGTCTAAATCAATCTGATGAAATGCTACTAGTTATGTTCACTATATTTGTACTCTCCCGTACGCGAATGTGATACATTTATTTTTATGCTAATATTTTTATTTTTGTATTGGACATTTTCTTTGATTCGTGTATTGCGGTCTACATGAGCATAGTGAACGACAGTAGTAGTTAATTTTAGACGGAACTATTTAACGCGAATTGTGACTCACATACATTGTCGCAATTGTATCGTACTGGGGTCAAATCTTATGCAGTGTGGCGCCGGTTTTAGGGTGCACCTGCCGGGACCGACAGCAGATCCAGGTGAAGAACTCCCCTCTGAACCTGGTCCCCGTGAAACAGTAGAGGAAGAAATTGATGGCGCTGTTGGTGTGCCACAGGAGCATGGCAACGGCAAAGACTAACCGTTTTGTGGACTCTCTGGTCCAAAGCCCGGAGTTGGGGGCCGAATCGGCAAAGGCGTAGAAATCCAAGATGAGATAAACGCACACGGGCATGGTCAGAACCAGAAACGTGCAGGACAGTGCCAGAATCATGATGGTCGTTCTGGAGGCTGCTTTTCTACGAGAGTCCCTGACGTCCTTACTGTTTGTGGCGGTTATGGCGGCGCTGGAGGTGGCTCGGAACAAGGTCAAGGACAGAATGACGTCACAAACCAGAAGACAGATGGACGGAGCTAGAGTGAACACCGTCAGGTCGACCCAGGTCCACACTCGTGTGACAAAGTCCTTGTAGCGAGAGGACCTGAAAGAGCACCTGCTGTCCTTGGAGAGGACCATTCCGTAGACAAAGTGGACATGCAGAGCACAGCCCGAAACTACCAGGGCGGCTACAACCATCCAGGTTCTGTGCACAGAGCACACCATCCTCATCTTGTGCGGCCATTTCACCGCCATTGTTCGCTGCACCGTCACACAAGTCAGCAGCCACGAAGACGACGTGCTGGATGCGTAAGTAAGCCACCAGCACAACTTACACACTACGACATGTATTTCGTACACATCCACGTGGAAAAGATAGTACAGCCAGTGTCTTAACCCGCTGACGTACAACAGGGTCAGATCGGATGCGGCAAGGGCCATAAAAATGACGTGCTGTGAAGAGTTCTTGTCCTTGATACGACGCATCACAAATATGGTGGCGATGTTTCCAAAGGTTCCCAGCACCAGGAGACATGGCAGCCATATTTTCCAAATCAACATGGCGGTTTGGCTCTGCGGGGAAGGGGTTTGGTCCGTCCACTGTGCGACAGTGGTGAGGTTGAACACGTCACCACTGGGGTCTGTAGTCACTGTAGCCATGGTTTTGTGTTAAAGGTGGACCCTGACGGATGATTGTTTGCAAGAAACACATCGAGATCACCAGGACAACACCATTTACAGAGATCGCAACACTCACTTTGCTCTGGTTTCCTAGAAATCAACCCAATCGGCGATTTATCCTTGACGGAGGTGCTGGAAGTCAATTTCTTTCACTGAAAGAGAAGGCGTGTGTCGTCTCTTTTGTAATGGCGACCAAATTGTTTGTACAACATTTTTGCAATACAAGCCTTTTTATTTATCTTTTTTTAAAATGTGTGCAGTTTATGTAAAGGAGGTTCGCTCACAACAAAAGAAATAGCTTTGATTTTTTTTTTTACTGCACTACAAAAAAGAGAAAGCTTCAACCACAACGGGTTTGGTCCCCACCCACCCCATCCAAAATTACTTCTCATCCGGTATCTCCGCTAAGGAGGAATCACAGTTTTGACGGTTTGTTTACTAGGAAACCAGTGCAAAGTAAGTGTTCCGATCATTGAAAAGGCTGTCTTTCTGGAGAAATCGACGTGTTCCTTGCAAAAACTCATCCGTCAGGGCCCACCTTCAAAGAAGTAGGCCCACTTTTCGCTTTGTAATTAAAACCAGCCTGGTTCTAGAAAAGAATAGTTTCTTAACATGTTATGCGGTGGATATACATGGTTGTTTCTCTAATCAGACGATTTGGATATAAAAAAAACTGTACGTGTTAGGAAACATGAACGTAAACATTCGGCTACATGTGGCAGTTTCTTAAAACCTCTGAAAATTCGACTTGTTAGGAAACGACAGCTATGTTGACATGATCATGTCAAATCTTTCAACTGCATGACTGAACAATCGTCCAGGTGAACTTGTGTGATAAATATTCCAGCATGTTATCGGGGGTTTTCCTTGTGTGCGTTTTACCTGTGCAGGTCTAGGTGGATTGGTGCGTTAGGCGGCTCTGATGGGTGTTATGTGCATTTAATAATGGAAAGTTATCCTCCTTTGCTCATTCAAACACCTAAACCAACAATAACTAAAACAATGTTTACACTGAAGGAGTGATATTGCTACATTATCTTGTATCCATTGTATCTTGTTTTTTTCTGATTTGACCCAAGTCTCTCTCTCTCTCTCTCTCTCTCTCTCTCTCTCTCTCTCTCTCTCTCTCTCTCTCTCTCTCCCTCTCTCTCTCTCTCTCTCTCTCTCTCTCTCTCTCTCTCTCTCTCTCTCTCTCTCTCTCTCTCTCTCTCTCTCTCTCTCTCTCTCTCTCTCTCTCTCCTCTCTCTCTCTCTCCAGTAAAAACTGAGGACTCTCACCTTGTATCCACTGTATCCCGTGTCATCTGCTTTTTTCTGATTTGACGCAAGTCTCTCTCTCTCTCTCTCTCTCTCTCTCTCTCTCTCTCTCTCTCTCTCTCTCTCTCTCTCTCTCTCTCTCTCTCTCTCTCTCTCTCTCTCTCTCTCTCTCTTCTGTGTGTGTGTGCGTGCATGCGTACGTGCACGCGCGTGCGTGTGTGAGTTTATGTGTGTGTTTGTGCAAGATTAACATACTGGCAAGGCCACAACAAGACATATCTATAAACAGCCTTCTCTGTCTTGCAGGATATCCCCAGAATGTGATAGAGGTGTGTGTGCATGCGTGTGCGTGTGTGTGTGTGTGTGTGTGTGTGTGTGTGTGTGTGTGTGTGTGTGTGTGTGTGTGTATGTGTGTGTGTGTGTGTGTGTGTGTGTGTGTGTGTGTGTGTGTAGATTATGTCTTACTGTCAACCTTGACAAAACAAATGTAATGGTTTTTAAGATGGGTGGGCTTCTTTCACGTCATAAAAAATGGTTTATTGTGCTATAGAAATAACTCCTACAAATATCTAGGCATGTTGTTTACAACAAAGTTAAGTTTGAAAAACGCAGTAGCAGAATATTGTAGAAAGGGGAGAAAGGGGGCTATATGAATTTTAAAAACATTACGTAAACTTAATGCTATTGATTCAAGTATATTTTGGAAGCTCTTTAATACTCAGATTGAACCAATTCTGACTTATGCGGCAGAAATGTGGGGAATTGATGATAATATTGATTTGGAAAAGGTACATACATTTGCTATTAAACGCTTCTTTAATGTCCCATTGCACAGTTCAAACACAGTAGTATATGGAGAAACAGGAAGGTACCCTTAAACGTTAAATGTTATATGCTTAAAATACTGGCTCAAGTTGTTAAAACTACCTATATCCAGACTTAGTAGACAGGTTTCAAATGCTATTAAACGAACATGAGAAAGGGAAAGAAAATTGGGTATAATGTGTGAAAAATATATTAACTACTCATGTGTTTGGATATAAAATATTGGCATTTTACTGGCAGTCGAGAATCCCCTGAAGACGGAGTGTGGCTACCCACGTGACGGGGTAATAAAAAACGGTCACACACGTAATGTTCTCATCCGTAGCTGATGCACTGTCTTGTACCATAGCCTTCAAGCGCTTCCGCTGTTGGGATGATCCCTGGAGTCTTTTAGCCAGGTTAAGCCAACAACAACAACAACATTGGCAATCAAATAAAAGTCTATCATATAGAACATGAGTTGGGTACTTCTTCTGCGTTCCCAGGTCATATGGCCATAATGGATAAGGTACGTATTTGTCCGAGTTACAGTTTTCACTGGTCTCCCCGCTGCGTACAGATCCTATGTTCCAGGTTGAGTAAGTAGTAGAGGTGTCAGTGAAAAGAATTGGTAAATATGCTGGTATAATTATGTGCACATATTCATTCTTGTGTCTGATTTTGACTTTAACTCTTTTGGGGCAAGAACCGGATTCTATGCCTACTTTTATTTATCCTTACACGTGTGTGAAACTACTTGGGTGCAAATTTGCAGTCTTTAACTATACTTTTGCTTCATCTAAGTTTGTTCACTTTCCATTCCTTTCCATGTGTTGGACTGAGAATGATATTTGCTAGTTGGCTTGATCATAGATTTTGATCTAGCTTGCTACTGAATCATAACTGTTGGTTCCAGTACACCTTTTGTTTTATTTCAGGTTGACAACTGAAAGTCATATTATTTTTCATAATGCTATTGTACAAGGGCGACCTTTTAGCCGGTTGGGATCCACTAATCCCCACCAGCTGAAGCCCATATATTTAACCCATAGAGATCTACACCCATATTCTCCTGTGATTATAAGCAGGGCATCATGGTCAGGAAGCTTAATCCCTGACTCATGAATGCCAAGACGGTGCTGCAACCAAGTCGCCACCGCACCCAGAACCTGTGAGGAGACCACGCCTGTGCTGTTCCATCCCGCGACACCCCATCCAGGACTACTGGGCGACCTCTCACCTGAAGAGTCAGCCTAGTCACCCCAGCACTCACCGATCCCGACAGAGGAAACTTATTGAAGCTAAGTCCTTGGGACAGTGCAAATCATTCTAACTACCCCACTTGATAATATAAGTAATTCTGAACCCTTTGGTCAGACTGATAAGAGTGGAAGTTTTGTACTTTTCATGTAAAAATCTACTTCTCTTTGTCTGTCATTTAGAGCGAATCTACCACTTGTATTTCCTTCAATCATACGAGCCAGAACCCGGGCAAAAATATAAATCTATTAGATGAAAAGGGGCCGGGAAAGTTGCTCATTTCCCACACCCTAGAGAAGTGGGCTAAAATGTTCTCATTGAAAATGTAACACTTTTAAAGTCTACCCCTAGAGACTTCACCTTTAGCTCATTCCCTCGTCTCATACACCATGTACTTCATATTTCCTATTATTAAGGTTAGCTCAGTAAGTTTACAATCCGTTAAAATTGGGCTTTTTTTTACAAGGAGGGTGTGGAGGAGACTCACCACGTGCAAACTCTTTCTGTTTGTCACAAAAATGAAAAATAAATGTCATGGTTAAAGAAAGGAGAAAGGGACTGAGGCGGATTAGGGGGGGGGGGGGGTGGCTCCTGGTTGCACGGACCCCCTTCGCCCCCCTCCCCAGCCCCCCTCCAATCAGCTGACTAACACAAAAGGGCTTTTTTTTCTTACAAGGAGTAACTGGACTAGAGCGTTTAGACGCTAAGACGCTAGACTACCAGCCGCGCGGCAGCATTTTCGGGTCCAGTGACCTTGTATGCGAATATGTACATAAAGATATCTAGGCCAAGGTCATAGGTCAAAGGTCAAGGTCACTGGCGCCGAAAATGCTGCCAAGCACCTGGCACGATTGAACGAAGGGACCTAGAACGCTCCAAGTTTGCATGTAGGTAGGTACTAAGAATATATCCGCCCAATCAAAAATGAAAGTCATAGGTCATAAGTCAAGGTCATTGAAGCAAAAAATACTGCTGAGCACCTGGCACGATAATGTTTGAACGCAAGGACCTAGGACAGTCAAATTGTGTTTGTGGATAGGTATTAAGAATATCTAGACTAAATTCGAAAATCAAGGTGATAGATCAAAGGTCAACGTCACTGGACCCGAAAATGCTGCCACGCGGATGGTGGTCTAGCGTCTTAACGCTCTAGTTTAGATGCTTTTTTGACAACAAAGGCAGGAGAATGGGCCAATAAGTCAGACAGATAGTAGATGATAGAAAGCAAAAGGAAAAGGCAGAGTAAAAGAAAGTGGCAGATTAGAGGAGGTTACAAGCACAGAACTTCCAGAACCCATCCCATCCCATCCCGTCTTGACTACTGTTATGCTCTTCTTTCTGGCCTGTCGGTCTCTTCTCTATCTTGTCTCCAGCGTATTCAAAACACAGCTGGTCGTCTTGTCCTCAGAAAGAAAAAGTGTGATAATGTTAGCCCTCGTCTCCGTTCTTTGCACTGGCTACCTGTCGCAGACAGAATTAGTATAAACTAAACACTCTTTGCTATACATCTATCCATCAAGCTGCTCCATCTTACCTATTCGACAATATTTCCATTTATACTTCAGCTCGCACATTACGTTCAGTGTCCGACCCTCTTTCTCTCCAGATCCCTAGGTATAAGCTTTCAACTGTTGGTCGGTGCTCTTTTGCTGTTTCAGGACCAACCTCCTGGAGCAAATGTTCTCTCTCCCTCCGTCAGCGACCGACCCTCTCTGCTTTTAAATCAAACCTCAAAACCAACCTGTTTCCCCGTCATTGAAGCTCATTCTCTCTTTCACTCTTTCTTAGGTCTTATTCTCAAACGTGTGTGTGAGTTGTCTTCTTCTTCGTCTCTGTACAGCGCTTTTGTTTGAATGCGTTAGGAATGAGTGGGTGTGCGCTTTGATTTTATTTCTATCAAGATTTAGCGCCGCATAAATACTGTATGTTGCTGTTGTTGTTGTTGTTGTGGTGGTGTTGTGTGTTGTGTGTGTGTGTGTGTGTGTGTGTGTGTGTGTGTGTGTGTGTGTGTGTGTGTGTGTGTGTGTGTGTGTGTGTGTGTGTGTGTGTGTGTGTGTGTGTGTGTGTGTGTGCGTTGCTTGTGTGCGTTGCTTGTGTGCGTGCGTGTGTGTGTCTGCGCGCGCGCGCGCGCGCGCGCGCGTGTGTGTGTGGGGTATGTGTATGTGTGCGTGCGTGTGTGCGCGCGCGCGTGTGTGCATGCATGCATGTGTGTGCGTGCGTGCGTGTGTGTGTGTGTGTGTGTGTGTGTGTGTGTGTGTGTGTGTGTGTGTGTGTGTGTGTGTGTGTGTGTGTGTGTGTGTGTGATTGTGACATGTGGGTACTTTCCGTAATATCTAGCATACTATAAATGATTTCCGATCCATACATACTTATACGTATTTCTCTGTGTGTGTGTGTGTGCGTGTGTGTGTGTGTGTGTGTGTGTGTGTGTGTGTGTGTGTGTGTGTGTGTGTGTGTGTGTGTGTGTGTGTGTGTGTGTGTGTGTGTGTGTGTGTGTGTGTGTGTGTGTGTGTGTGTGTCTTTGTGAGGCACGAGCAGAGAGAGAGAGAGAGAGAGAGAGAGAGAGAGAGAGAGAGAGAGAGAGAGAGAGAGAGAGAGAGAGAGAGAGAGAGAGAGAGAGAGAGAGAGAGAGAGAGAGAGTACTGTTAATTAACCTAATTGATCAATAAGTCACATTGGTGTTCTGATTTAAAAGCGCTAATTGTAATAATTCTTCTTCTTCTTTCTTTATTGATTCCACAGGCTTGTCATGACGATGTCTGCCTGTCTGTCTGTGTGTGTCTGTTTGTCTGTCTGTGTTTGTTTGTCAGTCTGAAGGATACATTCAGATATCTCATGATCTGGGTTGCAGGGGTTTGGTCAGTTCTTGGATGGTAGCATTAAGGGCTCGGCACACGCTGCAACTTTTTAGTTGATACAACTAGTTGCATACAACAAGTTGCAGTTAAAATCGCAGAGCTTGGGGCACACGCTGCAACTTTGATGCAACACCCTTGCAATCCCGTGCCATATATGGAAAGTTCTCGCGAGACTTTCCGTGACTTCCTTTGGTTTACTTTCTAACAAAATGGCTTCCTCCGAGCGCGATGAAAATGAACACGACGATCTTATCATTGCTGCTGCTGCTACTGTTGTTATTTTGTCATTCACGATGACGATGGTCGGTACCCGAGTCCTGTTTCGAGTAGGTGTACTTCTAAATACTCGAACTGACAAATAGGGCCTACTAGCCTATTTCTATGTTTACACACTGTTTTGATCTAGACTACATCGATTGAAAAAGAAAACATGCCGTGGAAGTATTCATCATTCAAGATGCCGCCCATGTCATCGTTTATTTGAATTTTGGCCTCTTGTACCTGCCCCGACTTTCTTTTAATCGGGACACTCGGTTCCCAAATGCAGATGAAAATTACGAATTAACTCGATCGATAACTTGCATGTTTCAGTCCGACGGTTTCACTCCGACATTGAGACATAAAAATCACGTGATACGAAACGACGCGCGCGCTCTGATTGGCTGCAACCTACAACTTGTTGCAAGTGGAGGCTCGGAGATAGAATCGTTTTCTATCGCCCTACAACCCACAGCTGCAACCCTACAACCTTGTTGTAGGTTGCATGAAACTGTTGCAACCACAAAGTTGTAGGTACAACTAGCAAAAGTTGCAGCGTGTGCCGAGCCCTTTAATAACTCACAATTTACAAGTCATATCGCCTAAAACATCTGATAGCATGAAAATATACCCCTTTTAGAGTGTTTCTATGAAAAAAAATGACAAACTCATTTTTGTTGATATATCATGATCTGGCAGGTAACCCTCGATATACTGTTAACAAAAGAAACACAACGGCCCATTAGTGTCAATGTATCGTGAGTTATTTGCATACCGAAACAAATTGTAGAAAAAAGGATGAAAGTATCTTAAAGACCAAGTGACGCACCACGATTAAGTCCCTTGGTTTTTTTCTGGGTAGCAGTTTCCCCAACTTGGAATTGAGGTTGCTCTTTAAACTGATGTATCGGTTTGAATTTGGGGCCATTTATAAGGGAGTCAGACTTGGTCAAAACAAGATTTATTCCAGTTATAAGAGGGAAAACACGTGAAACCCGTGATTTTGACACGTGATCTGGTGGATCTTTAAGAGGCTGTACACATTACACGCAGATCCGTCATGCGCACATTGCATCTGCTTATTTCTTGCTTTCCTTCACATATCTCCGGATAAGCGCAAGAGGTTTCCGCGTGTACTGTGCACAACCCTAAATGTTGTTCCTTCGATATTTCATTCACTTTCCAAGGGGCGTTAACTCTACAGTTCCAGTCATGTTCTGTGTGCCACGTCCCAGAACCAGTAGTGTGTGTGTGATATGTCATTGCCTTTCTGAACGTTGTTGCGTTTCTTTTGTTTAACCGTATACATTGGAACAGCAGTGACACAATCACAGACAGAGACACACATGAGTTGTTGTAATAATAGGGCAGCGTATGGGCAGAAACAAAGCCACACGTTGCAAGGCTGTAACAAAAAGACTATTACAAGTAAGCTTCCATCCTTTGGTTTACACACTCAAAACACACACTTGCGCGCACGCATGCAAACACACACACACACACACACACGCACACACACACATTCTCTCTCTCTCTCTCTCTCTCTCTCTCTCTCTCTCTCTCTCTCTCTCTCTCTCTCTCTCTCTCACACACACACACACACACACACACACACACACACACACACACACACACACACACACACACACACACACACACACACACACACCTATTCATAATAACATAAGATTAACAGATTCTCTTTCGAAATCTTTGGTAGGCCATTGGAAAAGAACGAGTTAACGTGTTGAAAATCTGTCTGTCCCTCCCTCCCCTCTTTCTCTGGCGCGCGCGCTAACAATAAAACATATTTTATTTTCAGTCTTTTCAAGGCCTTTTGGCCCACAGGGACACATGGAGTAAACGATACAGACGTGTTCAGTCAAAAAATAAAAATAAAAACATGCTCGAAAATCGACCGAAGACTAAACACTTGACATAAATAAATTCCTATCGCGAAAGGAAGACAGTTCGCGGAAAACTTAGTATCCTACTGATTTTACAGTCACTCTGATGTGCAATGTTTTTACATCACATAACACAAAATTAACTCATTATCATGGTATTGTCTCATGATTGTGGTCGTCGCCGGGTTCTGCCCCCATCCACCGGCCACGACAGTTCTCCATGTTCTTCAGTGGTCCATTGTCCTGTTCAGGTTCTCCAGGCACGCCATGATGGTTCGGATATCGCTCTCTCTCTCTCTCTCTCTCTCTCTCTCTCTCTCTCTCTCTCTCTGACTTATTGTATTTGTAGTATTGTGAATCCTTTGCATATGACTGTTTTATTATTATCATTATATTATTATTATTATTATTATTATTGGTGTTACAATTTCGTCGTTCTATTGCTGTCATGTTTAATGATGATGTTATAATATTGCTGTTTGATTGTCTATTAATTTTGTTTTCTTCCAATTTTGCTTGCTTATTATTTTATTTGTTTGAGGACCTAATGAAAAGAAGTGTTGTTTTGCTTATTCAGTTTATCCTCATTAAACATTTCAAGTTTCAAGTTTCAAGTTTCTCTCTCTCTCTCTCTCTCTCTCTCTCTCTCTCTCTCTCTCTCTCTCTCTCTCTCTCTCTCTCTCTCTCTCTCTCTCTCTCTCTCTCTCTCTCTCTCTCTCTCTCTCTCTCTCTCTCTCTCTCTCTCTCTCTCTCTGTGTGTGTGTGTGTGTGTGTGTGTGTGTGTGTGTGTGTGTGTGTGTGTGTGTGTGTGTGTGTGTGTGTGTGTGTGAACCGGAGAAAGAAACAGAGAGAGACAGAGAGAGAGAGAGAGAGAGAGAGAGAGAGAGAGAGAGAGAGAGAGAGAGAGAGAGAGAGAGAGAGAGAGAGAGAGAGAGAGACACTGGAATGTTTAATGATTAGGCCATAGGCCCATATCACTGGAGTGTTAACAAAGCTAGAGAGAGAGAGAGAGAGAGAGAGAGAGAGAGAGAGAGAGAGAGAGAGAGATAAATAGTGTATTAGTCTTAGTGTTAGTGTTAATGTTAGTGTGTGTGTGTGTGTATATATGTGTGTGTGTGTGTGAATGTGTGTGTGTGTATGTACGTGTGTGTGTATGCGCACGTGCGTGTGAGCATGCTGATCCTACACTAAGAATGACTGAATCAGCAAAAGCAAGAAACACCCCCACACCCCACACCCACCCACAAACACACACTAGAATAGGAGTAAAGACAAAGTATCTTCTGCTGTTTCCACACGCAGCAGAACGATAATTAAAGGGAGAAACAATCACGCCTCTTCTCTTCCCGCCCCACCCTAACCAGAAACAACAAACACACAACAACAACAAAAACAGAAACGAGAACTCTCCAAAACATTATCTAATGCCTGAAATCATTACCCGACCGTTTTGTAAACAAAAAGGAAGCGAAAAAACGGAATTACTACTAATTAATCAGCGTAGACTCTAAGCGAATAAACATAATTACTGCTAGGTAAACAGCGTAGACTTCTGTTTCGGTTCAGACGATTTCCGTCAAGCTACACTCCCCAAACAAACCCACAAAAACAACAACAACAACAACAACAAAAACAACAACAACAACAGACAACAACAACAACAACAGCAACAAAAACAACAACAACAACAGACAACAACAACAACAACAACAACAAAAACAACAACAACAACAACAGACAACAACAACAACAACAACAACAAAAACAACAACAACAACAACAGACAACTGCAGCAGCAAAACTGAATTTTCAAGATTGAATTAACCCTTTCACCGCCAGCCATCTTTGAGCCAAAATTTCCCATTACATTTACTTGGCTACAGAAAAGATTTTGTCTGCAATATTGACGTGGGGTTTCTCTGTGACACATTTAGAATAGGGTCAATCCTTACTGTCCAAATTTAGGAACACAATATAATTGAATAATAGACTCTGATTTCAAGAGCTTTAATGACATGGGTGGTAAATCATTATGGTGCAAAAATGCGACATTGGCGGTGAAAGGGTTAATAAAGTATCGAAACTCTAAGAATTGCAAACAGAAAAACAAACAGCACACACAGACTCAGACAGACAGACAGACAGTCAGACACTTCCCTAAAACACACACACAACGCATAACACAAAACACACAACAAAAATAAAGAAGAAATATTCCATCCCATATTTGGTTAAATTCCATAGTTTAGCTGTAGGAAGCAAGCCACAATAAAAAACATATCAAGTCACAAACGAGAAAGGGCGTACAAGAGCCGCGAGGCCCAGTTCTAGCCCTAATCACCACGACAGATGCATCCATAAAGCATGTAAATCTGATGGGTTTCTCCATTTGCACGTATTCACAAAGCCCTCCAATGCACAACAACAACAACAACCAAAAACAACCAACGGGTCCCTTTGAGAGGCATCACGTCAGGTAAAAGAGCAACAGTATGTTGTAAGATGTTCAAGTAGTTGAATTAATCTGTTGAATGTTTACAATGAGCTGGTCACAAAATCCGGTTTTGACATTTCTGAGGCATGGTTGACGTGTAGTTATACTGTCTAAATCAATCTGATGAAATGCTACTAGTTATGTTCACTATATTTGTACTCTCCCGTACACGAATGTGATACATTTATTTTTATGATAATAATTTTATTTTTGTATCAGACATTTTCTTTGACTCGTGTATTGCGGTCTACATGATAATAATAAATAATAAACGGACACTTATATCGTGCTTTTATCGAGCACAAAGCGCTTTACAATCAGCATTGAAACACTCACACACGCACACACACGGACAACAGACACACACGCACGTACGTGCACGCAGGCGAGTGAACGTGCTCTAGCATACAGACATACACACAGACCCTGACACATTTCATCAAACACACAGAAAACACATGCTCACCTAAACGCACACACACTTACACAACCATACGCTTGAACAAACACGCGCGCGCACGCACGCACGCGCACACACACACACACACACACACACACACACACACACACACACACACACACACACACACACACAGACACACACAAACACACACGCGCACTAACATACACAAAACACACACGTGCACTAACACTCACAGACACATACTCGCGCACACTCACTCCCCCCTCTCTCTAGCCGAACACAATCACTCATGCGCACACATACATATGCAAGCGTGCGCATACGTACGCATGCATGCACGCAAACACATGCATACGCGCGTCCAGACACACGCACACACATGCGCACATGGTGTTATTGGAAAGATGGCCGGAACAGATGGGTTTTCAGGTTTGTTTTGAACGATGCTAAAGATTGACTATGTCTGACAGCAGAAGGCAATGAATTCCAGAGTTTGACTGCTGATGATGTAAAAGCTCTACCACCGTGCCTATCACGTTTACAGTTTTGAATTCGAAAGATCCTATTGTCATTTGCTGAGCGGAGGGATCGAGATGGAACGTAAATTCAAAGAAGCTCAGAGAGGTATTGGGGTGCTGTTCCCGATGTGATCTGATAGCAGAGACAGGCAGCTTTGTAATTTATTCTTTGCTGAACGGGTAGCCAATGCAACTCTTTAAGTAGAGGTGATGTGTGTTGAAGATGTTTGGCTTTGAAGACCATTCTAGCAGCAGAGTTTTGAAGTTGTTGTAAGGGTTTGAGAAGCGCCTGTGGGCAACCAAGTAGAAGGGAGTTGCAGTAATCTAATCTAGACAAAATGTATGAGCTGACTAGCGTTTTGGTTGCCTCCATCGTGAGACAGGTGCGTATAGAACTGATTCGCCTGAGTTCGATGTATGCAGCCTGGCAGATCTTAGTGATCTGCTGTTGCATGGAAAGGTCTTCATCCAAGAAAACGCCAAGGTTGTGAACATGTTCAGAAAAATGGATGTTGGAATCTCCAAGGGCAATGGTGGAGGGCAGAGAGCTAGAGTCAACAGATGGGGGAAGCACTCTAAGTGCGTCAGTCTTGTCATCATTTAGTTTAATCTTATTGTTTGACATCCATGTTCTCACTTCAGTGACACAGTCTTGAAGAGTGTGAATAAGCTGGTAGTTAGCTAGCGGTGAAGCACGATGATTGAGTTGAGTATCATTGGCATACATTTCATGACGGACAGAGTGTTTCGCTATGAGGGGGGTCAATGGGGTGGTATAAAGAATGAACAAAATTGGTCCTAACACGGAGCCTTGTGGGACGCCAAAATCAAGAACTGACTCAGAAGAATATTTTGTTTTCCTTTACTACAGCTATTTGGTTTCTTTCATGAAGATAGGAACGAAACCATTTGAGCGCATTTCCATTGATTCAAAATTTTTCTTTGAGACGAGAGATAAGCATGTCATGATCGATTGTATCGAAGGCAGCCGAAAGATTAAGGAGTAGGAGAACCAAAGCTTTGTCTTCGTCTCGAGAGAGAAGTAAATCGTTCATAAATCGCAACAGAACTGTCTCTGTGCTGTCTGTGCTGTGCCCTGGCCTATAGGCTGACTGATGAGGACTGAGAAGATTGTGGGTGGTCAGATGGGAGAAACGTTGATGAAGCACAAGCCTTTCAAGAAGTTTAGAAAGATAAGGGAGAGTTGAGATTGGTCGATATTTTTTCAGTTCGTTGAGTTCAAGGTTGTTGTTGTTTTTACAGAGGTTTTACGATAGCAGTCTTGAACTCTGAGGGAAATATATCAGAAGAGAGTGACTTGTTCATTATATTGGTTATAGTTGGCAGAACAAGATCGATGTGTTGAAACAGAAACTTGGTGGGAATAGGGTCTAAGTCACAGGTTGTGGGCGTGGTTCGTAGTATAAGTCGTTTAACAAAGTCCTGGGAAACAGGGGTGAAAATTAGGAAAGGGGTACCTTGGAAATGTTTGGCAGGGTTTTCCAACTGCTGGATAGACTGAAAACTATTACGGATAGCTATAATTGTATTCCTAAAGAAAGCAGCATGAGTAGACTTGCATCAGAAATGGTTGGAGGAACAGCTGGTTTGGTTTTGCCAAGCAGAGTTAATGTTTTTAACTCATTCCATTCTGGCCAGTTGCTTCCCCTTGCAAATGTTCTATACTGGCCACCAGCACAACTTACACACAACCACATGTATTTCGTACACATCCACGTGGAAAAGATAGTACAACCAGTGTCTTAACCCGCTGACGTACAACAGTGTCAGATCAGACGCGGCAAGGGTCATAAGAATGATGTGCTGTGAAGAGTTGTTGTCCTTGATACGACGCATCACACATATGGTGGCGATATTTCCAAAGGTTCCCAGCACCAGGAGACATGGCAGCCATATTTTCGAAATCAACATGGCGGTTTGGCTCTGCGGGGCAGTGGCTTGGTCCGGCCACTGTGCGACAGTGGTGAGGTTGAACACGTCAGTACTGTGGTCTGTAGTCACTGTAGCCATGATTGTGTGTCAAAGAAGTAGGCCCACGTTTCGCCTTTTAATTAAGACCAGCCTGGTTATGGAAAAGAATAGTTTCTTAACATATTACACAGTGGAGATACATGGTTGCTGCTCTAAGTAGACGATTTGGATATGAAACATAAAAAAACTGAAAATTCTACGTGTTAGAAAACATGAACGTTAGGCTACATGTGGCAATATGCACACAATATACAGGACTAACACCTGCAACAGTTTCAAAGCATCCACTTTATTAGTTTTGATTTGTGATATTTTAAAATAAATGCATGTTTTGTCAAGCCAAGCATACTCATAATAGCGAAAATATAATATTAAGGTCCCAAAGCACATCCTACACCTATCTATATTGTTAAAAACTCGGGACTTTACTGGTGTTGCACTGCCTCCGGGCATTGCAGCCAGTATTGTTCCCAACATATTTGTATTTACAAATGTCCCATATGTGTCTATGACCGAGAGGACGTAAAACATCATTTTCATCATCACATCCTACAACACATTATTATGTGGCGGTACTGTTAACCGCCGTTTTGTCCAAATTCCGCCGTTTTGTCTATAGACAAAACGGCGGGGTTAGATCCGCCGTTTTGTCCAAATTTTCTATTATGATTTGGACAAAACGGCGTTTTGTCTATACACAAAACGGCGGGTTGGACAAAACGGCGCCCGATTTTGAACCGCCGTTTTGTCCAAATGAAAGTTGGAGTTATAAAAACTCATTCTTGACAAGTTCTCATTTTTTTAAAAAATCTTTGTTAAATAAAATGAATAACAAGCTGACCACTGACACTGGTCACTTTGGCCTAATTTTACCGTTTGAATGCTAATTAGTGTATTAGGAGATCATATGAACAATTGTTGATGTGGTTGACCAGTGGTCAGTGTCACTGACCAGTGGTCACTTTGGCCTATTTTCACTGTTTGACTGCAAATTAGTGTATTAGGAGTTCAAATGAACAAATGTTGATGTCGTTGACCAGTGGTCAGTGTCACTGACCAGTGGGATTGGGATTTTTGTTATTACTAGGTGTGCGTGTGTCTTTTTTTCTCCCCCCCCCCATTATTCGCACTTTGAGGAGCATGAATGTGAGAGAGTGGTCTTTTGATGATGGCTTGTTCTGCTTGTATGTGCATGTGTAAACTTTGTAACATGTTGTTTTGAATAAAGATCGTTTTATAAAAATGAAAAAGTAGTAGCCCTCTGAGCCACTTTGAAGCACGCATGACTGTTAACCTATGAACTATGAATTTTTAAAGTTCACATGCGATATCCCGTTACCTTAGTAACGAGGCGTTGTGCGCATGCCCTGTGACGAGAGCGCATGTTAGTTTATACATATTCGAGCCAGTAACAAGCGAGGAGTAGAACGCGGTCTTAAAGCCGGCGACAGACTATGTGACTCGATCAGGTCGTGACGTTTCACCTCATTTGCATACAATCCTGCTTGATCAGTCTGACTCAATCGGGCCCAGTCAGGTGACAAGGCCGAATAGGGCGGGTTCTAAATTTCACTGATCGAGTCTGATCGAGTCAGATGGCTTGTGACCTCTTCTGTGCGGGAAACAAAGTTTGATCAACGTCACGACCTGATCAAGTCATATGAGGCAGTCGCATAGTCTGTCTCCCGCCTTAGCAGAATCCACTAACTGTGCAATCCTATCTATAGCAGCGCGGTGGATTTCTTTGTGTACTGTGAGCTTGGTTTTTCTTTCCTGTCGCTCAGCGTGTCTGCGTTTGAGTTTCAGCGCGCGCAGTTCGACTGCAATAGAGTTATACCACGGACTGGGCTTTCCATCACAGAGTTTGATTTCAGACACAGGTGCATGCTTGTCTGAAACAGTAGAGAGGTCAGTATTTAATTCAGAGACTTGACATAGTGGGTGTTATGGACTGTGCGATATCGTTTGCTAAATTATCATGATTGACTTTGTTAAGCGGACGTCGAAAGACAAATTTAGAACTATGAGTGGGTTTTTGTAAGGCTACTTTGCACACAATAGCATAATGGTCAGAAGCACGATCATGGCATACATCAGTAGAAACAACATTATCATCATGTCTATGAATAACTAAGTCTAAAATATGTCCACATGTATGCGTTGCCTCTCTAACACTTTGCTTTAGACTAAATAAATGTAACTGTTTGCACATCGTTTGGGCATATCCATCACATGGATCATCTACGTGAAAGTCTCCTGTCACTATAACACTGTTATTTGTAAAGTACACACAGTCGAGGAAGCCGGGCAGTTTGGCAAAGAAGAGTGGTACAGTCAGTTTGTTTTTCTTTTTGGGTGGTGGTCTGTATATGAGTATAGTGAACGAAAATAGTAGTTATTTTTAGACAGAAGTATTTAACGCGAATCGTGACTCACATACATCGTCACAATCGTATCGTATTGGGGTCAAATCGTACGCAGTGTGACGCCGACTTTAGGGTGCACCAGCCGGGACCGACAGCAGATCCAGGTGAAGATCTCCCCTCTGAACCTGGTCCCCGTGAAACAGTAGAGGAGGAAATTGATGGCGCTGTTGGTGTGCCACAGGAGCACGGTAACGGCAAAGGCTAACCGTTTTGTGGACAAGAGCCTGGAGTTGGGGGCCGAATCTGCGAAGGCGTAGAAATCCCAGATGAGATAAACGCACACGGGCATGGTCAGAACCAGAAACGTGCAGGACAGTGCCAGAATCATGATGGTCGTTCTGGAGGCTGTTACTCTACGACCGTCCCTGACGTCCTTACTGCTTGTAGCGGTTATGACGGCGCTGGAGGTGGCTCGGAACAAGGTCAAGGACAGAATGACGTCACAAACCAGAAGACAGATGGACGGAGCCAGAGTGAACACCGTCAGGTCGACCCAGGTCCAGACTCGTGTGACAAAGTCCTTGTAGCGCGAGGACCTGAAAGAGCACCTGCTGTCCTTGGAGAGGACCATTCCGTAGACAAAGTGGACATGCAGAGCACAGCCCGAAGCTACTAGGCAGCCACAACCATCCAGGTTCTGTGCACAGAGCACATCATCCTCATCTTGTGCTGCCATTTCACCGCCATTGTTCGCTGCACCGTCACACAAGTCAGCAGCCACGAAGACGACGTGCTGGATGCGTAAATAAGCCACCAGGACAACTTACACACTACGACATGTATTTCGTACACATCCACGCGGAGAAGATAGTACAGCCAGTGTCTTAACCCGCTGACATACAACAGGGTCAGATCGGACGCAGCAAGGGCCATAAGAATGACGTGCTGTGAAGAGTTGTTGTCCTTGATACGACGCATCACAAATATAGTGGCGATGTTTCCAAAGGTTCCCAGCACCAGGAGACATGGCAGCCATATTTTCCAAATCAACATGGCGGTTTGGCTCTGCGGGGAAGGGGCTTGGTCCGTCCACTGTGCGACAGTGGTGAGGTTGAACACGTCAGTACTGTGGTCTGTAGTCACTGTAGCCATGGTTTTGTGTTAAAGAAGTTGGCCCACTTTTCGCCTTTTAATTAAGCCCAGCCTGGTTCCAGAAAATAATAGTTTATTAACATATTATACAGTGGAGATGCATGGCTGCTGCTCTAGGTAGACGATGTGGATATGAAGCCAACAAAACTCTGAAAATTCTACGTGTTAGGAAACATGAACGTTCGTCTACATGTGGCGTTCTTAAAACCTCTGGAAATTCGACATGTCAGGAAACGACAGCTATGTTGACATGATCATGTCAAATCTTTCAACTGCATGACTGAACAATCGCCCAGGTGAACTTGTGTGATAAATATTCCAGAAAGTTATTGAGGTTTTTTTTCCTCTGTGTGTTTTACCTGTGCAGGTCTAGGTGGATTGGTGCGTTAGGCGGCTCTGATGGGTGTTATGTGCCTTTAAAAATGGAAAGCTATCCTGCTTTGCTCATTCAAACACTTAAACCAACAATAACTAAAACAATGTAACATTGAGGGAGTGATATTGTCAC
>CM065696.1:7129961-7147147 GCA_017654935.2 Phymorhynchus buccinoides | reverse complement strand
GTATGGATCGGAAATCATTTATAGTATGCTAGATATTACGGAAAGTACCCACATGTCACAATCACAACACACACACACACACACACACACACACACACACACACACACACACACACACACACACACACACACACACGCACTGCACACACGCATGCATGCACACACACGCGCGCACACCACGCACGCACACACACACACACTACCCCACACACACACAACGCGCGCGCGCGCGCGCGCGCGCGCGCGCAGACACACACACGCACGCACACAAGCAACGCACACAAGCAACGCACACACATACACACACACACACACACACACACACACACACACACACACACACACACACACACACACACACCACACACACACACACACACACACAGCACCAACACCAACACCACCACCAACAACAACAACAACAGCAACATACAGTATTTATGCGGCGCTAAATCTTGATAGAAATAAAATCAAAGCGCACACCCACTCATTCCTAACGCATTCAAACAAAAGCGCTGTACAGAGACGAAGAAGAAGACAACTCACACACACGTTTGAGAATAAGACCTAAGAAAGAGTGAAAGAGAGAATGAGCTTCAATGACGGGGAAACAGGTTGGTTTTGAGGTTTGATTTAAAAGCAGAGAGGGTCGGTCGCTGACGGAGGGAGAGAGAACATTTGCTCCAGGAGGTTGGTCCTGAAACAGCAAAAGAGCACCGACCAACAGTTGAAAGCTTATCCCTAGGGGTCTGGAGAGAAACAGGGTCGGACACTGAACGTAATGTGCGAGCTGAAGTATAAATGGAAATATTGTCGAATAGGTAAGATGGAGCAGCTTGATGGATAGATGTATAGCAAAGAGTGTTTAGTTTATACTCAATTCTGTCTGCGACAGGTAGCCAGTGCAAAGAACGGAGACGAGGGCTAACATTATCACACTTTTTCTTTCTGAGGACAAGACGACCAGCTGTGTTTTGAATACGCTGGAGACAAGATAGAGAAGAGACTGACAGGCCAGAAAGAAGAGCATAACAGTAGTCAAGACGGGATGGGATGGGATGGGTTCTGGAAGTTCTGTGCTTGTAACCTCCTCTAATCTGCCACTTTCTTTTACTCTGCCTTTTCCTTTTGCTTTCTATCATCTACTATCTGTCTGACTTATTGGCCCATTCTCCTGCCTTTGTTTCAAAAAAGCATCTAAACTAGAGCGTTAAGACGCTAGACCACCAGCCGCGTGGCAGCATTTTTCGGGTCCAGTGACCTTGACCTTTGATCTATGACCTTGATTTTCGAACTTGGTCTAGATATTCTTAATACCTATCCACAAACACAATTTGACTGTCCTAGGTCCTTGCGTTCAAACATTATCGTGCCAGGTGCTCAGCAGTATTTTTTGCTTCAATGACCTTGACTTATGACCTATGACTTTCATTTTTGATTGGGCGGATATATTCTTAGTACCTACCTACATGCAAACTTGGAGCGTTCTAGGTCCCTTCGTTCAATCGTGCCAGGTGCTCGGCAGCATTTTCGGCGCCAGTGACCTTGACCTTTGACCTATGACCTTGGCCTAGATATCTTTATGTACATATTCGCATACAAGGTCACTGGACCCGAAAATGCTGCCGCGCGGCTGGTAGTCTAGCGTCTTAGCGTCTAAACGCTCTAGTCCAGTTACTCCTTGTAAGAAAAAAAAGCCCTTTTGTGTTAGTCAGCTGATTGGAGGGGGGCTGGGGAGGGGGGCGAAGGGGGTCCGTGCAACCAGGAGCCCCCCCCCCCCCTAATCTGCCTCAGTCCCTTTCTCCTTTCTTTAACCATGACATTTTATTTTTCATTTTTGTGACAAAACAGAAAGAGTTTGCACGTGGTGAGTCTCCTCCACACCCTCCTTGTAAAAAAAAGCCCAATTTTAACGGATTGTAAACTTACTGAGCTAACCTTAATAATAGGAAATATGAAGTACATGGTGTATGAGACGAGGGAATGAGCTAAAGGTGAAGTCTCTAGGGGTAGACTTTAAAAGTGTTAAATTTTCAATGAGAACATTTTCCTTTAGCCCACTTCTCTAGGGTGTGGGAGATGAGCAACTTTCCCGGCCCCTTTTCATCTAATAGATTTATATTTTTGCCCGGGTTCTGGCTCGTATGATTGAAGGAAATACAAGTGGTAGATTTGCTCTAAATGACAGACAAAGAGAAGTAGATTTTTACATGAAAATTACAAAACTTCCACTCTTATCAGTCTGACCAAAGGGTTCAGAATTACTTATATTATCAAGTGGGGTAGTTAGAATGATTTGCACTGTCCCAAGGACTTAGCTGAATAAGTTTCCTCTGTCGGGATCGGTGAGTGCTGGGGTGACTAGGCTGGCTCTTCAGGTGAGAGGTCGCCCAGTAGTCCTGGATGGGGTGTCGCGGGATGGAACAGCACAGGCGTGGTCTCCTCACAGGTTCTGGGTGCGGTGGCGACTTGGTTGCAGCACCGTCTTGGCATTCATGAGTCAGGGATTAAGCTTCCTGACCACGATGCCCTGCTTATAATCACAGGAGAATATGGGTGTAGATCTCTATGGATTAGAATATATGGGCTTCAGCTGGTGGGGATTAGTGGATCCCAACCGGCTAAAAGGTCGCCCTTGTACAATAGCATTATGAAAAATAATATGACTTTCAGTTGTCAACCTGAAATAAAACAAAAGGTGTACTGGAACCAACAGTTATGATTCAGTAGCAAGCTAGATCAAAATCTATGATCAAGCCAACTAGCAAATATCATTCTCAGTCCAACACATGGAAAGGAATGGAAAGTGAACAAACTTAGATGAAGCAAAAGTATAGTTAAAGACTGCAACTTTGCACCCAAGTAGTTTCACACACGTGTAAGGATAAATAAAAGTAGGCATAGAATCCGGTTCTGGCCCCAAAAGAGTTAAAGTCAAAATCAGACACAAGAATGAATATGTGCACATAATTATACCAGCATATTTACCAATTCTTTTCACTGACACCTCTACTACTTACTCAACCTGGAACATAGGATCTGTACGCAGCGGGGAGACCAGTGAAAACTGAAAACCGGACAAATACGTACCTTATCCATTATGGCCATATGACCTGGGAACGCAGAAGAAGTACCCAACTCATGTTCTATATGATAGACTTTTATTTGATTGCCAATGTTGTTGTTGTTGTTGGCTTAACCTGGCTAAAAGACTCCAGGGATCATCCCAACAGCGGAAGCGCTTGAAGGCTATGGTACAAGACAGTGCATCAGCTACGGATGAGAACATTACGTGTGTGACCGTTTTTTATTACCCCGTCACGTGGGTAGCCACACTCCGTCTTCAGGGGATTCTCGACTGCCAGTAAAATGCCAATATTTTATATCCAAACACATGAGTAGTTAATATATTTTTCACACATTATACCCAATTTTCTTTCCCTTTCTCATGTTCGTTTAATAGCATTTGAAACCTGTCTACTAAGTCTGGATATAGGTAGTTTTAACAACTTGAGCCAGTATTTTAAGCATATAACATTTAACGTTTAAGGGTACCTTCCTGTTTCTCCATATACTACTGTGTTTGAACTGTGCAATGGGACATTTAAGAAGCGTTTAATAGCAAATGTATGTACCTTTTCCAAATCAATATTATCATCAATTCCCCACATTTCTGCCGCATAAGTCAGAATTGGTTCAATCTGAGTATTAAAGAGCTTCCAAAATATACTTGAATCAATAGCATTAAGTTTACGTAATGTTTTTAAAATTCATATAGCCCCCTTTCTCCCCTTTCTACAATATTCTGCTACAGCGTTTTTCAAACTTAACTTTGTTGTAAACAACATGCCTAGATATTTGTAGGAGTTATTTCTATAGCACAATAAACCATTTTTTATGACGTGAAAGAAGCCCACCCATCTTAAAAACCATTACATTTGTTTTGTCAAGGTTGACAGTAAGACATAATCTACACACACACACACACACACACACACACACACACACACACACACACACACACACACACACACACACACACACACACACACACACACACACACACACGCACACGCACACGCATGCACACACACCTCTATCACATTCTGGGGATATCCTGCAAGACAGAGAAGGCTGTTTATAGATATGTCTTGTTGTGGCCTTGCCAGTATGTTAATCTTGCACAAACACACACATAAACTCACACACGCACGCGCGTGCACGTACGCATGCACGCACACACACAGAAGGAGGAGAGAGAGAGAGAGAGAGAGAGAGAGAGAGAGAGAGAGAGAGAGAGAGAGAGAGAGAGAGAGAGAGAGAGAGAGAGAGAGAGAGAGAGAGAGAGAGAGAGAGAGAGAGAGAGACTTGCGTCAAATCAGAAAAAAGCAGATGACACGGGATACAGTGGATACAAGGTGAGAGTCCTCAGTTTTACGGGAGAGAGAGAGAGAGAGAGAGAGAGAGAGAGAGAGAGAGAGAGAGAGAGAGAGAGAGAGAGAGAGAGAGAGAGAGAGAGAGAGAGAGAGAGAGAGAGAGAGAGAGAGAGAGGGAGAGAGGGAGGAGAGAGAGAGAGAGAGAGAGAGAGAGAGAGAGAGAGAGAGAGAGAGAGAGACTTGGGTCAAATCAGAAAAAAACAAGATACAATGGATACAAGATAATGTAGCAATATCACTCCTTCAGTGTAAACATTGTTTTAGTTATTGTTGGTTTAGGTGTTTGAATGAGCAAAGGAGGATAACTTTCCATTATTAAATGCACATAACACCCATCAGAGCCGCCTAACGCACCAATCCACCTAGACCTGCACAGGTAAAACGCACACAAGGAAAACCCCCGATAACATGCTGGAATATTTATCACACAAGTTCACCTGGACGATTGTTCAGTCATGCAGTTGAAAGATTTGACATGATCATGTCAACATAGCTGTCGTTTCCTAACAAGTCGAATTTTCAGAGGTTTTAAGAAACTGCCACATGTAGCCGAATGTTTACGTTCATGTTTCCTAACACGTACAGTTTTTGTTTATATCCAAATCGTCTGATTAGAGAAACAACCATGTATATCCACCGCATAACATGTTAAGAAACTATTCTTTTCTAGAACCAGGCTGGTTTTAATTACAAAGCGAAAAGTGGGCCTACTTCTTTGAAGGTGGGCCCTGACGGATGAGTTTTTGCAAGGAACACGTCGAGATCACCAGAAAGACAGCCTTTTCAATGATCGGAACACTTACTTTGCACTGGTTTCCTAGTAAACAAACCGTCAAAAAACTGTGATTCCTCCTTAGCGGAGATACCGGATGAGAAGTAATTTTGGATGGGGTGGGTGGGGGACCAAACCCGTTGTGGTTGAAGCTTTCTCTTTTTTGTAGTGCAGTAAAAAAAAAAATCAAAGCTATTTCTTTTGTTGTGAGCGAAACTCCTTTAGATAAACTGCATAACATTTTTAAAAAAAGATAAATAAAAAGGCTTGTATTGCAAAAATGTTGTACAAACAATTTGGTCGCCATTACAAAAGAGACGACACACGCCTTCTCTTTCAGTGAAAGAAATTGACTTCCAGCACCTCCGTCAAGGATAAATCGCCGATTGGGTTGATTTCTAGGAAACCAGAGCAAAGTGAGTGTTGCGATCTCTGTAAAGGGTGTTTTCCTGGTGATCTCGACGTGTTTCTTGCAAACAATCATCCGTCAGGGTCCACCTTTAACACAAAACCATGGCTACAGTGACTACAGACCCCAGTGGTGACGTGTTCAACCTCACCACTGTCGCACAGTGGACGGACCAAACCCCTTCCCCGCAGAGCCAAACCGCCATGTTGATTTGGAAAATATGGCTGCCATGTCTCCTGGTGCTGGGAACCTTTGGAAACATCGCCACCATATTTGTGATGCGTCGTATCAAGGACAAGAACTCTTCACAGCACGTCATTTTTATGGCCCTTGCCGCATCCGATCTGACCCTGTTGTACGTCAGCGGGTTAAGACACTGGCTGTACTATCTTTTCCACGTGGATGTGTACGAAATACATGTCGTAGTGTGTAAGTTGTGCTGGTGGCTTACTTACGCATCCAGCACGTCGTCTTCGTGGCTGCTGACTTGTGTGACGGTGCAGCGAACAATGGCGGTGAAATGGCCGCACAAGATGAGGATGGTGTGCTCTGTGCACAGAACCTGGATGGTTGTAGCCGCCCTGGTAGTTTCGGGCTGTGCTCTGCATGTCCACTTTGTCTACGGAATGGTCCTCTCCAAGGACAGCAGGTGCTCTTTCAGGTCCTCTCGCTACAAGGACTTTGTCACACGAGTGTGGACCTGGGTCGACCTGACGGTGTTCACTCTAGCTCCGTCCATCTGTCTTCTGGTTTGTGACGTCATTCTGTCCTTGACCTTGTTCCGAGCCACCTCCAGCGCCGCCATAACCGCCACAAACAGTAAGGACGTCAGGGACTCTCGTAGAAAAGCAGCCTCCAGAACGACCATCATGATTCTGGCACTGTCCTGCACGTTTCTGGTTCTGACCATGCCCGTGTGCGTTTATCTCATCTTGGATTTCTACGCCTTTGCCGATTCGGCCCCCAACTCCGGGCTTTGGACCAGAGAGTCCACAAAACGGTTAGTCTTTGCCGTTGCCATGCTCCTGTGGCACACCAACAGCGCCATCAATTTCTTCCTCTACTGTTTCACGGGGACCAGGTTCAGAGGGGAGTTCTTCACCTGGATCTGCTGTCGGTCCCGGCAGGTGCACCCTAAAACCGGCGCCACACTGCATAAGATTTGACCCCAGTACGATACAATTGCGACAATGTATGTGAGTCACAATTCGCGTTAAATAGTTCCGTCTAAAATTAACTACTACTGTCGTTCACTATGCTCATGTAGACCGCAATACACGAATCAAATAAAATGTCCAATACAAAAATAAAAATATTAGCATAAAAATAAATGTATCACATTCGCGTACGGGAGAGTACAAATATAGTGAACATAACTAGTAGCATTTCATCAGATTGATTTAGACAGTAGCATTTCACGTCAACCATGCCTCAGAAATGTCAAAACCGGATCGTAGTGAATCGAATCGTATGCAGTGTAGCCAGCCCTTAACCTCTCTGTGAATAGTTCACAGTTCAGGTAGCCTCCTCTGCTGGCAGGAAACGTGACCAGTGCTGAGTGATCAGCTCATTGTAAGTATTCAACAGATTAATTCAACTACTTGAACATCTTACAACATACTGTTACTCTTTTACCAGACGTGATGCCTCTCGAAGGGACCCGTTGTTGTTTTTTTTGGTTGTTGTTGTGCATTGGAGGGCTTTGTGAATACGTGCAAAAAGAGAAACCCATCAGATTGACATGCTTTATGGATGCATCTGTCGGGGTACCGACAGTTGATCGTCGATAATTGCCCACCCGTACTGCACCGACAGTTGCTCGTGGTCAATTGATCGTAGGACAATTGCTCTTTGCGACTGTTGCTCGTTGGGACAATTCCCCGTCGGACAATTGCCCACCAACAGTTGCTCGTTGGGTCAATTGCTCTTGAGATATTTCCCCTTCATATTAATATATCCAGATTTTCACTTTCATAAATCAATACAAATCGTCATATTGACTACATGATTCACTTTATTTTAGATCGCTAAAATGCAAGCACGCAAGCACACACATTATATATTAATAATATTAAAATTTATATATTAAATATTAAAAATCTCTCTCTCTCTCTCTCTCTCTCTCTCTCTCTCTCTCTCTCTCTCTCTCTCTGTCAATTAGTCTGTCACATTATATATTAAAATCTCTCTCCCCTCTCTCTCTTCCCTCCCCCACGCACACTCTCTCTCTGTATCTCTCTCTGTCTGTCTGTCAATTCGTGTGTAGCATTGTATAACAAAAGGAGATCCCTCGCAGTACGTCCAAAACTGTTCTGTTCCTGTGTTCCTCAACAATCGCAAGAACTCTCTTCAAGGAGTATGTGTTTTCTGCGCTTCGCTGGAGGTGGTTGCCCTGCAAGAGTACGAGCGATGATGTTGTTGTTCAACCCTTGTTCCTTCCGGATCGAGTCAATGAACCGATACATATGCGGGAAACACGCGCCAACTATTGCCTACATGCGGTTGTGTCACGCCTCCACGCTGTTGTTCGTGCGTGGCATGCCAGCAATGGTCCGGTGATGCTGGTTCCACAGCTTATGGGAGAACATGGGTTGGCGACGGGCAGCTCCTGTTCTTCGCGGGGGTCGTCCAATCCATGTGTCCTCGAAATAGTCAACTAATTCAGAAGCTCGCTCTCCAACACAAGCATGGAAGTCGTCATTACTTGTAAGTGTCTCAAAGCCAGCCTCAACTTCTTCGTCAGGCAGAAAGGCGAGTGCAGGATGACTTTTCATCCATGACGCAAAGTTTCCATCTTCTTCCGCGTACAGCATCGCGAAACCTAACTGTTGGCATTTCCGCCACACGCACTGACCCAGGTGGAAGAAGCACCCACTCATGGTCACGTCAGGAAACTCTTGTTCAAACGAAACCTAACTGTTGGCATTTGCACTGACCCAGGTGGAAGAAGCACCCACTCATGGTCACGTCAGGAAACTCTTGTTCACGAAACCTAACTGTTGGCATTTCCGCCACACGCACTGACCCAGGTGGAAGAAGCACCCACTCATGGTCACATGGTCAGGAAACTCTTGTTCAAACTCTTGAAACCTAACTGTTGGCATTTCCGCCACACGCACTGACCCAGGTGGAAGAAGCACCCACTCATGGTCACGTCAGGAAACTCTTGTTCAAAACCTAACTGTTGGCATTTCCGCCACACGCACTGACCCAGGTGGAAGAAGCACCCACTCATGGTCACGTCAGGAAACTCTTGTTCAAAACCTAACTGTTCATTTCCGCCACACGCACTGACCCGTGGAAGAAGCACCCACTCATGGGTCAGGGTTCAAATGAAACCTAACTGTTGGCATTTCCGCCACCTGTTCAGGAAACTCTTGTTCAAAAGCGAAGCCTGTTCGAAGTCGTCATAATGCTTTGTGGAGCGATATTTGGCTGCAAATACTTGAGAACCTGAAGAAGGTGAACGTAGTTGTGCATAGCTTTTCCTGATAGCAAAGCAAACACCAGAGGTAGCATTACCCCATGACAGCGACAGTGGATGGTGTAAAGCTGCTGGAAGTCTAGGTGCAACGTCAAACGTTCTGTCGACAAACCAGTCAGCACTATCACCCAACAGTTTCAAATTGTCCGTTGTAGAAAATACTAGAAAACGGTTTGGTCCTGGTCCAGAATCGTGAACGAGAAACTGTTCTGTGTTTTCCAATTTTTGATAGTCGTCAGGGATTTCCAGTTCCCAGAGGTTTAGTGGGAGAGGCGGCACATGACCATTTCTGTTCCTTGTCCTCTGAATTGTCCTCTTGATTGCTCTCTCTGATGGCAATTGGGAAGCCACAACATTACCCACAGTAGCTGTTTGGTTGGCTAGAATAGTCATTGTAGTTTCCTGCGTGCTTGCTGCTTGCTGCTTCACTCCAGCTAAGACACCAAGCAACAGATGCCTGCTACCGTCTGAGGCGTGAGCGTGACTTCCTAGAATCTTCACCACTTCATCTCCTCTGATGTGAAAACGTCCGGTGCAGCGATCTGTTTTCTTCCTTTCACATGCATAAAAGTGCAAAGAGTCATCTTGTTTGCTCACGGCGTCAAAATTGTAAAAGAATCCTTCCAAACTGGCTTTGGGTTTCCCCTTTTCAGTTTTCAGCCATCGAACGCGTAGGTTATCTGTGTGTTCCATCTTTCAATTGAAAAGAAACTGATCATAAAAATTCTTATTCCTGATCCAGCGGCAGTAACATCCGTGTTGTAATCGGAAATCAACAGAGATCACCAGTCATTCCAATTGCCACTGAACGATGTTCGATATTTATTACATGCAGCTCGTGAATATCAGAATAAGTGACGCATTTTGTTTTGTTTTTTGTCATGTTCAACGAGCAATGGACGCTGGGCAATTGTCCTTGCGAGCAACTGTTCTAAGAGTAACTGTCACACGAGCAACTGTCCTAAGAGGAAATGACCCGAAGGGCTATTGTCCCATGGGCAAATGGCCACGAGCAACAGTCGGTGGGCAATTGTCGATGAGCAACTGACGTGGATCTCATCTGTCGACTCCAAGTTAGCAGCCACGCCTTTCATTTAGAAGCATAGTTGACGATGGATAAGCGAAAGTGTCAGGGGACATAATTTTTGACTTTCGCTTATCCGTATTTCGCTAATCCGTTGCAACGCTTTAGTGAAAATGTTTAGACTCCACGTTTGCTTAAAACCGATGTTATGTTTTTCTGTAGCCGAGATTCTCACCTTGCATTTAATGCCATCGTCCTTAAACAGTCTGTCGACACACCATGTAGATTGTAGGCTTAATCAACCGTCTTGTCTTCCACACCATCGTACAAAAACCGCAAGTGCACGCATGTGTGTGTGTGTGAGCGTGCGCGCGTGTGTGTGCGTGTGTGTTTGTGCATGTCTGTGTATCTATTAACACAATGACACACACACGTATATGTGGGTTGATCAGTAAATGTTCTCCTTGGGTCAATAAAATATTAATAAAAGAGTTCAGTCTTCAAACGTTTGCATTCCAAGGAAGCCCTCTACCCCAGGGTTCAAGGTAATTTTGGTAGCTTCTTTAAGGCGATGGTCAGAGCTGTGATTTTGAAGTTTTTACGAGGGCCTAAGCACCAGAAATATTTTGTCCAGCCAAAAAAATCAGACAAATTAAGTCAGGTGGAGATAAGTGAACTCTTAAGAATAGGTGGTTCAAACATTGATTACCTTACTCTTTTCAGAAGGTCACGGCGAGGTTGACCTTATAGGCAATAGCGTTTTTATGCAAAAGTAGAGCCTTGCTTGTATCAATGGTCAGGCGCCGGTTGCAGACTGCTCAGGTAACAATTGAGCAAAATGGCTTTACTTAAGTGTTGTTTTCCTTTGCTCATTATTATTAATGTAAGGCCCTTGGATTATTAAAGAAATGCAAAAACGTCACTTACAAGCATGGAATTTTGACTGCAGAACAATAATATTGCTTTGTCACAGACAAGACCACTTTACATCTCATTGGCGCTTTAAAAAAAAAATGATACAGCAGCTTTGCCTAGTCTCATTTCCTATGATGACATCACATATTTATTTGGGTCCATTTGGTCCTAACTTTCAAAGCATTTCTGTCTGACAAGCATTATATCGAGTCTTTTGTTCGTCACTTAGGAAATTCGGTACCCATTTTGTTGCGCATGCGAGCATTCTCACTAGAAGATGTCTACGCATTACCTTTTCTATTGTACTCAAAGAAGTGTCATTCTTCTCACTGCTTTCTCTCAGTCTCACAATATGGATCTTCATCAGTGAGTTTCTTGAAAAACGGCATGTTTTGCGCGTTCAGAACTGCAAAAAAAGTGAACTAGAGGGTGACATTTTGGTAAGATCAACTTTCCAGGATTACAAACTTCAACACTTTTGCACATTGTGCAATAAGAAGTGTACAATCAACTGTAAATATCTCTCAAGTAGGAATTATTTTTTAATACAATGTAGTTCCCAAGTTTCATCCCTTTGAAGTTACAGCAAGTAATCCAAAAGTTTTGGTCACAGGTGCCTACACATTATTTTTGATTACGTCATACACTCACGTAGGACGTGACATCATGATGATAGTGTGCAAACAAATGCGTTAAAGAATGAAGGTTTCTTTGGTATCTTTGTAATACTTCACGTACGTTTAATAGATTACAAATGTCAGGATCGTTGCAAATATTTAATGATCAACCTTCGTATTGTCCAGTTTGACCACTCTTCCACATTGGATCATTGGCAAGGTGAATCGTAAATCATTCCATATGACTGTTGATCATATTCTCACACACACACACGCGCTCGCACACACACCATGCACACACACACACGCACACGCACACGCACATGCGCACGCATGCACATCTACAGAACAGCAGTTTTTACTTCCAGTGACGACGATGATGATGATGACAACGATGATGATGATGATGATGACGACGACGATGATGATGATGATGGTGGTAGTGGTGGTGGTGATGATGATGATGGTGGTGGTGGTGGTGGTGGTAATGATGATGACGATGATGATGATGACCTTGGAAGTTTATTGCTCAGGAAGTTTACTGTTTATTCCAAGTTTTAAAACATTCTTTATATTTGTCGTGCTTGCATATAGTTCCTTTGAGCTATCCGAACCCTATGCAAACCATTTAGTAATTGTATATTTGCAAATAAATTTTAAAAAGCGGGTAAAAAAGGAAAAAGTTCGTCTGCAACGCGCAGCATGATGCTGAAACTGGGAAGATGGGTGTCGTTATTAGAGTTATGTGTCACTATTAGAGTAGTAAAGGTGAAACAAATTCTGATAAGTCTACATTTATTGTACTTTTGGGTTAACAAAACCACGTTAGAATATTATCAGTTATTGGGATTTGCGAGTGTGATATTGCTTTTATCCTATCTCAAGTGGCTTGCTGTTTAATAAACAGCAAGCCACGAGAGATAGGATAAAAGCAATATCTCACTCACAAATCCTAATAACGGATATATACCGATATTTTACCTCTTTCAGATGATAATCAAACACGCCACTAAGAAGCGAGACAGCCATGCATGCAGATCTAAAATAATAATAACCACTTCACCGTAGCAAGAAAATCCCACTCATCCACAAATAATATAGTTCTCCAAGTTAGAAAGTCGTGAGCTATTTTGATCTTGCTCATTGATACATTATGAAAGGAAACTGATTATTAATCGAAACATGAACCTACTGGAATTTGCTGTATAAAAAAATTTGCTGTGTAAAGGCAAGAGAGAGAGAAGAGACTAATTTGCAGTCAAACAGTGAAAATAGGCCAATATGACCACTGGTCAGTGACTCTGACCACTGGTCAACCACATCAAAAATTGTTCATTTGAACTCCTAATACACTAATTTGCAGTCAAACAGTGAAAATAGGCCAAAGTGACCACTGGTCAGTGACACTGACCACTGGTCAACGACATCAAAATTTGTTCATTTGAACTCCTAATACACTAATTTGCAGTCAAACAGTGAAAATAGGCCAAAGTGACCACTGGTCAGTGACACTGACCACTGGTCAACCACATCAACAATTGTTCATAATTATGATCTCCTAATACACTAATTAGCATTGAAACGGTAAAATTAGGCCAAAGTGACCAGTGTCAGTGGTCAGCTTGTTATTCATTTTATTTAACTAATTTTTTTTTTTTAATGAGAACTTGTCAAGAATGAGTTTTTATAACTCCAATTTTCATTTCGACAAAACGGCGGTTCAAGATCGGGCGCCGTTTTGTCCAAACCGCCGTTTTGTCTATAGACAAAACGGCGGATTGTTGAACCGCCGTTTTGTCCAAATCATAATAGAAAATTTGGACAAAACGGCTGTTCTAGCCAAAACGGCGGGCAACAATGCCCACCCATCCTAAAGACCATTACATTTGTTTTATCAAGGTTGACAGTAAGACATAATCTATCAGCTTCTTGTTTCAAACTACTTAGTTTGTTATGGGTCAATAAAAGTATTACATCAGCAAATAACATGAGAAAATCAACACCACGATCATTATCTGGGTTATTAGGATCTCCTTTTTTTGTAAACACTCACGCACGCACGCGCACGCACACACACACACACACGCGCACACACACACACCTCTATCACATTCTGGGCATATCCTGCAAGACAGAGAAGGCTGTTTATAGATTTGTCTTGTTATGGCCTTGCCAGTATGTTAATCTTGCACACACACACACACACACATACACTCACTCACACACGCGCGCGTGCACGTACGTATGCACACACACACAGGAAGAGAGAGAGGGAGAGAGAGAGAGCGAGAGAGACAGAAGAGAGAGAGAGAGAGAGAGAGAGAGAGAGAGAGAGAGAGAGAGAGAGAGAGAGAGAGAGAGAGAGAGAGAGAGAGAGAGAGAGAGAGAAGGAGAGAGAGAGAGAGAGAGAGAGAGAGAGAGAGAGAGAGAGAGAGAGAGAGAGAGAGAGAGAGAGAGAGAGAGAGAGACTTGGGTCAAATAAAAAGCAGATGCAATGAATATAAAATCATGTGACAATATCACTCCATCAGTGTTACATTGTTTTAGTTATTGTTGGTTTAAGTGTTTGAATGAGCAAAGCAGGATAACTTTCCATTTTTAAAGGCACATAACACCCATCAGAGCCGTCTAGCACACCAATCCACATAGACCTGCACAGGTAAAACGAGGAAAAAAACCCAATAACTTTCTGGAATATGTATCACACAAGTTCACCTGGACGACTGTTCAGTCATGCAGTTAAAATATTTGACATGATCATGTCAGCATAGCTGTCGTTTCCTGACATGTCGAATTTTCAGAGGTTTTAAGAAACAGCCACATGTAGACGAACGTTCATGTTTCCTAAACACGTAGAATTTTCAGAGTTTTTTATGCTTCATATCCACATCATCTACTTATAGCGGGGGTTCTATGTCGCAAAATCGTGCACTTCATGCAACAAGCACCAAATTTGGCAGAGATGGCCAGTTTTATGTCCTGAACAAAACCTGATATAGAGCCACCATGAAAAATTTGTAAAAACGTGTTTTGGGGGCATTTTTCAAAATGGCTGACACAAAAAAATGGAATATATTTTGCATAATTGTTCATTTAATGCTACAAACACCAAATCTGGCTAAGAATGACAATTTCATGCCCTGAACATAACCTGATACAGGTCTTTTTTTTTTAATGGAAAATTTGAGTATTTGAGCAATTTCCAAGATGGCCACCAGCAAAAAGGGGAATTGTATGCTGTACAATCACCCATAGCACCAAATCTGGCAACAAAGGACAGTGCTATATCCTGAAGAAAATCTGATGAGCCACAATCAAGAAAAGAACAAAAAAATGTTTTTGAACAACAAATCAATTTTGTGTAGGGTGACTCACCTAGTTGCTGGGTTTCAATGACAGGCAAGCACAACTGCAGAGAGCAGTGCACTGTAGTCCCTGTTTCCGGCACCCACAGTGTTTTGTCCTGCAGGCCTTCTTGCAGCCACATTTCAGCAGTTCTCTGCACACTCTAGATGCTTCTGGAAGGCTGGTCCAGAAAGGCTCCCACTGTCCTGCAACGAACTGCCAACCCCAAGCAGACGTGTTTGGAAGAGTTTGTACTGGGCTGTCTGCCTGGCCCCAAATGTAGCTGCCTTGGTAGATGGCCCTCTTCGTGTGCTGCAGCAGCGCCTCACTGGTTGGTGGAACATTCTCAATCTGCCGGCCCTTTTGGCTGAATAGGTGTCTCCTGGCACTGTTGACGTCGAGACAGTTGCTTGTCTTGTCATACAAGAGCACAACAAAGCGCTCCAGTGCTGCTCTGTCTGTGGATGTCAGCTCACATGGAGGTTCAGACAGTGCCAGAAAAGTCCTGGTGACATCCTCAGAGGCACCCCATACATCCCACGCCTTCTTCTTCCCCACTCCACTGAAGAAAGACACAGTGTCACAGCCTGTGAAACTGTGAAAGATGGGCAGGCAACGTGACTTCTCCGGACCAAGGGCCCCTGCGATGTGATGAGCAGCGATGTGTCTGAGATCCTTCCCAGTACCCATGGACACCCACACCGCATGTGACAGATGGCGTGATGCTGCGGCAACAGCTAGGACGACGACGTCAGTGTCCACAGTTCTGAGAAGGATCCTCCTGCTGTCCTTGGCAGCATGGCAGAGGTGGACCATCATCCGGCTGTCAGCTTCCTCATGTGTGCATGGAGACAGGTCACTCAGCTCTGCAGGACTGTTGGAGACAGCAATGGACCCTAGAGTGCTGGTGATTTGTTTGTCAGTATCAAGCGTGATAGCACACTGAGCGAGGTAGTGGAAAAGCTCAGATTTGTTTGAGTCAACCCTGAGAAAACTGTGCCAGTTTGGTGGTATGACTGTTTCAGGGCTGACTCGTCTCCTCTTTCCAACTCCTCTGTTGTCCCTGGTGCAACTTTTCAAACTGTCAGATCTGTAGATGTCAAAGACAAGATCCAAACGATCAACATTCAGCAGCATCTGCGTGATGTAAGGCAGGAATACACTTTCTGCGTAGGATCCAAATGTTTTTGCAGCCCCTGGCCTAATCATGTTGACAACAGCAGCCCCATCAACAATCATCACATCCGCTGCAGGCCTATTTTCTTCCGGTGGATGCACAGCTTCAAGGCACTCAAGCAGGCTTGCTTTTGAGGCGGACCTGAGTTTTCCTGCAGAAGAGAGTGAGGGAGGAGTGGCCTGATTCTCATAGGTGAAGAAATCATTGAGGCCTCCACTGCGTGTCTGGCAAGCTATGTATAGCCTGGAGAAGAGGTGGCAGTCATTCTTGAGGCTTGATAATTTGTAGGAGCTCGCATTTTTCTTCTTCCCCTTTACGCCTGAAATCAAAAGCAGGTTGTTTTTCTTGATGGGATCTGACAACAGCTTGGTCTTTTTCAAGAGTCGATCGTGGATGAAAGCCTTGAATTGTTGATCTCCAGTCGCCATCAGTTGTTTCATGGACTTGTGTGCTGCTGGACACACAATGTCCTTACTGTGAAGTGTGATGAATTTGGCACTCCTCTCTGAAAAAGGGTTGCCTGCCTCTTGGGTGGTTGCAGTCAGCTTCATCACATCACTGCGGAAGGCTTCTTGAAACACTCTTGACTGCTCATGGTGAATTGATAACTCATCATTATCATCTCTTTCCAGGGATGTCTCAAACTCTTTGATGACACGTGAGACTTCAGGGCCACTGACCATCCACCGTCTGAGTGCAGACGGATTGTCTGTGAGTCTGACAGCGCCACCTTCACCTTTGACTATGGCGTTGTTTTGCTCATGGGCATGATCTAGTGCAATCTTGGAAAATGGGCGAGCAGTTTTCTTGAGCACAAAGTGGCCTTTGTTGAACTCATGAGACTCATTGGCACTGATGTTCCCCATGTCATTTATGTGTACAGTCAACCACCTTGCATAATTCTGCTGATCAAGTTCAAAGAACACTGGTGCCATTCTTGTCATTTTGGATCAACATATGTATTTTCATACACGATATATCATTGTCCAACGTTTTAGCATTAGAAA